>CM034238.1:31744527-32329351 GCA_019916065.1 Vitellaria paradoxa
GAAAGAACTTGAGCAGTTTATTCCTTTGAATTAAATTGTACTAAAAGAAAAAAATAAAACTTCTACGAGATAAAATGTTAGAATAAACAAATAAAAGTAAACTAAAAGAAAATTAAAATTTAATCTAGGCAGAAAGAAAACAAAAATAAATAAATAAATAAAATCTAATCTACTAATATACAAGGGTTAATGCAAAAATATACTATCCAACTCCTAATCTTTCCCAAGCCTTACCAAATAGCTTTAGGAATAAAATATTCTCCTCAAGTCTAGGAGGTGCCAAAAATTTGTATGCTCCTAGTGTAGAGAACGCTGGAAAATGTATGACCTTGTAGTGATCTTTGAACCACAAATAAGGCCCAAGATTATTTGCATATGTGAACATGGAATGTGGTTGAGTGTTTTCTAGTATCCCCTCAACACCTAAAAAATCAATGCAAACTACCTGTTGGTTTGATATCATGGAATTCAAATTCTCCTCACTAAAGCGAATAGCTTTCTCTAAAGGATCCTTGACAAATTCATGGTCCACGTAATCCTGGACTATAGATTCTACTACATCTACCCCCTGTATATCAGGCACCTCTTTTGGTTGTTTGGTAACATGAAAGATATTCGTTTCAAATTCAATGTTACCAAAAGTCATTTTCATGGATCCATTCCTACAATTAATCAAAGCATTAGAAGTTGCTAAGAATGGTCGTCCTAGAATTACTGGTGTTTGATCAGGTGTAGATAAACTGGTAAGTGGTTGAGTATCTAGGATTATGAAATCCACTGGAAAATAAAAATTTTCCACTTGTACCAGTACATCTTCAATTCTACCTCGTGGGACTTTAATTGATCTATCTGCAAGTTGCAAAGTCACACGGGTACGCTTCAACTCACCTAAACCCAATTGCTCGTACACTGAGTAAGGGAGCAAATTCACACTCGCTCCTAAGTCAAGCAGTGCTCTACTAATATAATACTTCCCTATATAACAAGATATCGTAGGACATCCTGGGTCTTTATATTTAGGGGGAGTACGACATTGTACTATGGCACTTGCTTGCTCAGTGAGGAATGCTTTTTCTTTTACATTTAAGCCCCTTTTCAAAGTGCATAATTCTTTAAGGAATTTGGCATAAGAAGGGAATTGCTTAATTGCATCAAGGAGAGGTATATTAATTTTCACTTGTTTGAACACCTCTAGCAATTCAGCTGTTTGGGCTTCTTTCCTAGCTTTCAAAAATCTCTGAGGGAATGGTGCTTTGGGAACATATTCCCTAGGTATTATCATGGGTTCTTCTTCCTTTTCCTCCTCCTTTTCCGTTTTCTCTTGTTCGTCTGTTTTGGACTCATCAAGAGAAGATCCAATTATGCTCATTACTTGGCTTCAAGCTAGGAGAATTGCCGGTAAAATACTTGGGAGTTCCCCTCATCTCCACTAAGCTCAAGTATGAAGATTGCAAGCCATTAATTGAGAAGGTGCACGGCAAAGTTAAAAGCTGGTCCTCTAAATCTTTGTCATATGCGGGAAGGTTAGTTCTTATCAAATCTATATTGTTTAGCATTCAAGTCTTTTGGAGTGTTCACTTTATTCTCCCAAAAAAAGTGATGGATGCAATTGAGCAAACATTGAGAAGATTCTTGTGGCCGGGATCGGAATTGAGTAGATGGGGCTCTAAAGTAGCTTGGAATGATATTTGTAAACCTAAAAATGAAGGGGGACTTGGCATTCGCAACCTATGTGAATGGAACAAAGCATCAATGATGAGACACATCTGGAACCTCTGCTCTAATAGCTCATCTCTTTGGGTGGTATGGTGCAAGAATTACCTACTAAAAGGTAAATGTTTTTGGGAAGTAAGCACTCCTTCGGATTGCTCATGGACTTGGCGGAAGCTACTCAAGCTAAGAGAAGAAGCAAAAAGTATCTCCAAATACAAGGTTGGCAATGGGGACTCCATCTCGCTTTGGTATTCAAATTGGCACCCATTAGGCCCTCTTATTCCTAAATTTGGCCAAAGAGTTGCTTATGATGCTGGTTTGTCCAAGAAAGCTAGAGTTTCACAAATAATACTTAATGGAAGATGGAAATGGCCTTATCCATGCACTTGGGAATTAAAAGAGATTGTAGATGCTTTGTCCTCTCTTCACTCCCCGAATCCCCAAGTCTTAGATGAGTTTATATGGACTGCATCAAGGAATGGAAAGTATCAAGCTAAGGCAACATGGAACTCAATTCGGTCAAAGGTTGCTAAGGTAACATGGCACCACTTATTATGGTTTCCAGGTCATATTCCTAAGCATGGGTTTATTTTGTGGCTTGCAATTAGAGGGAGACTCAACACCAAAGACAAAATGATAGCATGGGGTATGAATCTAGATCCCAATTGTGTACTTTGTGGGCAAGCTCCTGAATCCATAGACCATTTGTTCTTCCATTGCAATTTCTCAGCTGAGCTAAGGGAATTGGTTTTCAAGAGATGTCTTCTTGTCAAAGCTACTCAACCTTGGAAGAGTGAAGTATTATGGGCTCTAGGGAAATTTAGTGGGAAGAGTTTTGTTAGCAAACTACGTAAGATTGCTTGGGCGGCATTAGTCTATCATCTATGGCAAGAGAGGAATGCAAGGATCTTCAAGAACACTACCTCTTCGGTTGGGAGTCTAATACAAAGTATTACTTATGTAATTAGAACTAAGCTCTCTAAGTTTCCTGTTGTTAAAGATGTAGAGGAGAATGTTAACATATGTACTAATTGGAGGATCCCATTGTAACCTACTTTGTATGTTTTGATTCGGGGGTATGCCCCCTTGATATTGTACATAAAATTTCCCATTAATCCAAATATACACTTACTTACCAAAAAAAAAAAAAACTATGATTGGTTCTTTTCCCGCTTTCTTATTATCATCCACCACACATTTAGGTTTCAACTCTTCACTCATTTCATCCTTCCTAGGAGGAATAGTTTTATCTACAATTTTTCCACTCCTAAGTGTTGTGATGTTTTGGACTTGCTCTACGTTCCCTTGAAAACTAGAAGATCCTTCAACTTGTTTAGCTTGGGCTACTGGATTTGGACGAGGTTGAGCCGGAAATTGACCCTTTGGTTGTGTGACTAAAGTTTGTGTCAAAAGAGTCAACTGGTTCTTAATTTCATCCATATTTCTATCATTTTGAATCCAACGTGTATTTTGACTATGCATGAATTGTTGAAGTGTTTCTTCTGTAGATCTTTTGTTTGGAGGGATGTAAGGAGCATGAGATGGTCCCACATTCTGAGACATTCCTGGATTGGACATTGGGGCTTGAGGAGCTGGAAAATGAGGTGCGTGATAAGGTTGTGGAATTTGAGCTCCCTCATTTCTCCAACTAAAATTGGGGTGATTCCTCACTGCCGGATTGTAAGTCTCAGAATAGGGATTTCCTCCTAGATTTTGTCCCCTATATGGTTGGCGATATTGGTTTATGGCATGTATCGGGAGTTCACTAATTTGTTGGCTCTGGGCAACTTCTCTACAAATATGAAGGTTAGGGCAATCGTTTATTCCATGGGATTGGTTTTCACATAGTGCGCAATAGACATTTGCCACTAGCTCTCTTACAGATTGTGGGTCCTTTTTGGTTTTCAAAGTTTCTATTTCTCGAGAGAGTGTTTCTAACTTTGCCTTAAGGTCATCAGCTTCGCTTAATTGATGCATACCTCTAATTGGGGTAACATTAGTTGCTCGAGAACTTTGGGTTCCAGTGATGTCCCAGGTTTGTGCATTTTCAGCTAAAAATTCAAAATATTCAAAAGCTTCTTCAGGGGTTTTATCATAAAACTGCCCATTGCACATTGTTTCCACAAATTGTTTTAAGTCTGACGTTAATGAGCTATAGAAGATGTTGGCTAGACGCCAAACTTCAAATCCATGGTGTGGGCAAGAATGCAAAAGAGTTTTAAACCTCTCCCAACTTTGATAGAAAGTTTCACCATGTTGTGGAGCAAAGTTCAGTATTTGATGCTGTATAGCGTTAGTTCTATTGGGAGGAAAAAATTTCTTAAGAAATTTGGTTTGCATTTCATCCCACGTGCGAATGGAATTAGATGGTAGGAATTCAAACCATCTAGCAGCCTTATCGTGCAAAGAGAATGGAAAAAGCTTAAGAAATACTAATTCTATGGGACATCCCTGATCCTTGATAGTGACACAAATGTTCCTAAATCGAGTTAAATGATCGTATGGGTTTTCAGAGTCCATACCATAGAAAGTAGGTAACAATTGTATCATGCCATGTTTAAAGTTGAAAGGTCTTTGGTTTTCTGGCCAAACTATGCAAGACTCAGGTGTATGCCTATCTGGTTGTAAGATATCTCTCATGGAACGCCTAGCAGCAACAGCTTGTTCTTTAGCCATTTCTAAAGGTGGAATAGGAAGTCTAGGACTTTGATTTCCTTCTAAATGAGGTTCAAATTCTAAAGGAACAGCTAAGGACTCAGGACGCTGTAATCTACCATCTTTCCCTCGAATCTAATTGTTTATAAGCTAGGAAAAGAATTAGAGAAAGGGTACTGTGGTCCGGACCAGAGTGTAGACGGTCGGGACCACAGAATACTAATTTGAAGCCAAAAGGTTTTAAATTTTTTTTTTTTTAGAAAAAGAAAATTAACTTAAAAATGAAAACAACCTAAAAACTAAAATTTGGCTCCCCGGCAACGGCGCCAAAAACTTGACCGCTGTTAGAAAGTGCGTCTAAATTAACCCTCAAGTGCAAGGGTGTGCGGTGTAGTTTTAACTCGGTGAGTCCGAGGTCGAATTCACAGGGAGCCTATGTTATTTAGTTTCTAGGTTATAATGGGAATCCTAAATTTGAATGTAAACTAAGTTTGAAGATTAATTAAAACTAATTCCTAGGGTTTTGCAAATTTAAAATGTAAACTAAAACAAATTAACAACTTATTACCAAAATTCCAGCAATTTAAAATTGATTTTTGATTCAAGGAATAAAATATTAGCTAAACGAATTTTTCCTAATTTAAATGCGCAGCAAAATAATCTAAAAAAAAAACTATAATGTAAATACTTCAATTAAATCAAACAAAGACAATTCGATTAATAAGTAAATAAATTTAAGAAGTCCTTGATCCAACTATCAATTCCGGGTAGTTTACGTCTTCACTATGGGATGAGTTGTAATACTTATGTTAAAACCTAAATTAGGATTTATTCGAAAATTATTGAGAAAGTTTTAATCAAAAGCTTTTACCAGTGATTACAGAGAATATAGTCAAAAACTCCTGTTTTCGAAGGGTTTTCAAACAATCCTATTCGAATTCGGATTCAAATCCAATTCTTCTAGTTGATCCAAAATTATTAAGAAAGTTTTAATCGAAAACCTTTACCAGTGATTACAGAGAATATAGTCAAAGATTTTCGTTTTCGAATGTTTCTGAAATAAACTAATTCAAATTAGGATTCAAAATCTGAATTTTCAGTTCTTCAAAATTATTGAGAAAATTTTAATCGAAAACCCTTACCAGTGATTACAGAGAATATAGTCAAAGGTTTTCGTTTTCGAAAGTTTTTGAAAGAATTGAATTAGGTTTTAAAAAGTGTAGATCCCTTCGCATGAGCTTTCGCAAACCATGCGAAGGGTCTACGTACGTCCCATAGATCAGAGTAAACTACCCTTTCTTGATTCGTTGAATCAAGAACTAGGGTTTCTACGCTAGCATGATTTTAAACAAAACGAAAGCATAAACATTAGATCTACCACTAGAAAATAATAAATCATATATTAAATTAACGAAACGAAAGTCAACTTACACGGCAAGCAACTCTGAAACTACATAATGAAAGAGCAGTGCAGCGAAGAACAACCAAACATCGAACAACTCCATAAACAAGACAAGTAATTGAAAACTCTCCAAAAAGAACTATTCTAAAACTCTCAAAGTATCTGAAAATATGAAAAAGAGGTTCCTAAAGTATGTAGAACTAAAACTAGGGCCCTCTTGGGTCGGCCATGTAGCAGATGTTATAAAGAAGTTGTAAAGAAAACCCTAAAAGACGGAGTGAAGCCGCGCGCGCATAACACACTGTGGTCCGGACCGTTTGGCAGGTGGTCCGGACCACAGAAACTTTGTTCTTCAAGTTCTGCTTCTCGTTTGCTGCTTCTGACAGCTTTCTGTCCTCAACTTCCACTGCAATTTTGACCTCGAAAACGATCGATTCAGGCTTCGGCTAAAGCACGAAAGTTGTAGCCCTTTGAGTCTTCTTTCCAACCCAAAAAGAATCAGGTCAATCCGAGTTCTGAGTGAGAAGATATGGTCAAAATACTGACAGAGTGTCAAGCTGGAACTTCAGCTGCACACCACTTCAACCATCTAGAACTTCGGACCCTTTTTCTCTCCTCGGCGGCCACTTTCATCATTGCTAATCTCACTTATTTTACCCTTTTACCTGCAATTAAGAAAATAATAATAAAAATTCAAAATAAACTACTTAAATGCATGAAAAGTTATATAAAAGTGGAGTTTGTAATAGCACTTTTCAAGTGCAATCATCGCTCTAAGAAACTTCTTTGTATGTCCCAGGAGACTTACACAAAGAAGATCCTAGAACGATTTCATATGCACCATTCAAAACCCATAAACACTCTAATGGAGAAGGGTCGAACTCTTAGCATTGATCAATGTCCTAGAACAGAGGAAGAAAGGAAGAAAATGGCCAATGTTCCATACGCTAGTGCAGTTGGTAGTCTGATGTATGCTATGATGTGTACTCGACCTGACATATATTTTGCTGTTGGTATGGTTAGCCAATACCAGAGTAATCCTGGAACTGCCCATTGGATTGCAGTTAAAAGGATATTTAGATATTTGCGAGGGACTGCAGACTTCGCTTTATACTATCAAGGTGGGAGTATGAAATTTGCTGGGTATAGTGATACAGACGGATCTGCTGACAGAGATGAGTGCAAATCCACATCGGGTTATGCTTTCATACTTGGAGAAGGAGCCATTTCATGGTGTAGTAAGAAACAACAATGTGTTTCTTTATCCACCATGGAGTCAGAGTATATTGCTTACACTACTGCTGTGCAAGAGGCTTTATGGTTGAGGAGATTATTGCAGAGCTTGAACATTACGAGCCACTTGGGCGAGGCTGTGGTGGTCCATTGTGATAACATAGCTTTTTTTTTTTTGGTAATTATTGTGATAACATAGCTGCCATAGCTTTTGCAAAAGATCCAAAATACCATGGTAGATCCAAGCACATTGATACTCGTTACCATTTCATTAAAGACATTGTTGCGCGAGGTCAGGTTGTCCTAAAGTATGTCCCCACCATCGACATGGTTGCTGATCCCATGACTAAACCCATATCGAGAGATATTTTTCGTTGACATGTTATGGTCTTGGGTTTACGTAGGGTTTGACATTTTTTGTATGATGGACATTTTTTTATGCATTAATAAAATATGTTTTTTGATTGCATATTATTTTGTTTAATTAGTGTACATATCTAGTCATATGAGTAAAGTCACCAGGTTTTGGTCAGCCCACTCACATGGGTGATCGCCTTGGCGCTTGAATAGCGAGCAGGATGAGACATAGATGATCACACTATGAAGTAGTGATCTCCATGGCACTTCGAAAGTGACAGGGATTGAGTTATCGTAAGTTGCCTTAGCATTAAGCTAAGATGAGACTACATTAGTCGAACATGGAGTATATCCACGTCTCCATGAAACTTGAGAATAGCCAAATGTGAGACTCATGAGAAGGCGCTATTGAGTGACTGTCTCAAGAGGCTCAAGTTAGGCGCTATGAGAAGCGACTAGACTAAGATTCGTATGGTGTTAGAGCATGACTAATCCTAAGTGGGAGCTCCACCATAGCATACACATCATACTGTATGTGCTACTAGGCGACTGTGAGAAGGAGTGACGGAATAAATCCCTTTCTTCGTCACTGTGTGAGATTTCTGGACTATTAGTTCCATCTCATACCCTTTGGGACTTGACTTATGTTTTGAAGTTGAGACTTGATATTGCTACTTTAGCATGTTATCCAAGGGCCATGAATTATACGATCCAATGGAGCATGTCTAGGAAAGCAGTTAAGTTTAGATGGACGGACATAATGTATAAGGAAAGGTCATTTGATACCACACTGATATTTTGTAACTCATAGCCCGGGCGATTATGTCATTGTTAGTCTTTTGATATAATCATGAGTGCAAATATAATGTGAGATCTAGCATGACTCTGTATGTGTTACAAGAGGGATTAAAGGTGCTAGATCTAATGCAATTCGATGATTTGGGGTATAAAACGAGACTTAGAGTTGTAGTGTTATATTAGTAAGATGGTAACTTAATATAACATTCCTCATTTTTAGACTTTCTCGTTTTTGGTCGCATGATCCATTACCCGTATGAAGAGATGAACAGGATAAGTAAATTTTGGATGAGAGATATATCCCGTATGTGTCCGAGTGGGAGATGTTGTATTGTCCTATGGTACGTCCACATAGGCATTGTTTGACTCAAAGTAGGACACTAGATAAGTTCTAGTGTTGTGATAATTCTATATGTATAAGAGATAAAGTTGATCTCTTATTTTGAATAGTTGAGATAGTATCTAACTCTATCCCTTTAGTGGTTGAGATGAGTTAGTCATTTTACTATTATATATAGACACGAACTGGTATTGGAAAAAATACAACAATTAATATTCCTCTCTCTCTCCATATATTCTCTCTTGGTTCTCTCTAGGGTACCATCTTAGTCCCTAGGGTTTTGGTTCGTGTGCTTTGTAGATACTTTGGTAGTATTCTATAAAAGTGAGAAAAGATTAATTCATAAATCTGCGTACGTGACAAAGGAGCTCGTAAAGCAAGCGAAGATCCTGAATCAAAAAGTTTTCCGCATAAAAAAGATACAATAAATTTTATATTCATTATTTTCATATTTTTTTTCTACAATTATCATGACATCACAAATAGGAGAATATTATGCTTTGAGCGTCTCTTTTTTATGACTAATTGTTATAGTTAGTTTTTGTAAATATCTTTTAAGATTATTATACATATAATTAATTCTAATAGTTTACATTTACACATTTAAGCTTCATAATTCATATATTTTTTTTCATCAATATCTTATATCGAACCCAATTAGCAAAATAATGAGCCCGTAGTCTCTTTTCTGATGAGGAATTAGCTGAGGAGCTCTCCCAACGGAATAATACATTAATTAGTTATGTCCTTGGACTCAAGCTAGCTTGCAAACAATGAAACAGTTCTTTGAGAGGAGATGGAGATCTTTTGGAAACTCATATTCTTTACTTTCTTGTTGCGCTCGCCCCTCAGTTGGGGTCGTTTCAACTTTTGCCTTCTCGACGTTCCTTTTCTTGGCCATTTCGGTGTTCTTTTTCTTTGCCTTTAGCTTGGCTTCCTTCCTTAAGTTCAGTTTTGGAATTATGTCTTTTGCCTCAAGATTGGGGGAGAGATGAGCTACTACTTCTTTTTCTTCTTCTATGATCAACCTGTGCCTATGTGGAGGTTGCTTGGCAGGTTGGACTGGTTGAATGGATTGGGTGATAGCACTGGAATGGTGAGGGGAATGGCGAGTGGCGGCAGAGGCACCCAATCTCTGTACTTGAGTACATAGAATGCCTCATTCTCCTCGGCCATCAAGGTGAACCACTTTTGCAACCAATTGATGGCCTCACCGATCGCGAACCCCTATGGGGGTGAGATAAAGGACTTGTAACTCGACACAAAGTAAAAAAGGATCGATGTAGCTCTGGTGAAGGGGTATAATTCTGAACTGCCGAGGAATTTCTAAACTTCCTCTAAGTGTGCTTTGTCGGCGTAGATCCCCTTGGCCTAAGATTTCTTCACTTGCTCAGCTGCACAGAAACACAAAGAAAGTTAGGTCTAATTTATACTAAAAGTAAAAGACAAATTAGCAAGTAGAGATCTGAAGTCTGCCAACTTGAGCCCAAAGACACTAGAGCAATTGGAAGGAAAGGATCTTCATCTACATTGTGCCTCCAATGTCAGCTGACTATGCATGTGTCATCATCTGATTGTATGTTATCAAAAAGCATGTACGCCAAGGCTTTTTTTGGTCTGGACTTTAGATGCCACTTGTCCTCATTTTTCTTAACTTTTTGAATATTATAACAATAAAGTAGATCCCATTTTGAGATATGGAACATGTATCGCTTGTTGATTTCGTTTACCCTATTCACTATCCTATAAAGTTGTAGGTGATGCACCTAGGGGAAAGGTTTAGTCTGTTCATGACAAATTGAAGGAAATGGTTAAGGGGAAATCTAAGACCTCCTTCAATGATAGCCACTATAGGGAATTCCCCAGGCTCACGATCCCCTTTACGGGAGAGACTGATGCCTACGTTTGGGGAAATGTTATATTTTTACTTGAATGCCCTAATTTTCTCCTCGAACTTAAGCTCGTCAACTACCCATGGTTCTAAATAGAAGAAAATGATGAGAAGAAGAAAGTTAAAATATTCAATACTCACCAAGAAGAAAACTCCAGATCAAAGAGCAAGAACATTAATGGAGGAAGATGAAGTCACAGAAGTGTTTTGAATAAAATAGGGTATAAGTTTCAGAAAAAAAGATAAGTGTGGCAGATGGTACGTACGTATATATGTAGATATGCATTTGAAGTTTTGAAACCAAAGAGTCAAATGAGCGGTAAAAATAATATTTATTGTGCCTCCATTTTCAAATTGGTATATATGTGATAAGAGGATCATAGCCTAGGGTTTTGTGCAGACGGTGTAATGCGCTAAAAAGGTGAAAGGGCGCATCACATGTTAGGCATCATTTCAGACAGTAATGTGACCAATCGCTATAAAGTACATAAAAAGCAAGGTAATTAGAGGTATATGAAGAGATTTCATGTAAATTAGTTAGGTATCGTTTCATACACCTTATACTCTACTCAAGTAATAAATCATCCTGACCAAAATAGGGGCATAAAATAAATTAAGGGCACATGACGTCTTCCCACGTATAATGGGATGAGATGCGTGGCATTTCCCAAGTGCATTGTGAATGTGCTCGATGTTGGTTTATTAATTAGGATGCAATGGTTGGGCCCTAGCACTTCGTGATATAATCTAACCATAAATGCAAAATAATAATGAATGAACTGAATCTATTACCTAAAAAGTTAACCTAGTGAGTTTGTTCCTTTACAAATGGCAAACAAATGTGACATTTAAACATTCCAAAAGGTGACATCCTGTCTAAGTGAAAGACATTTAAGGGACAGTAAAAGTTGTTGGATGCTTTATGATATACATATGAGGAATAGTATCATTGCAATCTGATTTTTTACATATCAATTTATTCATGCTATCTTACTATAAATATAACACTTCGCACTAAAATTCAAGTACGCTCACTACTGTCAACCTATTACTTCACTCCTTAATTTTCATTCTGCAATTCTTTCAAACCTTTTCTCACTTTACCATTGGAGGGTTTTCTGGTCGAAGACCCTCTTTCCTGCCATAATCTCTATTTCTTTTGTGCTCAACAAGCTTGCATTTGGATTTTTAGTTGACGTGGTGAACAATTCCAACAGTGATTTTTAATTCCCGAACAGTAAGTTAAAATATAGATTAAAATCAAAAGCAAAAGATAAATTCAGGATTCTCAAAAATCGCATCAAAAATAAGACAAACAACTTTTCAGAATTAGAAAGACTATGTTTGAAACATGGATTTGTGAAAATAAAGAAAAAATGAAAAAAATGGTAGGATTGCAAAATGAAGTAAAAGGTCAAATTTATTTTATTTTTTTATTGAGTTAAAAAAATAAAACTAAAATAAACAGATATTTATCAACAAAATTTAACTTTTACTTAATTAAGCGTATAAAAATTACACAAATTATAAATTTTATTTTCTCTTCATTTTTACTTCCTCTCCACAAATCCATTTCTAAATATAACATAAATTTCTCCTCGACTGAATAAGTGCTTCCACGGCAAAAGGACTCAAATAGAGAACTTTCTGATGAAATTATCAAAAAGCCAAAAAAATGCTTATAGTAAAAGTTGACTTTATTGTTTTTTAGTAATTAAGTATAATTTGGATTGATGAAAAACTATACATCATCTTAGGGACATACCCTCGTATACGAAGTATTAATTACAAAAAGAGAACCCCCAACTATTACATATACAAATATACATTTTAGAGTTTTTTGTGATAGGAAATTGAGAGACCTTAACTCTAATTTCATGCATGATATCATTAACAATAGCTGTAGTTGAGGAAGAAAGCCCCTTGAAGATTCTTGTATTCCTTTCTTACCATATGTGATAGACTAGGGCCGCCCAAACTAGTTTACATACTTTGTCGGCTTTATTGTTTATGTTTACTATTCACAAAAAATCAAGAATGCAACAATAAAGGTTGACTTTATTTTCAACAAAAATAAAAATCAAACTACTCATATTTTTTTACTTTTTCTCCACTACGAAATTTGAAGGATCAAGCATCAAGATACTACCTACAAATAGTAAGGCTCTCTCAAGTTAAAGGCACCTCTTGCAAAATTGCTAAAGTTATGAGTCCGTTTGGAGGTACAATTTTTAGAAAAAAAATTATTAATTTTTTATTTTTTGAGTATTTGACAAATTATTAATTTTTATCACTTTTTTTTGTTCAATTTCATTAACTTATCAATTTAAAAGTTATCAAAACTTACTAAAAATTGTTAAAAATTACTAAAAATTGTCAAAAGCAAGAAAAAAATTTACCACACACCCACAAGTTACAAAAAAATTGTTAAAAATTATTAAAAATTGCTACCTACTTCACCAGACATAAAAAATGTCAAAATTTTGAATTTCTAAACAGTACCTATATTAAAATTATGACTTTTTTATGTTAATATATATATTAATTTAACAATTTACTTAAATAGGCTGTAATTGGAGTATTTACAAAAATAAGGTGGGTGTCATCATTGGCATTGATAACACCCTTTAATTCGTCAATGCCACTGACGACATCCTCTTATTCCCGTGTTATGAGGGTGTTGTCAATTTCACTGATGACACGGCTTCAAATGCAAATTTTTGAAATATTTGATAGGATTTATCTAAAAAATTGATAAGTTGAAATTGGATAAATGATAAAAAAAATATTTCTAAAAAATGATAAGACCTATCCAAAAATGGATAAATGTTAAATGATAAAAAAGCTAAAAATAAATGATAAAAAATTACTATCCAAAAAATGATAAGATCTATCTAAAAAATGAGATGGATAAATAATAAATAATAAAAAAAGTTAAAGTTAGATAAAAAATGATATGTTAAAGTTAGAAAAATAAGAATTTTTAAAAATATTAATGATATATTTTTGTGAAATTTTTTAAATAAATATGTTAAGCCAAATTTGTTATATGTGTGGCAATTAAGAATAAATAGAGATAGTAAGGATAAATATACATAACTAATTCTTTTTTGTTTTGATGTCGTGTGTGGGAAAACTGAAGATGATTGATATCTCCATGTATTATGTGAAAAATTTCACAAAAATTTATCATTAAAATTCTTAATTTTCTCACTTTAACATATTCTTTTTTTAACCAACTTTAACTTTTTTTTATTATTAATTATTTATCCATCTTTTTTTTAGATAGGCCTTATCATTTTTTAGATAGTAATTTTTATCATTTATTTTTTATCTGCTTTTTTTTTTTATCATTTATCATTTTCCTTTTTTTGGATGGGTCTTATCATTTTTTGGAAATATTTTTTTTATCATTTATTTAATTTCAACTTAACAATAGATTTTATCAAATATTTCAAAAATGGTCACAGAGTGTCGTCAGTGGAATTGACGACATTCTCATAGTACGGAATAGGAGGGTGTCGTCAGTAGTATTGACGATCATAACACCGAATAGGAGAGTGTTGCTAGTAGGATTGACGACTTACAAGAGTGTCGTCTTACAAGAATGTCATCAATGCAACTGACAACGCCTACCTTATTTTTGTAAATACTTCAATTCTAATCTATTTAAGTAAATTGTTAAATTATATATATATATATATATATATATATTAAGATAAAACAAAAGACTTAAAAAAAAAAAGAGAATGCTACAAGAAAGGTTGTTTCTACTTTTAGTAAAAGTAAAAGTCAAATGCGTCATTTTTTTTTTAATTTTTCTCTATCAAATTAAAATCATTCCAAAAAAAATGAAGAATGCTACGATAAAAGTTGATTTTACTTTTAAGAAAAATAAAAATCAAATCTTGTCATATTTTATAATTTTTTTTCTATCAAAAATCTTGTCATATATTTTAAAATTTCTCTATCAAATTATTTTGTTTGGAACTCTAAAAATCACTAAAAAATATTAAATTTTTTTAAAAATTATTTATTTTTTATCTCAGTACATGAATTATAAACCTAATAAATTTTATCACTTTTTATCATTCTAACGTTCCGTAATAGACTTTTGAAGTTTGAAAGATTAAGCATCAAGAAACGGCTTATAATATCAAGACTCTAAACTTCAAGGCACCTCTCACAAAATCCCTGAATTCATAACAAAGTCACTTCCTCTCTCTCTCTCGATTTGTAATATATTTAAGTTGTGTCAAGGTCAAATTAGAGCACTTTAGGTGGTATTTGATTTATTTTTCTATTTTCTATTTTTATTTTTATTTTATGTTTTAAAATTTTCAAAATAAAGAAATAAAAAATATTCTGTTTTTATTATTTTGAAATTTTCTTTATTTTTGATTAAAAATGCGTAAAACGATTTTGTTTTTTTTCATTTTATGTGTCAACTCATTTTCTATTTTCTAAAACAAGTTTTGAAAATACAAGTGACCAAATGCATTTTGAGATTTTTTCTTGTTTTCAAAAGTATAAAATAAAAAATGAGTTCAAAATAGAAAATAAAAAACAAAAATAGAAAACAAAAAATAAAAAAAACAAACCAAATGAACCCTTACTCTGTGTTTGTTTGATAGATAAAGAGGTGGGATTGGATGAGTAATCTATGGGTCTCATGGATTGGAGGAGTAATGAAGTTAGGGGTGATACTGATCCGATTTGGTTTGGTTTTGGGCTATTTATGGGACCGAACTAGATTTTCGATTTGGAAATTTTTAAAACCGGAACCAGTTTATATAATTCGGTTTCGGTTAATCGGTTTCGATTTGGTTCGATTCGGTTCGGTTCCAGTTTCAATTCGGTTTCTATTGTAGGCTACAATTTTGAGACAAGCCCAATATAAAAAAATTCAATTATGACCCAATATATTAAAAAACTTATAAAAATTACATTAATGTGGTTCTCAAACCTATTACGAACTCAAAAAATATTTTCACCTCTAGCCTAATTTCTAGCCATAGCCTAGTTTCCTCTACTGTGGCATTGTAAGCAATTGGTAGGTGTTATCCAGTCGTAAAGTCATCACTTGAAACCTTTGGGATCTTGAGTTCGAGTCCCAACCACTACATTTTGCTACACACTTACATTATAACTGGTTCGGTCCGGTCCAATTCGGTTTTAAAGCCCTCAAAATCAGAAACCAAACCAGTTTTAAAAAATTAAAATTTTTTAAATCGAAACCAAACCAAAATTTAAAAAATCAGTTTATAAAATCCGGTTCGATCTGATTTTTTCGGTCAGTCCAATTTTTTGGTTTTTTATAACACCCCTAAATGAAGTGTTTGTTTGATATCCGTAGGTCTCACGGATTGGATGAATAATGAAGGAATTTGTGGGATGAGTTATCCCACGGGGGGTGTGGGATGAGTTATCCCCCGTCTCCAGATTGTTTTCCTGCAAAATCCAAAAGTCTAAAATTATTTCTTATCATATCATATATCAAATCACATCTTTTATCCCACTTTATATCACACAAACCAAACACCAAAAAAATAATCTTACATAAAAAATTAATTTATCTTTTATTCAATCCCATCAATGAGTCCCACAGTATTACTTATCCTTTATTATCCAATCCTTCAAACAAACGTAGCGTTAGTGTTTATATGTAAGTTTTCCATTTCAAGTTGTATTAGTTTTATGTTTTCGTGTTCTCAATTATCAATTTATATATGTTTACAGTTTCTATGATTTATGTTGTTTTATTACATTATTTATTTTTCAAGATTTTTTATTTAAAAAAGATTTTTTTAAATGTAATATTTATATACATATATATGTACATATATATATATATATATATATATTTGCTTATTCTTTCTTGCTAACCAAATAACGCAGAGAAAGAATAGTTTTTCATCGCAAAAAGAAGAAAAATTTATTTTTTTATCATTTTATTTTCTTCTATTTGTTTCCATTATTCTAACCAAATGGAGCATTGGTGGTTTATTTTATTTTGAACAAAATAAAGAAAAAATAAAAAGAAAGAAAGTTGATTTTAGAGTCAAAGCAGGTGTGGACAGAATCAAATGCAGAACCAATGCCGTAGGCGACCATCATCACATGGGGGGCAATCTGGCAGTTTTATTTGTCTGTCACCGCCGAAACCTCTGACTCTTTCTAATAGGATTTACCCGACAGCCCGTCCCCTTCCAATAAAATGTCTGATGACATATCAACAAACATAACCCGCGCACGAGTTTGAAATTTCATGCATCAATTAGGTGCGTTTAAAGGGATAATAAAAAATTGAGATAAGATAAAGGTTGCATTTAAAATAATAAAAAATTTAAAAAAATAATATTAAAATGATAAAAAATTTTGAAGAATGATAAAAAATGTTAAAAAATTTTAAAAATTATTTATTTTTATCTCATTGTACGAATTACGAATTAATAATTTATCTTATTTTATTTTATTTTACTTTTTTTGATAGTTTATCTCACTTTTTTCACTCTAACTGTAATCAAAGTGTGATAAGTTATAAGTTCGTAATTCGTATAATAAGATAAAGAATAAATAATTTTTAAAATTTTTTAATAATTTTTATCATTCTTTAAAAATATTTGTGTCGTTGAGATATTCTGCCAAAAAAAAATTAATTTTTACAAATTCAAATATATGTTTATCTTTCTTTAATTTCTACGTATAATGTAAACCCATGCTTGGCAACCACTTCGTTATTCTCTAGATGGAAATTAAGTGAATGTGAAAGAAACATTAAAACATAATTATTTAATATTGATTATATCTTTAATAAAAATTAATCCTTTCTTTTATTATTATTTGGGGTCTAGAGTGCCTTCTACGGTGATTTCTTCAGTACAGAGACAACAATGGGCATCTCATTTCCTCAATTGATATGGGGTCTATTGTGTAGTCGATGTGAATTTATGTGTGTACCTAGCCCCCCCCCCCCAAAAAAAAGTGAATTTATGTGTGCAATTTTTTTAGTGAATATATATATATATATATATATATATATTTAATTTTAAATAAATTATTAAAAAATTTAAAATAAAAATATTGAAATACTTATTAAATAGTTAGTTTGAAATGACATTTAAGTAAATAATTTATAATTAAACAAGGATAAGTTCGTAACTTCGTAACCTCTAGAAGATCCTATCCAATTCTGAAAAGCTGTTTAGAATACCAATGTAGTGCCTGCCAAAGAACCTCCGATACTTAAATTAACAAGAGAATTGAAAAAATATTTTAACAGAGTTTCAGTAAACTAAATGAGATATACTTGTGTTGTTGTGAACTGATGGTTTAAATATACGGGACTTCACGTGGAATGGTTGTATGCAGTTACCTGTAACCGCATGTAACGTGCTTCCTTCCTTCCAATCAGATGATGCCACCTGTATTGTAAATCTCAAGGTTGATACTTTAGTTCGTTAGTTAATGTCTTGCGTCTAATATAGTTTATAGCAACACCTTTCTAGGCACATATTTCGGAACTGTTAGAAGAGGGTTATACATACGACTCGTGGGCTGCTCTAGCGAGAATAATTCTATTGAAGTGTTTGGTTAGAATCCAATGGGGTGATCTGGCCCGATCAGGGGTGTCCCTACTCGGATGCCCCTGGTTGAGTGGTTCTGCCCAGTCAGGATATCCTTACTCGGATGCCCTAGTTGGGTAAGGGTTGAACGGGTAATTTGTCAAATGCCCCCGGCCTGGCATAAGGTCTCTTTATATCAGATGCCTTTGATTCCCCCGGTCTCCCAAATGAAATTAGGGGAATCTGATGTTTATCTACTTTTGGCACCACACATGCATTTAATGTGCCGCAAGTGCAACTGCCTATTATTGCGGTATTGATAAGATGTATTTTTATCTTTCCTTACCAGATGTCATCTTAACATAGGCCGGAAGTTTAAAAAATATACGGATTTATCCTATCCATTAATTTAATTTAATCACAGCCCTTGAAGTTGAAGCAGGATTTGGTATTTTTTTATCCCCATTTGAAACTTTTTACCTTTACCGTCGTTACAATACCCTTTAAAGTTTCACATTTCCTCATTTCTTCAGCATTGATTGCATGCAATCATTGCCATTTTTAGCTTCATTTCACACTCTTCTTATGAAGATTTTATCAAGTAAAATGCATTTTTATCTAGTTTTGATTACTTCTATTGTCTTTGAGTGTTTGTTAGGGAAATGGAGGAACATGGCTTAAGGAAGCCAAGTTAGGAGTTGAAAATTGTAATTCGGAACTGAGTTGTATACCTTGGGTGCACAAGACTTGGGCACCCGACTGTGTACACCTTGGGCGCCCACCGAGGCTTGTTTTAGGCTAGACTATCTCAACAAATTGATCGAACACTTGACAGAGGAGCACCTTGGGCGCACACAACTTGGGCGCACAAGATCTCGAGCGCCCGCCTGTGTTGGACCTTAGGTGCCCACAGAGAGTAGAATTCCAACATTTGTTCAAGACTTTCATCGAACACCTGGGGCGTGCAGTGGCTTGGGCGCACGCTTGGTGAAACTTGGGCGCCCGTGACGCTCCTCCAGCAGACTTTTAAAATTAATTTTGAATTGTAATTTTACAATTATACCCTTAAGTTGTGTATACCTATAAATAGGCTAAATACTGATGTATTAGGAGAATGTTTTTTTTAGAGGCCTTTTCTAGGGTTAGAGTTAAAGTGAATGGATACGTTTGGTTCAGTTTTCAGAGTTCTCTTTCCTGGGGTTTACATATAAGTTTCTTTTCTTCTCAATATTTTCAATTTAAAGTATTTCATTTTTGTTCTTCGTCTTTCATTGTTACTTTGTATTTGTTTCTTTTACATTAATGGATGGTGTGCAAGTTTATTTTTCTCTTTAAAGTTCAATTATGTTGGGCTAGGGTTTATTCTTGACTTTAAATCATTGAAGGTGGTGTGGTAGTTTGGTGAACTCAAATGTAAAAAGTTTTTTTTTTTTGGTAATTTAAAAGGTTTATTTCAATGAGATATATTTTTGATTTCTAATTGGAATTTCGTAGTAAGTTAGAGTTCTTTCGAAATCAACTCACCCGTGTTATAATCATAGCCTAATTATGAGTTGATGCTTATGCACACTAGGTGTTTGATTCAATGGCCCAGTGATTTGGAACTTATTTTCTTAAAACCATAACATGAGGTTTTCTTAAGAAATCGACTCACCCGTGTTACAATCAAAGCCTAGCTACGAGTTGATGCTTGTGCACACTAGGTGTTCGATTCAATGTCCTGGTGAATCCGAAACTAATTCTAAAAGCCTCCGCTTACCTTGAGTTCCATAAACTAGATTTTAATGAAATATCTTCCGACCTAGAAATGCATGTGCGTTTGTAAGGTTGAGTTACGAACACATTTGAGTAAACCACTACCCACGACCAGATTTGGTTCGAAGTCAAGATTATCTTAATTATTTTATTTTCAATTTTTGCATTTTAATTTAGTATCATAATTCCTTCACTCCACCATTCTCAACCTAACCATACTCAGACATCCTATAAATCCAAAATTAGTTTAAATTAATTTAAGTTCACCTACTAACTAAGAGAGCAAGTCTAGAACTTTTAATAAAGCCCTCCCTATGAAGATGATCTCGGTTCTCATCGAGTAACACTACGACCACCCTCTTGCACTTGAGAGGTAGAACCTGAACATATTTCAGGGTCAGTCAAGCATCCAATCCTTCCATCCGTTAAGCAATTCTTTTGATCATTTCAATGAGTTTGATTTAGCTTCTGGTACTCTTTTTCAACTCCATTTCTTTTGTATGCACTGGTTTATCTATCACATTCTTTGGTGTTATCACAAATCGCGTCGAATCCCTTATTTTGGAGGATTCATAGGAAACCATAGATTTCTTAGGGTAATTTTTGGGGTTTTGCTCTTTGATTCTTATACTGTGACACTGAAGGAGTCAATGGCTAATTCCCACTCTAGCTATTTGGTTAGTGTTAGACGAATCGTCTCTGTGTTCTACTCCCCAACTAGAGTCGAGGCCCAAGCTGAAAATCTTAAGCCAATTGTGGATGCTTTTGGTCTTGAGGTTGTTGACTCTAGCCGTCTGGTTAGGGAATGCCCTTAGTTTTACGCCGCAGATGTAGTGTCTTTTATGGATAAGGCAAAAATTTAACAACTCTAGTTTGCCTTCCAATTCCCTTGAACCCTCTCGTTTAGGGTTCCTAAGGAAGGCGATAGGGCATGTTGGCCAAGGGATGGGGAAATTTTACCATGTACGAGGGTGCTCTCATCGGTGGCCTATGATTCCCCATGACAAAGCCTATTCGAGAAATTCTGAATCGGCTTGATTTTTCGTCGAGTCAAATTCTCCTAAATGGTTGGAGGATAATAGTTGGTTGTTCTATTCTCTGGAGAGCAACCACTAGCCACAAGCTAACCGTTGAAGAGTTCATCTATTGCTACAAAATCACTGAGGTGGGTGAAGGCTGGTGGTTTTTCTTGGGCCGAGAAAGGGCTTTAACCTAGTGACTCATCTACGATCCTCCAATAAAGGCTTGAAAGATAAGTTCTTTTTTATCTACAGAAACAGATGAGAGTTCCAGCACTGGGAGGCCTCTAACCTATCATCTGTCCAAGTCCCAAGACAGTGGGGTTGACTGACAAATAGAGATATATTGTATTTTGCTTCATTTTGTAGGTTTCCTTTAATTCATTGCTCTGAATATTATTAATTTTACTAACTTTTCCTCTTCTCTGTGTATTGCCCGAGCCTAGCTAAAAATATCTGATAAGCTTGAGGCCCGAATAAAGCTTGTGGTAGGACCACGATGTCTATGAGGCTAACCTTTGGGTCAACGTAGAGTCCCTAGCCACATACATGCTTGGCCCAGAGCCGATTAGAGAGGCTTTAACAGCCGAATGTGAGTAGAGTGAGTTGATATTCAGTGTATTTTTGTCCTATTTTCCTTAAGACTAATCTGAAGTGTTATTTCGCTTGTGCAGATATCCTATCTCAATCGCCTTCCTCAAACACCATGAAGTTTGACGTTAATCACTTGAAGAAGAAGAACAAAGAGGTCTCCACGGGCGAAAGCTCGAAGAAGGCCAAAACAAAGAGGTCGCGACGAGCGACAGCTCGAAGAAGGCCAAGGCAAAGCCATCGGGAGCTCAGGTGCTGGGACGATTGCCAGCAGCCTTAGTGGCTGAGCCCGTGTCCGTTTACTCTTCCCTTCCTCCTCGCCATAATGCCGTTAGCCGACTGCAATTCCAAGTTTCTCTAGCCTCATCGACAACTCTCAACTAGTTTAGGATATAGTCGTGAGGTATTTACCGATAACGAGCTCGTTCGGCTGTCGAGTGTTACCACTTGTCGACTTGCTTGGGATCTGAATCACGATCTCGTGACAGTAAGTTATCATTTACTTATCACATTCTATTAGTTTTTGTCACATTTTTTAATGCTATGTTTTTGCTCTTCTTCTGTAGGCCATTACCTGAGCAGCCGTGCTGGCCAATTGGCTCTCCATTTCTAAAGAGCAAATGCTATCAGACGAAGAACAAATTAAAAAATTAGAAGCAAAGGTCAAACTTCACAAGGCCAGAGGTATCGCGGCGGCCGAGGAGAGGGCAACTGTAGTGCTTGGGAAGGAAGCTGCTAAAGAAGAAAGAAACTGGTTGACTTCTCAGATGGATGAGGTAAAAAGAATCATGAAGTTGAGAAGGCTAACTGGGCTAAGAAGGTTGCTGACTTGCATGAGAAGGTTGCCGCTACTTAAGAACAAGCTGCCAATGTTGTTAAGGCATTCAAGCATAGCGAGGCATTTAAGATGAAGTCGAGCCTATCTTTGTTTAAGCCTTCAAAGTTGCCCAGGAGAGAGCTGCAAAGTTATATCCTTACTGGGATTTTTCAAATCTCCAAACGGTTGATCCAGAGGCAACTAAGGTAGCTCAAGGCAACAAGGTAGATGACAAGGTGAAAGATGCTCAATCAAAAAATCCATTTGCTTGACCTTTTTTTTCCTAAAAAGAACTTTGATTTAATTCTTGTAATGAGCTCTTTTTTTTTTTTTTTGAATGGATGAACATTTGAACTTTGAGATTTGAATGAATGGTTTAACTTTTTCTCTTACTTTCTGAGTTGAAATATACTTGGTTTTCTTTTCTTGCACATGTATCTCATAGGAAACAATTGAACATTTTTGTAACTTTTATTTGCTTACCGTTTCGATTGAGCTCCCGAGCGGGATATTTACACTACTCAGCCATGTAGGCCGAGTAGGAATCCTTGCCATTTTTTGGTACTGGCCTCGTGAGCCAACTTTGATTGCTTAGCCATGTGAGCCAAGTAGGATCTTTATGCCACTCGATCATGTGAGCCTAGTAGGAATCTTTGCCCTCTTTTTGGCAGTGGCCTCTTAAGCCAACTTTATACTGCTTAGCTCATGTGAGCTGAACAGGATCTTTACGCTACTTGATCACGTGATCTGAGAAGGAATCTGTGCCATTTTTTTGGCGTTAGCCTCGTGAGTTAACTTTACACTACTCGGCCATGTGAGTTGAGCAGGATCTTTATGTTACTTAGTCATGTGAGCCAATCTTTGCACTGCACAACCTTGTGAGCTGAATAGGATTTTTATGCCACTCAGCCACATGAGTTGAATAGGACAGCTTGTATAGGCGAGTCATTTATTATAGTAGAGTCATTTTTCGTAAATTCCTGTAAAAATGTTGCATTTTATTGATAATTGAATAAAACTACAAAGGTAACTTTTCATATATAGTATTTCTTCAGGTGCTCCGCGTGCCATGGGTAGGGTAGTTCCTTGCCCCTGGGTGTCTTTAGTTAGTAAGTCCCTTTCTGGGTGGACCCAGTACCTCTTACGGTCTTTCCCATTTTTGGGCCAAGCTTTCCCTCCTAAGGGTTCCTCGTCGACTGATTCACCTTCTTGAGCACTAAATCTCTAGGTTTGATTCCTTTAATCGAGCTTTGGAGTTATGATATTGGAGTATTCTTTGTTGATAGGATACCATTCTGATCGCATCTTGTAATCTCATTTCTTTAAGCAGATCGATCTCCTCATCCATCATTTCACTGTTCCCCTCCATCAAAATTCCGGTCTTGTGCTAGGAAGTCCAATCTCGACTGGGATCATAGCTTTGGCCCCATATGTGAGAGAAAATAGCGTTTGACCAGTCCTCACCTTTTTTGTTGTCTGATAAGCCCATAAAATGCTAGGTAACTCCTCTGCCCACAGGCCTTTTGTTTTTCCCAACTTCATTTTAATAATCTTGAGGAGAGATTGGTTGGTGACCTCTACCTTGCCATTAGTTTGACGGTGCTTGAGAGATGAATAATGATAGCTAATGCCTAACTCTTTATACAACCTGTTAAACTGTTTTCCTTCAAACTGTTTGCCATTGTCTGTGATAACCACTCTTGGGATGCCAAATCATCATACTATATTCTGCCACAAGAATTTTCTCATATTTTGCTAGGTGATGGTTGGTAAGGATTCGGCTTCAACCCATTTAGTAGTCGATTGCTACTACTACAAACTTCTTCTGTCTTTTTCTCAATAGAAATGGCCCCACAATGTCAATTTTTTATTGAGCAAATGGCCAAGGACTTTGGATAGATGTTAGCTCCTGAGTAGGTTACCTTGGAATGTTAGCAAATCTTTGGCATTTGTCACATTTTCTAACAAATTCCTGAGCATCATTTTCCACAGTAGGCAAGTACTAGCCAACGCTCAAAATCTTCTTGGCTAGGGCTTTGCTTCTTGAGTGATTACTATAGACACCTTTTTGAACATCCCTCGTGACATAGTTAGCTTCTCCTTCATTCACACATCTGAGTAGCAGAGAATTATGCATTTTTTATAAATAATCCCATTTGCTATAAGATATCTACTTGATCAATACTGGATTTGGATCCTTCTTGATTCGTTCTTATTCGGTAAAGCTCCCGTTTCTAAGTATTCCCTTATCAGTCTGGCCCACTTAGCGTCTTCTTCCACTTGGCTAACTTCTAGGGCTTGGATGCTCGAGAAATCTGATGCTCGAGAAATCTAGTATCTCGATTAGAACATTTGAGTTTTCTTCTCCAGAAAATACAATCCTCATTAACCGATCAGCCTTCTTATTCTGTAGCCTTGAAACAAGTTGTAGTTAAAACTTTGAAAACTTCCTGGCTATACCTTTTGCCACTTGGCAGTACTCGGTCATGTTATCTACTCTCGCTTTATAACCCCATATACTTGCTCTACTACTGACTGTGAGTCACTTTGGACTACAATTTAATCCACCCCATTCTCCGAGCCATCCAAAGACCACCAATTATTGGCTCATATTCAGCTTCATTGTTTGAGATAAAGAACTTAAAATGTAAGGCATATTCTATCATATGACCATCAGGTGATACGAGAATGATACCTACACTGCTCGGCATTTGGGTAGACGAGCCATCCACATTAAGCACTCAGGTGAACTCTGTGTCATCTTTTTTGGGTGGCCTGTCTGGTTGGGTTGTGAATTTAGTAATAAAATATGTAATTGCCTAACCGTTAATTGTTAACCCTAGTTAGTACTGAATGTCAAGTTGGCTAAACTCAATTGACCACTTGACCAAGCTGCCTGAGATTTCTGGCTTGTGAAGGACATTCTTTAGGGACTAGTTAGTGAGAACAACAATTGTGTAGGCTTGAAAATAAATTATGAGTCATCAAGCTGCCGTTACAAAAGTAAGGACCATCAATTCCATTTTGGATAACGCTCTTCTGCCCCCCGGAGGACTTTGCTCATGTAATAGATAGGCTTTTGTATTCCATTTTCTTCTCGAACAAGGGCTGAACTCATTACCATTGATGACGCCAAGAGATACAAGTATAACTCTTCCCCCGAGGTCCTACTGAGCAACGGGGCAGACCCCAAATATTCTTTTACTCGTTGAAAAGCTGTGTCACACTCCTCTGTCCATTTAAACGCTTTTCTCAAGATCTTAAAGAAAGGATAACACTTATCAGTCGATCAGGAAATAAATCTGTTCAGTGCCGCCTCTTGACTAGCCAACTTCTATACTTCCTTTGTTGTCTTCGGTGGTTGCATCCATAATTACTCTGACTTTTTCTGGGTTAGCCTCAATTCCCTGACTGGATACCATGAAGCTAAGAAATTTACCTGAGGTAACTCTGAATGCACATTTAGCTAGGTTCAGCTTCATCCCATATTTTTTTTTGGTAAGTCTTCATCCCATATTTCCTTAGAGTATCAAAGGTTTCTTTCAGGTCTACAATATGAGAGTAAGTCTTCTTGCTTTTAACAAGCATGTTATCTACGTACACTTCCATATTTCTCCTAATCTAGCTCTTAGGCATTTTATTCATTAACCTTTGATAGGTCACTCTGGCATTCTTCAGCCCAAATGGCATGTCTTTGTAACAATACAGACCTCGATATGTGATAAACGTTGTGTTCTCCTGGTCATGTTCAACCATTCTAATCTAATTGTACCCTGAGAAAGTATCCATAAACGATAATAGCTCATGACCCGCTGTAGAGTCCACCAGTAAATCAGTTACAGGCAAAGGGAAGCTGTCCTTTGGGTGTGTCTTATTCAAATTCGTGAAATCTATGCACATTTGCCATTTCCGTTGGATTTTTTCATCATGACTACATTGGACAACCACGTAGGATAATGGACTTCTCGGATAAATTTCACCTTCAGAAGTTGTCAACTTCCTGCTTGATTGCTTCATTTCACTTGGGAGTAAATATCCTTCTCTTCTGCTTTACCAGCCCAGCAGTTAGGAAAATGTTTAGATGATGAGCCATCACTTTGGTGCCAATGCCAGGCATGTCTTCATGGGACCAAGCGAAAACATTCTCATTCTCTACCAACAATTTTCTTTGCTCATTTTTCAAATCTCAGGGGTTGTCGAGCCTATTTTTTATAATTCTACCTTGGTCGGGACTGCCAAACACAGCATCCTCTAGCTCTCCCTCTAGCTCCCCTCTTCTTAACTTCTCATAATCTCTTACCTCCAACTCCTCCACTATCAATGCCTTTATACTTGCATTCCCCTTTATTGAGGACATATAACACTCTTGAGAAACCCTTTGGTTTCCTTTAACACACCCCACACTAGTCTCTGTCAAGAATTTGACCCTCAAATGATAGGTGGACGTGACTGCTTTGAACTAATTCAACGAAGTTTTTCCCAAAATAGCATTATATACCGAAGGGCAATCCACCACCAAGAAATAAACCATTCTAGTGGCTTGGTGTGGTCTTTCACCCAGTGTGACCAACAACACGATGGATTTTAGTGGAGCTACTCGGTTCCCTGTGAAGCCAACTAAGGGAGAAGAAACTGGTTACAATTTCTCCCTACCAATATTCATTTTTTCAAAGGCCCCCCAATATAGAATATCGAATGAACTCCCACTATCCACCAAGATCCTACAAAATTTAAAATTCGCAATTATTAATGAAATGACAAGTGGGTCATCATGGGGTTGACATATCTCACTAGCCTCCTCCTCGGTGAAGGTGATTGGGTAGGACTCTACTTTGGGCTTCTTGCTCGGTCGATTAGCTATCAGAACTCCTCTTACTCTACTTGCTTGTCGGACATACTTCTTTTTCGTGGTTGAGGACTCGCCCCCTACTGCAAATCCTCTTGAGATAACCCTTATCTCTTTGATTGGTTACTAATTCTATGGGGCTCGATTGGGGCTTCTTTGATTGGGACTCCTCATCCTTGGACTTCTCCGGTCAGGACTTCTTTGGTCTGACCTTTTGTTATTATCTCATCATGCTACAAATTGACTAAGCCTTTCTCATCTAATCAACTCCTCAACCTATCTTTTTAGGTTAATGCAATCATCTGTATCATATCTGTCGTCTCTACAGAATTGGCAATACTTCGCTTGGGATCTCTTGCTGATTGGGTTCCTTATCTTTTAGGCCATTTCAAGGTCGGGTCATGCCGAATCTCATAAAAAACATTCTCCAGTCTGGTATTCAGAGGAATGAAATTATAGTCAAGACCACTGTATCATCGTGCACCCCAGTTAAACCTATCTTCAAACCTTCGATTCTTGGAACTCCAAGAATTTTGATCGTTTCCAGAGCCATTTGGGTTCTTTTTATCTATTTAGGAGCCTACTGCTTTGTCACTTTCCCGCTTTGCCCTAAGACTATCCTCCATGTTTATGTGGCTCTATACCTAACCATTAATTCTGCTATATTGATAGGAGTCTTTTCAAGGAGCGAGAATATAAATCTAGGCATCCTCAGCCCACTCCTTAAGGCTGTAACCACCACCTTGTCATCAACCTCATCCACTTCCAAGATCTCCTTGTTGAATCTCCCAACATAATCTCTGAGGGTCTCCTCCTTACACTGTTTAATCATTATGAGGTGGGTGGTTGGCCTTCTTTGCCTTTTCCCTTCAATGAAATGACCCACAATAGCTTGCCAAGTCGTGAAAAGTTGGAGATAGTGCCCTGTTTGATTTTGTTAAACCATGGCGAGCAGGGCCCTTAAGCGTTGCAGGAAATATCTAACACAACATCTCATTAGGATATGTGTGTGTACGCATCAAATCCTTGTATGTCTCCAAATGGTCAAAAAGATCCTTCAAACCATCAAATGAGTCAAGTGTTGGCATCTTAAATTTTGGCTATAGGAGGCAAGCCATCACCGCCTAGGAAAACGAAAAGTCTGCATTAGCATTTGCTTCGTCCATTACATCAGGGCCTTTGACCACCGAAAGAACACCATGGATCTAGGGTTGCATGGCCTTCATCGACTTCTCCTATGGATGGATACTGGTGCCTCTCACGCTTGCTGCCTCAGTGTGTGATGCCTAAGGACGACTGCCAACTCTACCATCAGGTACAACAGTTCTTTCTGGTCTTCTTTATTCCTCTGGTTGCCTAACAGGGATTTCATTTTCCCTCATGACGCCGGCTCCATGCATCCCTTGTCCTTTTTTATTCCCTCCTCCATTCATTTCCACTATTCCCTTATTGTGTACTCCATTAACTAGGGAATTTACTAGGGGAGGTGGAATGTGAACAGGGGCAGCTTTTCTGTCACTGAAGCATTGCGTGATTTTTGGTCATCAAATCTGCATAATTGCCATCATATCCTTCATTTGGCTCTCGATGGCATTAATCCATTCATCGTTCTGGTTCTCGATTGTTTCCGTTGGTTATGATTGTGGTTGTGTGTTTGTGCCGGACTTGGTTTAAACCATAGATCGCAAGGTTGGTTCTTTAGTTTGTTAGCAAATGTGTTACGTCTGACATAGTTTATGGTAGCATCTTTATAGGTGTATATATCAGAACTATTAGAAGAGGGTTGTACACATGATTCATGGGCTGCTCTGCTGGGAATAATCCTACCGAAGTGTCCAGTTAGAATCCAATTAGGTGATATAGCTCAATCGAGGGTGTCCCTACTCGGATGCCCCCAGTTAGGCTGTTCTGCCTAGTTCGGATATCCTTACTCAGACACCTTGGTCAGGTAAGGGCTGAACAGGGTAATATGTCAAATACCCCTGGTATGGCATAGGGTCTCCCTATATCAAACAACATTTAAAAAAGATCAAAAAGCTAAAGATTATGGGTAGTTACAGAGAACATTTTTTAAGGAATACTAAAAAGAAAATGTAAAATTAAATTTACTTAATTAAATGATAGTTGCTAAAAAATTCTTTTTATTTCCATGAAAAGTATTAGGTATCGTGAGAAATCGAGGAATATTAATACAAGAAGATAAAAAATTTCATTAAAATTAAGATTTCATTAATTTTTAAATTTCACTAAATAACTCTAGTTTTCCTTTTATATAATATAATAGCGTAGATGCAGAATGGTCACATGATCAAGAGCTAAAAAATCAATTCAAAGCTCTGCAGTGCTTTATAATACACTTCAAAAAATTTTCTTGGCTACCGTTATTGTTGACAAAAAGTCGAATAATGAATTTGTAGTTATTTTTTATTAAATTAATTAATCAAAAAAAGTAATTTATTGAATTAGTAATTGATTTTTAAAAGAAAAATAAAAAATAATTGATATTTATATAAAATGAATTACCAAAAGTAAAGATAGATAAAATAATTTTATATTTATTAATTAATTAAAATTTCAAAATAAAAATTTAAAATCACTACAACAAAAATCAGACTAATAATAAGACTAATTTAATGAGATTTTATGAATAAATGAAATTGTGGTTTATATTTATGAATTTTTTTTTTGGTAATTATATTTATGAAATTTTTTAAAAAAAGTATTATTGAATCATAAGTAAATTAGAGTGATTTAATGACATTTTGTATAAGAATGTCACCTTTCATGTATTAGTTATGGCATTTTTACGTAATGTCGTTAAATAACAAGTAAATTATAATGATTTAATAATACTTTATTAAATTATTTATTTAATAGTTGTGGCATTTTTTAAGAATTATTAGCAAGTTAATTGTAGTGATTTCATGACAACTAATGAGAGAATGTCACTATTCATTGAATAACAGTTGCAACTCTTCTTAGAAATATTATTAAATTTCAAATAAAATCTAGTTATTTGGAGACACTTTACTAAAAAATATCACTATTTATTTATCAATTCTATAACTTAAAAAAAAATACCATTCAACCATGTAGGTATTAAAACATTTTAATTATAAATTATTATTTTAATAGTAAATAATTTTAAAACAAATAATTGTAATAATATATTTTTAGTATAAAATAATTTTATTATAATATAATATTTGAATAAAATAAATAAATTTAACAAGAAGCCACAAAATTTGACAAGGCATTCTGTTCCTGGCATAAATTTTACAAGCTGTTTATGAAAGAAAAAAATGACTATGAAAATATGATTTTTTTATTTACATTTTGAGCCCAAATTTTCATATAGGTTTTTATTTATTTGGTAATAAAAAATAAAAATAAATTTACCAAACAGACTTATGTCGCCAATTTTAAATATTTGCAAATATAAACAAAAAATATAAAAAATATAACAAGATATGTCCTTAGAATAACAAATTTTATTAAAAAATACTTAGTTTATTAAAAATTTACTAAATTTTGTTATAAAGCACATATTTTATCAGCAAAATATTTTTACATAACGAAGGTAACATAAAATAATATTAAAACCCTCTTTTTGCCAAGTTAAAAGCTGACAAAGATGAAGTAAGTCTACTTCTTTTCGACTTTGTGGGATAGTAATTCAAGTGGTATGCTTGATTTACAATTCTTCTGGTGTTCAACCAGAATATCTAAATATACTTACCCAAAAAAAATATATCTAAATATGGATAATATGGATATATTGGTAATAAATTTTCAGAGGAAGTGACTCAGAAAGAGGAAAAAAAATTCTTTTTATTTCTCTTATCTACTTATCCCCTTAGTTTTTCATCATCGTCAAATTTTGCACTACCTTTCCATCTTTAGGTATACTACAATCTATCTATTGCAATATGAATTTTATGGCTCAATTCTAGTTGTGTTATGATTAAATGCTTATCTGTGCTATTTTGATAGTTCTGTTATTTAGTTTTTTTATAATTGTTTTTTCATTTTATTTTGTTCAATTTTTGATTTTTTTTCTCTTAATATAAAGTTTTCTAATTAACTATAATTTGTTGCTTTTTTAATAATAATAATAATAATAATAATAATAATAATAATAAGGTTAAAATACAAAAATACCCTTACAGTTTATCCTCGGTATTACTTTGGTCCCACACGTTTCAATTGTAACAGTCAAATCCCAACACTTTTGATCAAGTATCAATTCGGTCCTTCCGTTAGTTGACTGTTAGAAACAACCGTTACACTGAGGATAAAATAATAATTTTATCTATAGTTTACCCTCAGTGTCACTTTAGTCCGTCACGTTTTCAATTATAACAATTGAATCTCTACACTTTCGATATAAATTTGAAATATATTTTATTAAATTATTTTTAATGAATAATATAATCTAAAATATATTTTATTAAATTATATAACATATTTTAATTTGAAATATATCTTATTGAATTATTTTTAATAAATAAAATATTTAAATTTTATTTAATATATTTTCTTTTTATTGAATCCCTACACTTTCGATATATATTTGAAATATATTTTATTAAATTATTTTTAATAAATAATATAATCTAAAATATATTTTATTAAATTATATAACATATTTTAATTTGAAATATATCTTATTAAATTATTTTTAATAAATAAAATATTTAAATTTTATTTGATGTATTTTCTTTTTATTGAATTTTAAGTTACCATTTGAATTTTATCTATAAATGTAGCTTTAATTTTTATTTCAGAAAAAAATGATAACAAAAAATAAAATCAGAAAATAAAAAGTTAAACAAAATAAAAAATAATAATGTTATCAAATGGCCTTAGAATCGCTATTTTCTAAATTTTCTATTTCTATAGTTTTCTTTCTATATATAATTTTGCATATATATTCAATTCAAGAGTATACATTTATATATGTGACTTTTTTAATTCTATTCTATTAATTATAACAACTATTAGTGAAACCATCAAATCACCTTTTAATAAATTTTTTAATTTTATTATTTTTTAAGAAAATTAACTGAATTTAATAAAATATATTTCATATTAATTAAAATAAATTAAATATTATTTTAATTATATTATTAATTTAATCATTTTATTTTTGAAAAATAATTTAATTCAATAAAAATAGAATATATTAAATATAATTTAAATATTTTATTGCTTAAAAATAATTTAATAAGATATATTTCAAATTAAAATATGTTATATAATTTAATAAAATATATTTTAGAGTATATTATATATTAAAAATAATTTAATAAAATATATTTCTAATATATGTCGAAAGTGTAGGGATTCAATTGTTATAATGGAAAACGTGAGGGACTAAAGTGACACTGAAGGTAAACTATAAATGAAATTACAATTTTATCTTCAGTCTAACGATTGTTTCTAACGGTCAACTAATGGAAGGATTGAATTGATACTTGACCGAAAGTGTAGGAATTTGACTTTTGCAATTGAAACGTATGGGACTAAAGTGATACTGAGGTTAAATTGTAAGGATATTTTTTGTACTTTACCCTAATAATACTAATAATAATAATAATAATAATAATTGGGGTTAAACCTTGACAAGTTTGTAAACAAGATTTCCCTTGAACCCATTTTTTATTTGCATTTTGAATAAGCATTTACCTTTTCATATAATGAATTTTATGTGTTTACTAAAATGTGAAAACTGGGAGAACATTGGGCAATGTGATGTTGGGTGCAAGCTGAATAGTACCAATACCGATAATAGAGATTATCCAACCATTGGTAGTTCTGAAAAAATATTTTGAGTAGTTTTTAGTGAAGGTAGTGAGTTTCCTAGATGTGGTACAAATACGGGTAAGTTGAATGGTAGTTCTTTAAAAGTACTTTGAGCAATTTTTAGTAAGTTAAATGGTACCAAAACCACAAAAATTTGTGACAATTGCTAAGCGAGCGCAGAGATCAATTTCATTCTTGATCTGAGGAGGATTGATACCAACGATCGAGTTCTTGGCAAATAGTGACAGGTCCCAGATAATGCCCAATAGAAATAAAAGAAATTCTCTCTTTGGGTGAGAAGAAACCACAATTGTAATTGAATAAAATTTGTTGGTCCTTGAGGCCACATCTCCATAATTTAAATAAACTCAAATCTCACCGCCACTATTGCCGAACTTAAAGGAACTTAAAATAACAGAAGTAAACAAACCAAATGCAATAGAATGCGATATTTTCTCCAACAGCTACTTTGACGAGATCATGCTACCTATAGACAGTGACCGACGTGTCCTTAAGTCATGTACTTAGGATTCCTCTTGATGGCATGTTGAGAATGTCTGGGCATATTAATACCTTCTCTTTCAGATGGACACTTGTCCTCAAGTGTCATGCTTGGGTGGTTTCTCAGAAGCTCTTCTGTGACTTCCCACATAGCATCTTCCATTGAGAGCTGTCACAATTTCACCAAACTTTCTTCAACAAACTAAGTGCCACACTTCACCCAATATGTATTCAATATGACTTTAGGTTCAATGCTATGGCACCATCGTCCGTGACGGGTGGAAGTTTTGTGCTTGCAATTGAGTTGTTTCTGAATTTTTTTTCAGAGTAACGACATATGAAAAATAGGGTGGATACAAGTGCCCTCAAGAAGCTACAGGTAGCATTATCCACCTTTTTCTCAATCGGGTGCGTTCTATAAAATTTGCTTGTAAGTTTCTAGTATGCTTGATTAAAAAGAGTCTTTTGGCGGTATGGTTAGAGCTTGAGCAAAACCATATTGCCTTCTTGAAATGTAACAACGCTTCGATAACGATCCACCATTTATTTCATTCTATTTTTAGCAGCATTCAAGTTAAACATGAGTTGTTTCAGCAACTCATCCCTATTTGTGAGAGTATGATCAACTTCATCAATTAGTTAAGAGCCTGTCGAATAGTGTGGAATTGTTGGTGGAAGCCATCTATATAAAGCTTGAAATGGTGTCATTCCAGTAGAAGAATGAAAAGTAGTGTTATACTAGAATTCCATCCACAAAAGAAAAGAGCTCCATTTTCATGGCTGATGATGCACAAAATAGCGCAGGTACTGTTCGACACAACTATTGATGACCTCAGATTGGCCATCCGTTTGTGGGAATTCATCTTTAGCTTAGTACTGAATAGCTTGAATAATTCTAGCCAAAACTTACTAAAGAATATTGGATCATGATCGTTGATAATGGACCACAGCTAACCATGAAGCTTTACAATACCATCAACAAATTTTTCAGCCACTGTCTTTGCTATGTAAGGATGAGATAGCGTAAAAAAATTAGCGTATTTGCTCAAGCGATCCACTGCCACCATGTTTATGTCCTTGTCATGTGATGAAGTTAGGTTTTCAATAAAGTCCATCGTTATGTCATCCCAAACTTGGGACCAGACTGAAACTAGTTGAAGTAGTGCTGCGGTTGATAAGGTGTTTGTTTTGTTCTTCTGGCATATTTCACAAGATTATATATACCCCGTTACTATCCAATGCATGGAAGGCCAATAAAATTGTTGAGCTAGCCACTTGAATATTTGTAAGATCCCTGAGTGATCGCTTATCTTAGTGTCATGGAATTCCTTAAGTAGTTGGGCAATTAGTGGTGTGTTAGGTGGTACTACCACTTGATTTTTATAAAGGACCAATCTGTTTGGCAAAGAGTAAGGAGCCCCTGGATTATCTCGGGCATATTTGGTAATAGGAATCATGTATGGATGTCTTCCCATAGTACGTTTAATGTCATCCCACAACTGAACTTGTAGCACAAATAAATTATTAAGAGTGGGACTTCCTAACACACTTCAAAGCACATCTGCAACTGAGTTTTCTCATCAAATTTCATAATTGTTGCCCATAAGTTTGGTCACCCATTTTTGTTGTTTCGGAGTGACTATTGATTAATTACATAAATTGATGATAAATATATGGAAAAATGTGATTAATCAATGGTTAAGTAGAGAAAACAATGGTTATTTCCTTACTTATATTAACTTTTATTCATTTCAAGTGAGTAAAGGTTAAGAGAATGGAGTGTGTGAAATAAAGGAAAGAAAAGGAGACAAGTCTCAGGACCCTTCGGACGCTTATCTAGAGGGTGTGTCGTTCGAAGGAGCCTTCACATAACAGAATCTGGAGCTAGAAAAAGAAGAGAAAAATCTTCCAAGAGTGGTAGTCCCTTTTCTATTGGCTAGCTCATTCGAAGGCTAGTTCACATATAAAAAGTGAATAGAATTTCAAGTGGTGGTGGGTTGATGTGATTTGGTCCTTTTAATAGAAAGTGAGACTTTTAATGGGTATCCAAGTTTCATCAACAATGTTGTCTATTTTAAACTCAAAAACGGGGCCTACCATTACCAAATTTACCCACCCCCATTCAGTTTCTAGCCAGCCTGGCAATCCCCAAAGTAGAAACTTTGTAGGTCACTTGATTTCCCTTTAGAATTCCCCTGCATTTCAAAACATTGCTCATCTCTATACCATGTGTGTGTGTTCATTTGCTAGCTTGTGAGCATAGTGCACATCCTGCCCAACTGCATGCGTAATTTCAAAAAAAATGGGTATTCGATAATGGTTAACAGATGATAAAGCAAGCAACACCACAATTTCAACAAAGAGAGGACAAAACTAAAACAAACTCAATAACAAATAATAATTTGAATAGACAAGTTTTGACATTAAGATTTATTTATTAGCTTTATTAAAGAGTATAGCTGGGTGTGGCACATTCTATGTTTAGAATAAATATTATAAATTGGCAAATCCATGATCAAAGAAAAGTATTTGTACTTTTAGACTTAGTGTAGGCTAAGGCACTAGAGTCTTAAATCAAATAGAACTCTAAAAGGTCTTAGAAAAACTGTTTCCACAAGCCAGGAAGTCTTAAAGAAGCCAAATAGTGTCAGAACCTAATTACGCAAAAGCCCGCGGGATGGCCGCGGTTAGGCGCGGGAAAATCCAGAGAGCATAATTTTAAGAATTTGTCGTGCAAGAAGTTTGCTCTAAGTCGCGGGATGGCCGCGGGAAGGCTGCGGATGACCGCGGGTGTGCCCTTCCTGCGAGGTACAAATTTCAGCCTATTTTGTCTTCTTTTCAAACAATATTCGGCTCAGTTTGTCTATATATATTCTCTAGACGACTCCAGGATTACAGAAACAGAGAGAATATACAACAGTTTGTGAGCCAGAGAAGTCTGAACATTCTCTCAAACACTTAGCCAAACATTCTTGCGTCTGTGTGATTTGAAGGAGTTTGAATCTTAGAAGAGCCAAGAATTCAACACTTGAAGTTGCCGAGGACTCGGTGTTGTGCCTTCGAGGAGTCAAAGGGTTTTGCTAAAGGAGTTGGTGAATCGAGGATTCGAGCAAACGTCAACAAGATGAGGAGTCGATCTATCAAGGGTTTAAGTTTGTAACCAACGTTTATTTCAGTGAAAGTTTTTGGGGTTTCCCTGTATGGGTTTTCTCATTCTTTTTATCTTACCTTCTACAATTGTGTGTGTGTGGTTGATTGAATTGGGATCACTAGCAGCAAATTTTAGATTTTCAATTGGTATCATAGCGGTTTTGTTTTTGAGAATAAAATGTGATCTTGTTACTTGCTGATGGATCCCCCAGATAAGGCGGTTCTAGTACTAGACCTTCGTGATTTGACGGCACCAACTATGCCTATTGGAAGGTTCGAATGAGAGTGCATCTGATCTCATTGAATGTTAATGTTTGGTTATCCATAGAAAATGGTTAGGTAAAACCAACTCACTCTATCGATAATGTAATGGTTGAAAAGCCTATGGATATGTGGACCAGGGTAGAGTAAGAAAAGGCAAAATGGAACTACAAAGCCTTGAGTTCTATTTTCTGTGTGGTCTCCACCGATGAGTTTAGAAGAGTTTCAAGCTGTGAGATTGCTAAGGAGGCATGGAAAATTCTTGAATTGACTCATGAAGGAAATTCCAGAGTGAAGAAGTCCAAGCTCCAGAAAATAACCTCCGAGTTTGAAAACTTGAAGATGTCTGAAGATAAACTTTTTGATAGTTTTTACGCGAAGCTCAGTGACATTGTCAACACCAGTTTCAATCTTGGAGAACCAATTCCCAATCGAAATATTGTAAGTAATATTCTTCGCTCCATACCGATGTCTTTTCAAGCAAAAGTTACAACTATTGAAGAGGCTAGGGATATTGATTCAATGCGAGTAGAAGATTTAGTTGGCTCTCTGCAAACTTATGAAGCTAACATGATTAAACCAAAATCTGGAGGAGTTGCCCTAAAAACTGTTAAGGAAGATGAGTCCTCCTCAAGTAATGATGAGTCAATTCCGTCTCTTGAAGAAATTGCTATTTTTACTAAGAAAATTAGAAAATTCTTCAAAAAGAAAGATAACAAGCAAAGAAAGACGAAGAAGAATGAGAAAGTCAAAACAAAGAAATTTTTAGAGAAAAAAAAAAGGAGAATAAGTCTAAGGGTGCGAAGTATTATGAGTGCCAGGGTTATGGTCACATAACTCAAGACTGTGGAAACAAGAAGAGTAAGAAGAAGGTTCTCAATGCAACCCTTGATGATGCAGATGATCAGTCGAGTACCTCCTCATCTTCAGAAGATTTTCTAGAAATTATACTGCATTTATGGTTAGAGCAAGTGCACCCTCAAATACAGTAGACTCATCCTCCTCTATGCATAAGGAAGAAGAATCCTCCGAAAGTGAAGTTGAAGAAAAATCAGATGAGGAAGTAGATGTTGAAGAGGCATATGAACAGCTATACTAAGATTGTCTATACCAAGACTATCGCAAACTCCACAAGCAGAATGAAAAATTGACTGTGAAGAACAAAGTGTTGAAAAGGGGGAGAGACAGTTTGAAAATTGCCTTGGGAGAATTGCAAGGAAAATATGACAGTCTTGAAGCAAGCAAGAAAACTCAAGATGAATTGATAACAGCTTTCAAGACTAAACTGGATAAAAAAGAAAATGAATTGAAAGATGCCCAGGCAAAGCTGCAAAACATGGAATCCAAGATGAATACTACATCTTCCTAACTTAATGACATACTGGTGATGCAAAGGAGCCCACGTGACAAAAGAGGATTGGGGTACACTGGCACGCAGGTGGTCAATCTTGAAGCTAAAACTACCCCAAATGAGCAGGAAAAACCTAAGCTAATTTGGTTTCAATCCTCAAAGACAACTGCTCTGAAAATAGTTAAAGCACCTTAACCTAAGACAGGTAATCATTCAAGAGCCTATTTTCAGAAATCCAAAGGTATGCCCCTTAACTTGCAACCTAAGTTTGTTTTTATATGTTTTCATTGTGGTATACTAGGTCACAAAGACCACATTGTCACAAATTATATAGGCTTTCCGTATCTTTTGTTGACACTATGAATTCCTTGAGACCTAATTTTCATGTGTCAAATAGGTTTAATTCATTAAGATTTCAAAAGTTACGTTTTTATTCTAGACCTTACATAACTTGACCAGTGAGAAAAAACAAAAAGAAAAATTTTTCAATACCCATTGGTCCAAAACCCAACAATCCCAAGACTCAAAATGTTTTTCTAAAAATGAGAATTGTTTGGGTTAGGAAGAGTGATCTATATGTCACCTACACCCCTAAGAGTGTTGAAGGGGTGAGCCATGATATGTAAAGGCAATTTTTTTATTTTATTTTATGAACTAGGCTATGTGTCATTGCTATATTCTTACGTAGTTCTATGAAATCTTGTAAATTAGATACTTTTTAATTTTTTTAGATAGTTAAAATATTTTTTTTTTGGTGCAATGTTATTCTTTGTGATATTCTTGCATGCTCTATTACCTCATACACACTTCAAAATCACATGATTAAAATTGTTGATATACATAATGGTCATAAATTTGAATTGTTTGATAAACCTAAATCCTATATTTCCTTGTCATGGTAATGGTGTGCCAATTGTAATTGCACGAAGTTTAGTGCATCATGAGAAATTTTTTCTACCACTCAATTATTTTAATAAATTTTCCTCTTTAGACTTTTGGTTGCTCTTAAGCTTATATAAAAAAAAAATGACTTGGAAAATGCTACCAATGGGATAGAGTGAAGTTGGTCTGTTGACGTGCGGGTTATTAAAATAACCACCCTTTGGGTTTGACGATACAAGAAGAAGGCTATCTACCCATAAGTGTGTGAAAGCTGCAAGTAAAAGTAAAAAAAAAAAAAAAAAATTGGTGGATGTCAATTCAATAGATACATATCTTGGTGTTTAGTTGAAAACAATGAATTGAGGAGAAACTAGTCAAAGCGCTAACATTGCATATCTTACTCAATTCAATTCAAAGTCCAAAAGGAGCAATTTTAAAATTCATGCGAGTATGTGAAAATTATTAATCATGTTGCACTTAAACTTCATTTCACACGCCGCACAGGCATTTGACCATTGGTATGACATGTGTGAACAACTCATGACATAAATAGTAGGGTGATTCTTGGAATACTTTTTTGTTACTATTTATGTATGGTCAAAATTTTGAAACTGTGTTTCGTTTTGTATTTGGGAAAATAGAACTTGGAATTAATCGATCAAGAATACACATTATACCTTATTTTTTGTCAATTCATGTCAAAAAGGGGGAGAATAGTTTATGGGAAGAATTTTTGAAAAGAGAATTTTTTAAGTTAGTTAACTAAAGGTGAGATATAGTTAAGGGGGAGAATGCTTGAAAAGGACAGAATGCTTGAAAAGAATTTTGTTTATTAAGGGGGAGAATAATTAAGTTTTTGATAGTTAATATGTGTCGATTAATTAAGGGAGAGAATATTTTGTTTCATTTTTTTTAATGTTTTATTTAAAATTTTTAATTATTTATTTATTCCAAATGATGCCGTGATTAGTTTGTTTAAGTGTACAGCTAAACAGGTTATAAATTGGGACATGTTGATGGATGAAACATGTTGACAGATGAAAAGTTTACTGAGGCCTTAACTAGGATGAGTTAAATTGTACTGTTATATTTTTGAGTTTTGACATAGAATTGCCAAAAGTGGAGATTGTTAAGAATAAATATTATAAATTGGCAAATCAATGATCAAAGAAAAGTATTTGTACTTTTAGACTTAGTATAGGCTAAGGCACTAAAGTCTTAAGTCAAATAGAACTCTAAAAGGTTTTAGAAAAACTGTTTCCACAAGCCAGGAAGTCTTAAACAAGCCAAACAGTGTCAGAACCTAATTACGCAAGAAGCCCGCGGGATGGCCGCGGTTAGGCACAGGAAATCAAGAGAGTAGAACATCAAGAATTTTCTGTGCAGGAAGTCCACTCTGAGTCGCGAGATAGCTGCGGGAAGGCCGCGAGATGACCGTGGGTGCGCCCTTCCCACAAGGTACAAATTTTAGCCTATTTTGTCTTCTTTTCGAACCCCAGTCGACTTAGTTTGTCTATATATATTCTCTAGACGACTCCAAGGTTACAGACACAAAGAGAATATATAATAGTTTGTGAGCCAGAGAAGTCTGAATATTCTCTCAAACACTTAGCCAAACATTTTTGCGTCTATGTGATTCGAAGGAGTTTGAATTTTGGAATAGCTGAGGATTCAACACTTGAAGTTGCCAAGGACTCGGTGTTGTGCCTTCGAGGAGTCAAAGGATTTCGCTAAAGGAGTTGGTGAATCGAGAATTCGAGCAAACATCAACAAGAGTATAGAGTCGAGGAGTTAATCTATCCGGGGTTTGAGTTTGTAACCAATGTTTATTTTAGTGAAAGTTTTTGGGGTTTCCTTGTGTGGGTTTTCTCATTTTTTTATCTCGCCTTCTACAATTGTGTGCGTGTGGTTGATTGAATTGGGATCACTAGCAACAAATTTTAGATTTTCATTCTACATCATGATAGAGCCTTCATGAGCAAGCCCATCCATCCAGAACTAGAATGCACAACAAACAAGTTGAAGAAGTGAAGATAGTACCCACGATTCTCCCCATTTTTGTGTCTACCATTATGCTTAATTGCTACCTTGCTCAGCTTTCAACCTTCTCTGTTCAACAAGCAGCTACCATAAACACTAAGATTGGCTCCTTAAAGGTTCCACCAACTTCTCTACCCGTATTTTCTATCCTCTTTGTGATGGTCCTTGTAATAGCCTACAATAATGTATATGTATATAAACTGAAGAAAATAAAAGGAAATTCAATGATCATCTGGCCAACAGTTGACATAAAAAAAAATTACATCAAGAAATTTAAATAGTGTTAAATTTCAATCATGGGTATGCAACTGAAGGAATTTCAAAAAAATGTCAGAACCCAACACGTCTAATACCTCTGATTTCTAAGGCACTCAATGTGAAAGTAGCATCAATAGCAATTAACTCAACGGAATGAAAATTAGTAATTATAATACAATCTGGAGTCTTTGCTCCTCCTGCTCCCATCCATTATTGCACATTTTTAAACGTATAATTGTCTAAAAAGGCTCAAGACCCTTTCTTTTCTTTTTGTGATGAATATAATACAATCTGGAGTCTCCCTCAAAAACTATCCTATTTCTCTCTTTCCAAATCAGCCGAAACAAACAAAATGGGACCACATTCCAATTGATTTTCTTTTGCCTTCCCCATTTTACACCTAACCCCATCTTACGCCCCACAAGGAAGTCAACAAGACTTTAATATCTCTAGGAAATATCCATGGTACTTTGAACAGTGCAGAATTGTACATGACATGAAAGGCTCAAGGCACTTTCTTCTCTCATTCTTCTCGTCAACATGTGATTACCACAAAGATTGCTTAGCATCCATAAATTCAAGGCCAATTTTCTATGAGGGATATAACTAGGTTTAACCTTCTAAATAATCATAATGGAGCTCACCTTCTATTTGCAGGAAACATTGTTGCGAGAAGTCTCATTAAGTGAATCTTAATAATTTGACAATTCCACCTATACAAAATATCATGAAAAAAGGACAAAGTGAGAGAGTTGGGAAGAAAGAGAGCACCTAAAGTAATTTAGATATTTCTCAAGAATACTTCATTCAAATATTAGTTAGCAAAAAATTCACAACAATTGGTTAAAAAATTTTGTGAATAATATATTAAGATTGCCACCCCCCATTAACCAACTGTACAAATATATATAAAAAAAATAAAAAGTATGCTTTTGGGTTTTTAGAATAACATCTCTATATAAATTGATATTTATGTCATAATCATATAAATTGATATCTATATCTATCCTATAATCACTCATTTTAGTCTTCCATGGTAGTTAACTTTATCTCACCCTCATCACTCCAGTGAAAGCAATCTACTCACTCCCATCCCTAGAATTGTTGGTGTTCATTACCCTTCCCTTGCCAACATAATTCTTGACTTTCGCCACCAACATATATAAATCTAACTTGCTAGTCTCCTTGGTTAGAATTGTTGGTGTTCGTTACCTCTTTATTCTCTCATTTTGCCTTATTCTTCATTTTTTTTGATAGTTAAGTGGGGGAAGGGGGGAACATCCCGGGTTTTGAACCCGAGTGGTGAGCAAGCTTGAGGAGGGCTTTTGCCACTTGAGCTAACAGCCGTGCTCAGGTAATTATTCTTCATTTATTACTACTAGGTGGCTAGAATTATTATGATAAATGAATAAAGTGGAAAATGATATCAAGAAAAACACCATAACAGATGATTAATGCAAAACCTTAAAAAGAAAAAAAATAAAGAAAGGGCTAATTTGGTATTCACACATCCCTTTTGTGACCATGTAGCAAATAAGGCTAGTTTAACATTTACAAATAAAATGGAAAAATTAGGTTATGGCACTATTATGTAGTCACAAATAAAAAATGAACTTCAATCTACTCCTGACACAGAAATTAATACCGTAATGCGATTTTTAGTCATAAACACAATTATATCTCCTTTGATGAAATCTATCTTTGAAAGTATCAAAAGAAACAGACAAAACAAATAGCCAAAAAGTACACAGTAGAAATCAAAACCCTAAATCTATAAGCAATAAATCTTGTTAATTCTTAAGAAATACTACTGACTTGAATAATACCTTGAAAACTCTGATTTCATGAATTTAGCAAATCAAACGAATTTCTTATTTAATACACCCCAAAACCCATTGAAATCATAAGCCCCCCCCCCAAAAAACCCAATACTTATATGTATGCCACAAATGCAAAGAGTTGCATTTTTGCTATTAAGCAAATGAAGTCAAGAAGTATTTTCGGCATATAAAAATTGATAATCCTCCATCAAAAACCCTAATCCTTTGTCAAAATTGATAAACCAATAACCCTAGTACATTTAATTTTGACTTCAAATGAGAACAGTGGAGAATGTGAACCCAAGGTTTGTGTACAATTTTGAAGTGAGTGCCTTCGAAGTTTTGATATAATCTTTGCTAAATCTGAAATTTGATTGCACAATCTTGACTTCATCGAAGCAGTGTTGTTCATTCTTGTGTTACCAGTTATCTTCTTAGTCACTGGTGTAATACCCCGGACTTTGTATTAACATAAGGTTTTTGATGCATTTTGGAAGTTATGTATGTTAACTTAGTGGAATGGATCATTTATAGTGCTTTAGAGTTGAGAACTTCGAAAGTAATGGGTTAGGTAATCAAAATGTGACATTTTAGCCAAGTGCTGGACAAAGGGGACACCTTGGGCGCACAAGGTGTGGGCATCCAAGGCACAGTGGATTTGACAGACAAGAGTTGCTCTGCATTTTTCAGCCGACCCCTCTCCCTTATGAACCTATATCTAGCTAGAGGTGAGGAGGGGGTCTGAAATCTACTGTTTGGGGGATTAATTTATTGATACATATATATATATATATATTGGTGAGATGATGCAAGATAGAGAGAGAAGTTTCTTGGGAGAGGGAGAACCGGGTGGAGAAGCAAGGAAGAACAAAGGAGAAAAAGAAAGACAACCGGGTAGATCTTTGAAGGTAGGTCTTTCTAACCTTCATGAAACTCAAATTCCTCTTGCAAAAGTGAAATTAGAACCTCAAGAAACCTGCCTATGTAATTTATTTGTAGTTTGGATGAAGGAGAGAGGAGATGGAGTCCATCAAAGCTTGAGGGTTTGAAAGCTCAAAACACCTTTTTGTTGATCCATCTTCTTACAACTTGAGGTAGGGATTCAATGCCTCATTCTCACATGTGATATGTACCAAGGAGTAGAATACCATTAGAAAACCCTTTTCAAATGTTGGTTACATTTATGGAAGAGAATAGGAGTTATACACATGTATATATATATATGTATAGGTTGAGAGAGTGAAAATGGTGTTTTGATCCATAGCTTGACTTGTTGTTGATGAAAGCTCAAATTTATGAACCTTGTGTTGATGTTAGAAATATGAAATTTTAGGGATTTTCACTTTAACTTGGTCAATTTGAGGTCCTAAGGGTGAGAAACCATGAAACCAGAAAACAGGGTATGAAACTCGAAACTTGGCCCAAGCTGTGGGCGCACAAGGGGGACACAGTCGGGCGCCCAAGCCCCTTGGGTGCCCAGCCCTTGGGTGCACAAGGTGTGGGTGCCCAAGCCCCTTGGGCGCACGGCTGAGTGTCAGCTTGGATGCCCACCGAGCCTAGGTCACTTTTCCTGACTTTGCTTAGTTTGACCTCCTGCCTTAGACTTATGAAAGAGTTGGTTACTTGTTTTTACATGAAACTTTTACTTGATTAATTGCATGGATTTTAAAAGGGAAATGAGCTTTAAAAAGTGATTAAGGATTGATTATCTTAAACCTATGGGATTTAACTTGTAAGGGTAAGTGAATGTCACCTTAAATTGCATGAATTGGAAGGTTTCTTTGAAATGAGAGTCTTAATTGAATAGAATTGTAAATATGTCTTGATGTAAACTAAATGTTAAGGTATATAAACTTGTGATTGATTAAATAAAATGTGACTTGATAAAGGGAACTCATGTTCATAATATTGAAGAATGTTGAATGTTTAGCGATGCTTGAACAATGTTACCATGTGATGAATCTTGGGATAAACCGAAATGTGGATATGTGTTATGGGAAAGTATATGATGTTGAATGTGAATCTATGAATGATTGTTTGTGTGCCGGGGGCCGTGGTGGGGTGCGGTAAATAGGAAGGGTTTTGAGATTACCCTCGGGTTGAGAGTCCCGAAACCTGCGCAGGGTTTGGTGTCAATGCCAGTGGGTTAGTAGCCCACAACATTGTGAGTGTATTGGTTACTCGTGACCTTGGATTGTGATCCTAAATGATGGTGAGCGGTTTACCATTTCCATTGGGTCGGACCCATAAAAGATGGTGTTGTGTATGCACCCAACCCCCGATGATTTATGTGACTATGGTTGTGTGATGGATTGATGGAAAGTGATAATGTGGATGTGAATACATGATTGAATGTTGAATTTGTGATAATGTGGTAGGGAATATGATTAGATGTAATGTTGGGAAATTCAATAATGAAGAATAATTGGAATTGAAGGCTACATTATGATGTTATTGAATGTCGATAGATGTGGTAAATATGGTTATGTGGTCAACTATGATTAAACATTAAAGAGAGGATTGAAATGTGATTTGAACTTATGAATGAGATTTCAAAGATTAACCATTAGTTGAAATTGAATTTCTTTTTACGATATTGTTGTGTAAAAAGGTGCATATTCTAAATTAGTTATGTTGATGAATGGTTTTGGTTCTAGAACATCTTGAGATAACTAGATACGCCATGAAATGCATGCATGTTTGGAATACATATCATATATGTGTGCTTGAGACATCATGGGCACAAGTGGACTCGTGCTTACATCCCTACAGAATTTGATACAGGTACAGGCAATAATAATCAGGTGGGCAAATGGGGTTGGAATAGAAGGTTGCGCATGAGCCCTACCAAGCTTAGCAAAGCTCTTGGTCATCTAGTTTAAATTTATTTTGGAATTGTAATATTGTACACTGCTAGACTTGTTCGATTTGGTTGTAATGGCCTTAAGGCCTAAGTTACGTATTAATGGTGTATGGAGTTTGTGACCTGGCAATGGTCAAGGTTAAACTTATGTTATCCTATCTTATGTCTCGGGATCACTAGCTTACGTTGCGTTGCTCTGATCGTGGGATTGGTTATGTTAGTGCATGTTGTGTGTATTTATCACTTACCCCTCAGGTCACGAGATCCGGGGCGTGACAACTGGTGCTACTAGTTATCAGCGAGAAAGAAAAAGAGGGATAAGACCCAAGAGGTGAAGAAGTAAGAGAATAGTTGAAAGAATGAATTAGGCTTAAAGTATTAAATCTGAAATGGGAACCCAATTTATTTTCACCAAATTGGTGACCACCTATGTAAAATTGGAGACTACTGATAGCAATGGCTATTTATGGCTTTGGTGACCACCTTTGGTATTCACCCATTTCTTGAGTCACAAAAACTTGATTTTTTTAGTAATGAAAAGAAAATATGGTTTTTTTTCCTTATTTGTAGCCACATATATGCCCTTTAAGCCTTCTAACACATTTTGGCTTTACCCTTGCATGTCTTAGGACTTTTAAGTCCTTCATTGATGAGTTGTGAGTTTGGTTGGGAGTTTTACAAGAAAATGGTAAGGTTGAAAAAAAAAAAGAGAAAAAAGAAAAAACGAAAAAAATGTATATATATTTTGGACATCACTTGTTTTGTTAAGTGATCAATACTATAGTCCTATAATAAAAATTAAAAAAAGAAAAATATATAGTAGAAATAAAGCTTCATTGGTGTTAAAAGGGTGTTGAAATGAGGAGCATTGGGTGGAGTGTGTTCTTTGCACTCTTTTATTTGTCCTAGACATACAGTCTGAATTTCCATTCCTTTTATTATTTAGCCAACTCCTATGGCCAAGTTATAACCCTTGAAAGACCTAATGGACTCTAGGTGGGCAAATCTTGTATAGTGCATTCACTATTCTCAGGTTTGTAGTGTTGATGCTCCCATTTAATAAGCATTGGAACATTCTTTCATGAAGATATGCCACTTTATTTTTCAATTTTCTTCACTTACATTTTTTATGGGTTCATGCACTTTTAGTACTGCATTCTTACAAAAATTATGAGAGAAAATCTTTGTGAGTGAATTTCATTTTAGAGTGGCCATTATGTGAGATTTTGAAGTTGAAAACGAGTTCTTGCATGTTCTTGTAACCTTTTTGAAGGAATGACATGACTTGGCGTATATAATTTTCGTATGTTGATTAGTGCTTATGTTCAATATGCACTTGGATGAAATAAGCAATTCTTGAACCTTGCAACTTGTTGATTATGGAACTTAAACTATTTTGACCTTAAAGTGATTTGTGCCATACATGCGACCATTCCTAGATGTTTGTGGGTAGCATCACTATAAACACTCACGAGACCTTGCTCGTCCACTGGGGGGAACCTAGGGGTTTAAAGGGCTTACTACACTTACTAGTGGTCGTGTGTCTCCTACAAAAATGGACATTTCTTTAGTTGGTTTTATTTTAACTGGGCTATATGTTGGAGGTAACCGTGCATCTATATTTGAGACCCTTAGGCTTAATTACTTTTATTGCTAGGGACTAGCAATGTATAAGTCGGGGGGTGTGATTAATTACATAAATTGATGATAAATATATGAAAAAATGTGATTAATCAATGGTTAAGTAGAGCAAACAATGGTTATTTCCTTATATTAACTTTTGTTATTTTTAGGTGAGTAAAGGTTACGAACATGGAATTTGTGAGAGAATGGAAGGAAAAGAAGACAAGTCATCCAGACCCTTCAGACGCTTATTTGAAGGGTGTCCCATGCAAAGGAGCTTATGCATGACAAAAACTTGAGCTAGAAAAAATAAGGGAAAAATCTTCTAAGTGTGGCAGTCATCTTTGGACGCCCATCCGATGGGTGGCTTGTTTGAAGGCAACTTCGCATGACCAAAAGTGAATAGAATTTCAAGTGATCCAAAGAATCCAAGTGTCAACCTACCTTCCAAAAAGCCCTTTGAAGGCTACACTCCCTGTGGTTTCAAACATCGTATGATCGAAAGTGAACAGAATTTCAAGTGATCAAAAGAATCCAAGTGTCAACTTATCTTTCAAAAAGCCCTCCGAAGGCTGCACTCCCTATGGACACTTGTTTGCATGGTCCGTAGAATTCCGGGAGACTTAATTATATTAACTGCTAAACCTTAATAAGTGCAAACCCAACTATTATCTAATTATATGTAATCATCATATATAATCAATAACCTTGACATCATCATAAAACATCCTTAAACCCAAATATCCTGACTATCACCATAATTCTCAACAACAAATCATATTATTATCTTTCTTAATCTCATCATCATCAAATCAAAATTACATTCACGTTTACGTTTATGAGATGGGTACAGCCAATGTAATATTTATGGGTTAACACCCATAAATATACGTCGTTTAGGGTCACGTTAGCCAAAATATTCATCATATTGTAGGCTACTAATCTGCTAGCATGAATACTAATCCCTGTGCAAGTTTCGGGTCTTTCAACTTTAGAGTAATCTCTATACTCTTCTATTTTCTAGTACCCTTCATCCCTATCTCATAGCATCAATCATATTTTCATTATATATCTTTCAACATTGTAACCATTATCATTATTAGTTCACCATCTCATTCAATCAAGAAACAACCTAATTTTCTTATATTGTTAATATTGGTTGTACTATGTTATTATTATTATTATCATCATCAGCATCATTATTAATTTTATTATAAATTAATATAAATATTACTATTATTATAATTTACCTAATGTAACATTATAATTTGATACTATAATTTATTATTTAATATTTTATATGATGATAATATTTTTATTAACTAATGTAATATTATTATTGTCATAAGGATAATAACACTAATAATATCAATTTAAACAATATCATTATTTAAAATTATTAATATTAAAATTTCATATTATAATTTAACTAATGGAACATTATAATTTAGTATTATAATTTAACACTGTAATTTGTTACATAATATCCAAACTAATAATAATATTTTATTATTATATAATTTTAGCATTTTTACATTATTATGTAATACTTTTCATATTATTATTTAATATTACTATCTTAATACTTTTCATATTATACTTTTCAAATTTTTAGTTTAATAAAATAAAATAATTTATCCAAAATTACTTTTTTCTATTTAAAATTGTTTATATAATTGTTTTAATGAATGCTAATAATATATATATATATATTATTATATAACTTATAAAAGAATTTATGTTTTTAATTAACATGTTATATAAGATAAAAATAAAACAATAAATTGATTTTTAGTACTAAAAAAATAAATAAATAATGATTTCTCCCCAGCCTTCAATCCACTTGCCATAACCCCCAAATACAAACCCCTAACCATCTCAGCCTCTCCACATCCAATCTCACCACCAACATTACAACATCACCACCAAAATATTAAATACAACATAAACAACATCAAATAATACATAAAAAAATAAAAAAAATTGTGTCATCGACCTATAATTAAATACAACATTATCACATTTGGTTAACATAAAAATAAAAAAGAAAACGAAAATAGTATATAAAAAAATTACAACATATCATTCCTAACATTACATTCACATGCAAGAACAAAAAATAAAAAAATATATATATAAAAGAAAAAAAATTGCAACATTATCAAATCTCCCAACATTTCATTAACACACACAAAAAAAAAGAATAGTATATGAAAAAAAAATTTATAACATATCACTCCTAACATTACATTCACATGCAAGAATAAAAAAAAAAAAAGGAAAAAATAGTGTATAAAAGAAAAAAGAAATTACAAACATACATGAGGGAGGACGAAGAGAAGATCAAGAGGAAGAAAAAATCCGTCAATTGATCTCATGAACACAAAATCTAGCACAAAATAAAAAAGAGGGTTATATATGCAATATATATATATATATATATATATATGGAGAGAGAGAGAGAGAGAACTAGGGAGGGAGAAGGAGGAAGGAGAAAAAGGAGGAGGAGAACTTACCGGTAGCAGCGACTGACAGTGGTTCCAACGATAGAGGCGGGAACAGAGGATGGGGAGGAAAAAAGAGAGAGGAGGGGGAGAAAAAAAGATCCTATGCAGATTATAATGGCACTATTAGTGACCACTTTTGGCGGTTGCTAAAGCTGTCGTGTATGCTCTTTTAGCAACTGCTAAAAGTAGTCAGGTGAATTTTTTTATTGCCAGTAACCCAGCTACAGTGCATTTGTGACCCCCCTCTCGGTGAATGCCTAAAGCAGTTGCCAATACTCTTTTTGCGACCGCTAAAAGCGATCGCCAAAAAATTCAATCTGCCAATACTTATATTTCTAGTAGTGCTAGTGTAATCTTCCTTGTGGGTGGAAGAGCCAATTTTGCTAGCGTGGGTAGTGAGCGTCATGAAAATTGCCTCTGTCGTTGTAGCTATTCATCTTTCATTCATGTATGAATGAAATGATAAATTTGTAATATTAGAACTCTTGTTGACAAGTGATGGTAAATGAATAAAACCTTGAATAAGAAAAGTAGAAAGATAAGAATATGATAAATTTTAAAGTACCGTTGTTGATTGGAATGTAGTTAAGTGTTGTTTGAAAGTTTGAGATGGTGAAATATGACAATGGTTATGAGAATTGTAAATGAGATAAAATGACCTTAAGAGTGATATTATGATACGGGGATGGAGACTAAGAGAAAATTGGAAGGGTATAGGGTTAAAAGACCCAAAAGCTACACAGAGATTGGTATTTATGCATGTACATTAGTAGCCTACAACATGGCGTATATTGTGGCTAATCGTGACCCTTAAAGACGATGTACATTATGGCTAATCAAGGCTATTAACGACGACATATATTGTGATCAATCATGACTCGGAACGATGACGTTGATTGTACACACCCATGGATTTAGAATGGAAATGAAAATGTGACTAAAAAAACAACGGTGATAATGTTAAGAATGATAATAATCAAATTGAATGTTAAGGTTTGTAATGATGATTGGTATTTGAACTTAAATACTGTACTATAATGATGTTGTGAGATGTTATTCATCTATTTGATTTTGTTGATCCATAAAATTGGTGATTCATTATGATTAAGTTGAAGATGTTGATTTATTTGTGATAATTAATCCACAGGTTTTTGCTTTACATATCATATATGTTGGTATTATGCATCATGGGTACAAGTGGTCGGTGCTCATGTCCCTACAGACTTTATTGCAGGTCTAGGAACTAAAGATCTAGATGGGCATTGAATTAAGCTAGGAGTTGCATAGCTGTTGCAGACATTGCTTTTTAATTGCTTAAGTTTAATATTAATTACGAGACCGTAATATTATTTTAATTAGGAAGATTATTCGATTGGGTTGTAAGGGCCATAAGGCCAATGTTATTTATTTTTGTGGGATGCGTTGCACCCTGGTAGCTTGGCTGAGCGGAGGCTTGGTTTATTTTATTATTATTATTAGTTATTATGCAAGTTGCTCCAGGGCTATTATAATGTTTTGATTAGCAAAATGATAATATGTGCATGGTTTATATGTTTATTCACTCACGCCTTGGGTCACGAGATCCGAGGTGTGATAGTTTAATATCAAAGCCTAGGTTAGAATATATAAGGACATTGGGAGTCTTGTATTTCATATTACATGTCTAAATATTCTACTTAGCGTTCAATTTTAATCTAATTTTGGGATTCAATAGTTTAGATAAAAACAATGGAAAAGCGAGGATGTAATAACACTAAACCTTAGCCAATGGAAGAAGACATTATATTCCTAGATGATGATATTTTTGTTAAAGTAGCAACAAGATGTCTAGTTGAATCCCCTCCCCAAGTTGAAACATCTAATGTGACAGAAGCAACCCCTGTGCTATCAACCATAACTGTAACGCCCCGATTTTTCACAACTTGTGGAGTGAGTGAAAAAGTTATACACAACGTGTGCTAAAATATCCGTTACCCTAATCAGAGTTGCACCACCACCTTGGAGCAAACATCTATACTATATAATAATAATAATAATAATAATGATTTTGTTAATAACTAAAAGTAATTAATAACAATAAAACTTTGGTATAACTGGGCAACAGTGCTCCAGCCACCACCTCAATTAATAGTAGAGATTTTGGCCTTAAAGCCTTTACAATCGTATCAAACAAATCCCTAAATTATATTATAGTTATGAATAATGTTACAGCAACGAAAAGTAACTCCAATAATGGCTTACCTAGGTCTCAGGTTTATGACCTGCAAAAGAATCTGTAAGGACGTGAGCACTAATCCACTTGTGCCCACAATGCATAATAACAATATATATGATATGCACACAAAAATCAAATTAGCAATAATTTCATATCAATAACTCACGAATTTCAAATCATCGCGCATCCCAACATCAAAACATACATCAACGTACATCTCAAAAATGATTCAATTGTTATCTTTCATTCATCTTTTTGCCATCACATCACAATCATCACAGTCATGGGGCAGATACTATACAATATCGTCGTTCACGAGTTCAGACCCGATGGCCACGAGTAACCCAATAATTATCATCATTGTAGGCTACTAACCTATTGGCATGAATACCAACCCCTGCGTAGGTTTAGGGTTTTGCAACCCAAAGGTAATCTCTATACCCTTCCTATTTTTCAGTATCTACAGCCCCACAATCACAACATCGTTCACATTTCCTTTATCTCCATTATTATCATCTTAATAAAACAGCTCGTTAAAATCAATCAACAACATCACATCATCACTTTCATAATCATTCTTTATTAATAAAATAAACCACTCAAATATTCCAAAATTGAACATTCTCAATTACACATTTTTCCATGCACATAACTATAAATTGTCAAACTGCAACTTCAGGGGTAAAATTGTAATTTTACATAACTCTAGGGGCAAAATCATAGTTTCGAAAAAAACCCTGGGGCCACTTCGTATTTATTCCAAACTTTGGGGGTCACTACGTAATTACCCAAAACTTTGGGGCCAATTTGTAATTTTTCAATAAGTTTGGGGTCAAACTGAAATTTTTAGTGATTTAGGGGTAAAACTGTAATTTTGTAAAACTTTTGGGGTCAAATCGTAATTACATAAAAACCATTGGGGCTAAAGGAAAATTTTAGAAACTTTCATGGAATATGCTTTGGCATATTCTCTTCTACAATTCTTTCTAGTTCCAGTGAACTCATTTTCTTTTGGTAGTGATATTTTGGTGGTTTGGTTTGGATAGAATTCATCCAATGTAGTCTAAATTTAATTACATTCATGCAAAATGATCACATAACAATTTATCAAAATATTTTTATATCATATATATGTAAATAAAATGCATTAAATCCCTTCCTCCAATTTGGAGAAAAGTGAAGAAATCCCAACACTTTAAAATTTTACTTCTCCGTATCTCTCATCTTGGACCGAATTACCACGATCTGACACCGCCATGATGATCACAACGTCAAAAATACCAAAACCTCATTATTCCTAAACTTAAATCGTCATTTTCTCCATCTTCTTTCTCTCTCCTCTTTATTTTCTCTCTCTTCTATTTTTTTCTTTCTCGGTTCACTTCTCCCACCCCAAGCACATACACATATGCTTATATATATATATATATATATATTAAATGTTAACTTGGAGGCCAAGTAAAAAAATAAATAAATAAAAATAAAAGAAAAAGATAATTTCTAAGCTAATCATGCTTCCATGTGATCATCTTTGATCATTAATTTTATATAATATATATATATATATATATTAAAATAATATGAATATTAAAAATTTTAAAATTTGGGGTTATTACAATAACTCAACTAGTGGTACACTATTATGGAACGTCTTATCAAATTCCATATCCCAAACACTACCTATACCAGTATATGTGCCCTATCAAGTCACATGCCTACCCCAAAATGCATTTCCAGTGATGATAGTACATAATGTGTCCATGATTGTAGCCCTTCCATTAGCTAACCCAAAAATGACCTCATATGTAGTGGCAGCACAGAACATAGGTAGTTAAAGTTTTGGCATATAGGACACTAGCACTCGTGAGAGGGTGAGAGTTCTAGCAGTTGGGATAACCTACGAGGAGCTTCTGGCAACTGTCATAGATTGGGGTATATACCTGCAAACTACCCTAGGCGTTGCTATTTGACTTGTACTTATTGTTGCGGGAAAAGGCACATACGTAGGTACTGTCTTTATCATTGAGGTAGGAAAGTAAAAAGAGGGGAAATTTTGGGAAAGGGCAATTCGCCCTAATGGTAGTTAGATTGGTCATAAGGTTTAATAATCAGTGTCATGTTGTGTTTTCCTTCAAATTTTAGTTAGAAATGTAGTTTTAAAACTGATGCAATGTTGAAACTATTAATAGAATCATAAACGATGGAAGTTTGATGTTGTTATGTTATAATCCTATGAATTTGTAGAAGTGTTACTTTAATATTAAGTGAAGTTGTGCCATGTTTTAATCTCAGAAGTTTCAACTAAACCTCATTATTTTTATACTTTATTATATTTTTAGATAAAAATGCCACTTCGAGGAATGAGAGCTAGATGCCATGGTAGAGGTTGAGGTAGAGGTGGAAGACGGGGAGATACCCCGGTAGATCAAGATAAGACTAATGCACTTGTTTAGTAGGGATAGTAAACACACTTGAGTGCAGTATGTTGGGCTTTGGAATAGCTGAGGCATAGCCTAACATACTGCAGGAGGCCCTAGGAAAGGAAGAGGTGCAATCCTGGGCACCTGAGGTTCCACAGCACATAGCTATAGATGTTGCAGCAGTGTTACAGTAGTTGGTGGCAACTATGGTCGCAATAGCAAGAGGAGCCCGAGCAGGCCCACAACCACCAACACAAACTGGTTCGAATACGCTTGAGAGGTTCAAGAGAGTGAAGCGTTCTACTTATGATGGAGCAGCTGACATAGATATAGTCGAGTAGTTTTTTAGATAAGTGTGAGAAGATATTAGTAGCTATGATGATCATCGACCACTTAACCTATATTACTCTAACCACATTTCAACTCTACTTGGTGGGCCAGTTTAAGGGATTCAAGAGGATTAGAGGGCCTCATATAGGAGAGATTCTAAGAGAGATTTAGGGATTATTTCTTCCCACAGTCTTTGAGAGGTGCTAAGAGGGAAGAGTTTGGTAGCTTAATACTAGGGATCATGACAGTATTAGAATATGAGAGGAAATTTTTGAACCTGTCGAGGTATGCACCCGAGCTTGTCTCCACCACCCATCTAAAGTGTATGAGGTTTGAGTAAGGATTGAGACCAGCTTTGAGAAATAGGATGATATTACTGGGTTTAGATGATTATGAGGCCCTAATTAATAGGGTAATGATAGTGAAGAGAGACCTGTGTGAGACAAAAAGTATATAAGAAAGCCATTATGGCAAGAGTATTAAAAGCTCAGTAGGAAGGCGGGAGTATGAAAAGGTTAAGAGACAGCTTGTCGGCCCTGCAGGTTCAGTCATCATACTAAGAAAGTACAATACCCACACATTCTAAGAGATAAGAGGGGATTTCTCAAAGCCGGGTTACATCCTTTAATTGGAGACAGCTGGGCCATAAAAGTACTGAGTGTCACAGAGTTAGGAGACAAACTAGATCGGTAGGATAGATGAGAAATGGACAAACCAAGAAAAATAGGGTATACTATAGATGTGGATAAATGGGGCATATTCAAAGGATTTGCTCACAGATACAGAGTGGTACAGGAGGTAGAATTGTACTGACAGGACAATCTTTTCAGGATAGTCATCCATCGAGTTCCTAATCAGTATAGAACAGCATTAGCCGAGAGGTGTTCCATAGGAAACCATATAGAGTGGGGCTCTACAATAGCAAAAGGTGGTCCCACAGGGACAGAGATTGGGCAGACCACAGAATATATTAGCATAGGGCAGATTCACATTAGCATAACAGGAGATTCTCACAGGGCCTACGATGACTAAAGGTATTTTTTGTGTATATTCATCTACTGCTCCGTACTCTTAAACATTGGAGCCTCTCATTCATTTATTGTTGCATCGTTTACATCTACTTTGTGAATAGATGTTAGCCCATTGGGAATACTTTTATAAGTTAAGACATCAATAGCTAGATTTTTTTCTTTAACATAAGTGTGTAAGGGGTGTGAATTGAGGGTAGAAGATGTTGTGGATAGCTGAGAGTTTCTCTCAGTGTTTGATTTGATTATGCTAGAAATGAGAGGTTTCGATGTCATACTTGGTATGGATTGGCTTACATCCTACCAAGCTACGATTGATTATTATAAGCGTGAAGTAACTTTATTCACTCCATAGTGAGATCAGATTCGTTTCTTTGAAGATCGGTATAACTTGCAAAACATGCCATTTTTGGATGGTTGTGGGAAGTTTGACTTATGTAGCCTATTCACTTGCATGATCTAGAAGAAGAAGATAAAGAGCAGAAAACTAAATTGCCGAAAGTTGCATATGAATTTCCTAAGGTGTTCCCAGAGAAGATTTTTAGGTTGCCACTTGGGCGGGAAGTAGAGTTTTGTATTAACTTAGTTTTGGGCATGGAGCCTATTTCCATTCCTCCATACAGGTTGGCGCAGTAGAAATGTCAAAACTATAGAAGCAACTTGAAGAATTGTTAGCAAAGGGGTTTATTAGGCCAAGTACCTCACCTTGGGGTACACCAGCATTATTTGCAGCTAAGAAAGATGGAACATTATGGATGTACATTGATTATAGGAAATTAAATAGGGTGATTATTAAGAACAAGTGCACGCTACCAAGAATTGATGATTTATTTGACCAATTGAAGGGGTCGTTTGAATTTTCAAAGATTAATCTAAGATATGGGTATCACCAGTTGAAAGTAAGAGAAGAGGATATAACAAAGGCAGCATTCAGGATTCGGTACGATTACTATGAGTTTTTAGTTTTGCCATTTAGTTTAACAAATGCACTGGCAGTATTTAAAGACTTAATGAATAGAATCTTCAGAGACTATTTGGATAAGTTCATAGTGGAGTTTATAGACGATGTCTTCATATATTCTAAGTCAGAAGAGGATTAAGAGCAACACTTAAGAATGGTCAGAGATTAAAAGATCACCAACTGTATGCTCAGCTATGTAAGTGCAAATTCTGGCTCAAGGAAGTGAAGTTTCTTGGGCTTGTTGTTTCTGAAGAAGTGGTAGCTATAGATCCATCCAAGATTGAGGTTATTTTGGAGTGGTTAAGGCGGAAGACAGTATTTAAGATTCATAGTTTCCTCGGTTTCATAGGATACTACAGAAGGTTTGTTCTGTACTTTTCTAGGTTAGCTGCTCCATTGACCAGGTTGATACGGAAAAGAGTTAAGGTTGAATGGAATGATGCTTGTGAGAAGTCATTCCAAGAGATTAAGAATAAACTAACCACTGTACCAGCATTAATCACTCTAGAAAGACGGGCAGGGTACTCAGTGTATTGTGACGCATCCCGAGAAGGGCTTACTGTGTTCTCATACAAAATGGGAGAGTTGTGGCCTATGGTTCAAGGCAGTTAAAGACCCACGAGCAGGATTGTCATATTCATGACTTAGAGTTGGCAGTTGAAATATTTGCTTTCAATAGTTGAAGACATTACTTATATGGTAAAAGGTTTGAAGTATTCTTAGACCATAAGAGTTTGAAATATATTTTCACCCAGAGAGACTTAGACTCGAGGCAACAAAGGTGGATGAAGTATATGAACAATTATGATTTTGAATTGCATTATCATTCGAGGAAACTAAAGTTGTTACTGATAGCTTGAGTAGAAAGACTTGGGGTACCATAGCCAGTGCTACAGTCAAGGAGTGGGAAATGATGGGAACTTTGAAGGAATTTAATTTGGAGCTTAGGGAAGAAGATGAACGAGTGATCATGTGTACTTTGTTATCCAACTAGTGTTAATAAGCTGGGTAATTGAAGTGCAAAGTATAGATGAAGAGATTGAAGATATACGAGTAAAGATAAAAGGGTTTATTGATGTACCAGGAGCGAGAGTAAATGATGATAACGTGGTCAGATATCAAGGGAGGATTTTTGTGTCATTGTCATTACGAAATGAAGTTATGAAGGAGTTTTACCATTTACATATAGTAGTGTATTTGGGAGGCACAAAGTTGTACCATGACTTAAAATAGCAATTTTACTAGGCTGGAATGAAGAAGAATGTGGCAGAATTCATCAGTAAGTGCCTAACTTGTCAACAAGTGAAAGGAGAATATTAGAGAACAGTAGGATTACTGCAATCGTTGCCAATATCTGAATGGAAGTGGGAAAATATAATCATGGATTTTGTGTCAAGATTGATAAGAACTAGAAGAGGTTGTGATGCTATATAGGTAATTGTGGATCGTTTGACCAAATGGGCTCATTTCTTACCAATACAGATGACAGATTCGATGGATTCATTAGCCCGACTATATATTCAAGAGATTGTGTGGGTACATGGGATGCAAATTCTATTGTTTCAGACCGAGATTCACAATTTGTTTCCTGATTTGGCAAAGTTTTTAGGTAGCAATTGGAATGGAGTTATGTTTTAGCACAGCCTATCATCTTCAACTTGATGGACAGTCTGCGCGGACAATTCAAATTCTAGAAGATATGCTTCGAGCTTGTGTGCCAGATTTCAAAGATAGCTGGGAGGATCATTTGTCACTAATAGAATTTGCTTATAACAACAACTATCAAGCTAGTATCAAAATGGCACTATTTGAAGCGTTGCATGGCAGGCTATGTAGATCCCAGTTTGTTAGACACAAGTTAGAGAAGTAGCTATACTTGGACCAAAATTGGTTCTAGCGACTAATGAGAAAGTCAAGATTATTAGACAAAGGTTGGAGACAGAATGTAGTCACTAAAAAAGTTATGCAGAGCAAAAGGGAAGACCGTTAGAGTTTTAGGTGGAAGATCACATATTCCTGAAAGTGTCACCGTAGAAAGGATAATTCAGATTTGGCAAACGAGGAAAGTTATCTCCCAGGTATATCAGTCTATTTGAGATTTTGGCAAGAGTCGAAGAAGTCGCTTACCGATTGGCATTACCATCATAGTTATCTGGAGTGTATGAAGTGTTTCATGTCTCGATGCTATGTAAGTATATTCTAGCTCCTAGTCATGTGCTAGATTGAATTGAATTAGAGGTTGATTCAGATATGACGTATAAAGTAAGGCCAATTCAGATTATGGATGCTCAAGAATAAGTACGTCGAAGTAAGACGATTCCTTTAGTTTGAGTATTGTGAAAGCATCATGCTATTAAAGAATTTGCTTGGGAAGTGTAAGTCTGAGATACAGGAATGATTTCTACAGTAAAGCTAGAAATTTTGAAATTTCTTCAAATTCCAAAAGCATCATGGTGAAACAATAGTCTTAATTGGAAACATAGATTTAAAATTGTCAAAAAAAGCTATCTGGAGCTAGTCTTGGTTTGAAGGCTTATCTAAATATTTAATTGTCGGATGGAGCTCAAATTTGGACAAATGATAATTGACTTACATATCTACGAAGTCATTAACCTAAGGAAATGTCAAATATAATTGTTATGGGGTTGAAAAATGGTTATAAATATATCTCAGAAAATCTGAATTTGAAAGACAGCATTGGAAGCAAGGAAATTCAAATTCTTTTAAGGGCAAAAGTGTCTCCTCACTTAGTAACGACCGTTTGGGGATTTTTGCCCATAAATATCTCATTCTTAGATTCAACAAGTAGAAGAAAGAAAGGAAAAAAGTGCTCACAAAGAGAAATAAGAAAGTTCATCATTTTGCAAAAATAGAGTGATCTCTTCCTACACTTGTACTTTATCTTTCATATTCTTTTTTTTTTTTTTTTTTGGTAAGTAAGCGTATTTTGGATTAGCGGGAAAATTTATGTACAATGTCTTAGGGGCATTCCCCCGTGGTACAAGTTACAAGATAACTAGTGGATTCCCCAACTATTAAGCAAATTAGGGTTTACATTAGCCAACATGACATGAGATTGAGATAGCTTTCTTCTAACTTCATTTTGGATTCCTTGCACAATGGTTGCCATAGGCGTTGATTGTGAGAGTTTTTATTTTGATTTGATTGAGTTTTAAACTCATCTTTATTACCATAAGAGAGGGAAATTTATAACCCTCTTAATTTGAAAGAGTTGGATGAGCACTTATTGGATTTGGTTCAAGTGTTGGGACCAAGACAAATGACATTCTTTGAGAGACTTGTGGAGTGATTTGGAGATAGAGTCACTTGGAGCGAGTGATTTAGGGATAGAATCACTTGAAGAGGTTTTCTAGCGCCTTTGGAAGCTAGTGTGCAACAAGCTCTTCAAAAAATAGCAGAGATATCTTAGGGAAGGTCTTGAGCAGTAGACGTAGGCAACATTGAAGCCGAATCACTATAAATTGATTCTGTTTGTTTCTCTTCTCTTCTCTTTATATTTATTGCAAACACTTGCACTCAGTCTTCATTCACAAATATTGAATAATTTTTTAAGTGTATTTTGTATTTGATAAATCTTTTCATTTTTACATATTTGTTTTAGGGTTGAAATTTTTATTTAGAGAAACTTTTTTCAAGCAACTTTATTCACCCTCCTCTAGTGTTGCTGTTTGGGGAAACAAAAATATTTAAAAGAAGGATATGAAATGAGGTTAAAATTAACAATGATCGCAAGCAATCAATATATTTTGATATTTAAAGTGCCATAAAATAAGTCTAGCCATCTTATTTGAATGAAACTTTTAAGTGCTACAACACCAAGCATGGCACAAAGATCAATTACATTTTTCTTCAAAATGTAATTAGTTTAAAAAATGTCATTAGAAAAGGTTTATAGTAGTAATTATGATTACAAATAAACATATTTTGCTATAGTGAATTACAATAGGGAAGAAAAAAAATCTTATTATTATAATTTTCTTGTGAAGAAAAATATGAGACAAATTTTGAAATTTGTTAAGAGGATATTGTACTAGATTTAAAAGTATTAACTACACAACTTATAAAACGGATAAAAATTAAATGAAATGGACATTTTTTTTTGTGTATTTCTAAACTGATAAAGATGAAGTTTTCCTCCACTTTTATTAAAAACCCTATTTGGTTTGACTAAACCACACTTTGAACACTTTTCTTTTTTTCTTTTTTTTTGTAAGAAAAAAAAAAGTGATCCAAGTTGGTTCAAGTGCTTGAAGAGCATATTTACCGAAGCAAATATGATTACCTCGATAAGATATTCCCTTCATTCTTCCTCTATTTTGTCTACGAAATCTGGTTCTTTTGGGGTTATAGTTGATAGTTGTTTCTTACTTCCATCCCTCCATCCAAATGTGGCGTCATAATGTTTGGTCACTCAAAAACTACTAGTTAGCCTAGTCATTCCTTCAACTCATGATGATTTTTGCTCTACTAGTTTCTAATATATAGCGCCTTGCCAAACATACCATAAGATGTATGTGAATTTGTCACAATCAAATCAACAACAATCTATAATTATCGAAGCCATGGCCAAAGGGGGGAATCGTCGCTATCATAGCAAGGATCATAACATGATCAAGGCTTTGTGTGGAGTGACAAAAAAGTTTAAAAAACGGTAAAAAAACTAAAAAAGTTAAAAAGTTATTTATTTTTATCTCATTGAATAAGTTACGAACCCACAACTTATCTCATTTGTTGTCACTCTAAATGTACCCCAGGTTTACATCGCCAAATTTGATCAACACATTACATTTTATGTTTCAAGTGTTATTGCCATAGTGTGTAATTAACTGTAAATCAATTCATATAAATGACATTTAGAATATAATTAAGTCTTAATTCCAAATTTCCTGATATTTTAGTAATAATATTATTATTTTCACAATTATTTTGAAGTAAATAATACTATTCAACCAAATAATATAATTTCCAAGAATATATCTAAATTTTCTTCAGGAGTAAAGATATATAAATACGAAATTTAAGAGAAATGTTCAAGTATTGTCAACAAAGACGGTATAAAAACATTATATTTAGGATAAATTATACATATCTTCTCTAAATATTAGGCTATTACATAGAACCCCTCAACATTTACAATTTATAGGGACCCCTTATTTCAAAAGATACTAACCATGTACTCTCTTTCATTAGTTTGAACTCTTACTCTGTTAAAATATTTACTGTTAAGATTTACCTTCAACTTAATTAATTAATCACGAATAAAATGTAATACAAGTCTAAACATATATATATATATATATACACTGTAACATATATAAGCAAATGCAGATTGGCGCTGGCGAGCTGGGCGGCAGCGGCGGCCGCACCTCTAATGTTGTCGAAATCGTTTCGGCTGATGCCTGGGTTCTACGCGGAGTGCTGATAATCAGCTTGCCCCATCAATTTTTGCATTTAAGAGTGTTTTGGGTTCGAATGAAGCTATGACTAGAGTCTTAAAGATTTCTGGGTTGTTTTTGAAATATGATTTGGAGAAGATGATGATTCCCAATATAGAATTCATGCAGAGTTGTGGAGCAAGTTCTTCGCAAATAGTCAAATTTGTATATAATTATTCGAGATTTTTCTTATATGAGCAGAAAAATTATCAAGGAATTTGTTAAGAGGGTCGATGAGGTTGGCTTTGATAGGCAGTCTAAGTCTTTTCTTACTGCCATTTGGGTAATCAGTTCATTGATGGTATGAAATTTGGAGCACAAATTGAAACTTTTTCGGAGTTTGGGATCTTTAGAAGATGACATCATGTCAATGTTTAGGAGAACACCTCAGTTTTTGCTATATCAGAGATGAAAATTAAGTAGATCGTGCAGGTTCTTCTTAGTACAGGAAAATTTGATAGTTCCTTGATTGTTAACCAGCCAGGTTCGCTTACGTATAGTGTTGAAAATAGGCTCAAGCCACGACTGCAGGTTATGAAGATTTTAGAAAGTAAAAATTTGCTAACCAAATTCCAACAAATGCCACCATCGATCTCTTCTTCAATAATTTCACCAAAAAATCCCATAGACTAGCCTCTACTTCAACCAAGAATTGAAATCATATGCTAAAAACCTTCAATTGTGCGGTAATCCCTCAAGAATCTGTGCCCAATTCCTTCCATTATCTTTAACTCCACCAAATGCATTCGCACCGACATCTCCTCCGACGATCTGACCATTCCCAAGACCATAGATTCATCACCGGCAACTGGTTCACCGTCAGCCTCAGATGGGTAAGGTCGAAATAGGCTAAGACCATTGGTGGCTACATTTGCTCGTATATTATAGTGTATATGTATGTATAGATTTACATTATGCTTTATTTATGATTAGTTAATTAAGTCGAGGGTAAATTTGTCTCACCAATAAATATTTTAACCAAGTTAGGATTCAATCTAACAAAAGGGGGTCTATGGTTAGTAACTTTTGAAAATATGGGATCTTTGTAAATTTTAAATGTTGAGGGGGTCTATGTGTAATTAGTCTAATATTTAGGGAAGATATGTGTAATTTGTCCTTAAATTTAAATATTATTAAAAAATTTAGTGTCACTTAATAATTATAAGACTTAATTTGAAAATTATTAAAGCCTTCTAGTTCCGTCGTCAAACCAATATTTCTAATTTTCACCTTTCATTTTGGAGATATATAGGAAATTTATTCTAGTTGTCATATAAAATTACTTTTAAAAATAATTTCATATTTAACTTAATTAAATTACTCAAAAATTAGACTGTTATCGATAGTTAGGCAGTTTTAATATCCAAAATTTGAAATTACATGATAAATAATAAACAAGATCTTTTCCAATCATTTCAAAGCCTAAATTATTCTATAATTAAGTCTAGTTTTTAGATATAAAAATTATAAATTTATTTAAGAAGCCAGTTAATATAGATTAAAAAAAAAAACTATTAGGTATTTCTGAACAGAGTTTTACATACAAAAAAAAATCTTTGTATGTTTAAGTTTCCGCCATAATTCATTACCGCAAACAATGCACGTTTTTTCATGGTTTGGATTGATGATTGGATTTGTGTGGGCATGTCAGAATCGTAAGGACTCTATAAATAAGGATAGGGATCAGACAGTGTGGGTTGCCATAGCCTTGCCGCTGCAAGGATTTCATATTTGGTAATGTCTATATTAGGCCGATGATATGAAATCGGCCGATAAAACTATAGATAAGGATATGAACCAAGTTCTGGTTGTTGATATGGATATGAATATGATAGCGATCCATTGAAATATTGAGTATCATAATATGAATATGGATAATTATATTGGGGAGGCATTACACATTATGAGGACGCCACTTCTTAAGATGTGAGTATGAAGATAGTGAACATCACATTACGCCACTTTTAAAGATGTGAGTATGAAGATGGTGAACATCCATTCTTGAAAGAGATGCAAATTTAATGCATTAAGATAAAAGGAAGAAAGAGTATAAACTAAACTAAAAGACTGGCATGAATTAAAAGATTTAAATGAAAAAACAACTGAAATAAAAAGACGTCAAAGATAAAGATTTGATTATTAGGTCAAGGGACTAGTTACTTGGTTGCCTTCGTCCATTTTATATTTGCAAGAAAAGTAACTCCTCAGTTCTCTAGTGGTTGCAACTTCTCGAGTGGTTGTAACTTCTGATAATTTTCCATTAATCTATCGACTTTCTTGATTTTAGGTGCCAAAGATTAAGGCACATCAGCGAAAACAAAGTCGCTGAATATTTTCATAGAATCAAAGTGAAAAATAAAGTGAATTGGCTAAGCATTTTTGCAGAATCAAAATAAATCAATTGAATATCTTTACAGAATCACGGCCGATAAGCCGAATATCTTTAGCTAATATTCTATGTCACGTCCTAACTTAATTATCCGGAACGGACAGTATGGGAATATGAAAATAAAAATAAATAAATAAAATCCAATCCAGTTTTAATTCACCTTGAATTATAGTCATCAATGTATCCAAAATTATTACTCATTCCCATGTAAAATAATATTTGACCACGTCACTATCAATTTGTCAATAACATAAACCACCTTAACTTCATTTCCAATGACCGTATCCAAGGTTTACTTGGTTAAAACAATACTATAATTATGTTTATATATCTCTATATCATAATGCCAAATTAGACCCATCTCCTGGGTTCACACAATCTACAATACCAAATTTCAATTCTTAATTTAGAAGAACAAATACAATCATTATTATTCACAATTAAGACCGGACTTAGACTACTCAAGCCTAAACTGCCTACGAATCCCACTTCGAGAATTAGGTCACCGTAGTTCCTAAATTCATATCTCTTATTTCATAACCAAACTTGTGATCAACCAGATAGACTATATATCTTATCAATCAATGTAACAGTCACATATATTAATATCACAATATAAAGGAACATAAATGCAATTTCATGTAATGGGATGTGATGGAATGAAATAGTCTCCATCTACCCTCAACTTTATCCTAAGACGAGTGACGCTTAGCAAATCACAAAGGGTCACCAACTGCTCCATTTATGCTTACAGCGAATATATATCTCAATATATATAAATCAAGTGGGGAACTGTGTTACACCCCACCGGTGTAAGACTCAAGGGAACCGCGTTACACTCCTAGCCAGGTATCTGGTTAGCTCAAGCAGGGTTTGGCTACAGTCCGAAGAAAATCTCATAATCATATCTTATAATTAACGTCGTAACTCCAAATGACAAAGCTCTAATTATATATGTTGACTGACGATTATCAGGTATTTTCAAAATCTCACTTTATCTTTTTTCTCAAATCATGGATCCCGTCCATATATATAACCCGTGCCTCGGCACATCACAATATAAATATGACACTCTCAGCCAATTAATAATCATAATAATAAACCAGACGATGCAATCCATCCCAATGGACATGATGTGCTCAACCATGTAAATAAATATCATCTCAACATATAAACACATTCTCATTAGGCTTGATGAAGATTTGAGGCTTATTTAATATTTTAAAATCAACTATGAATGGGTTTTGGTACAAAATAAGAGATTTAAAATTAAAACTGAGCATTTTTGGGCATTCTGCCTATTGGTGTCCTGACACTGTTCCGATGCCAAGGGCTGGCATCCTAAAACTGTCCCAATGCCAGCACCTAGCACTCGGTTTCTAGGTTCGTTTTCATGAAATCCCAACTTCAAAACAACCCCAAATTAGTCATTCAAGCCTCCAAACTCAACAATCAACCATATATAGACATTTAAACACCTAAATAATATGTTTCTATAACATTAGATTCAAGAATAACTTAAAAGCATGCAAAATCTCAACACATATGTGTATATATACACACATTCGTATATACATACATACATATATATATATATATATCACAAATTCTCTAAAATCTCAACCAAATCAAGCATACAACATGTAAAAATCATCCTAGCAACGTCTAGAATACAAATATAACTCCCACCTACCTTGAATTGGAAGAGAAAATGAGAAAAATGAAGAAAAATCGATTGAGCTTTTAACCTTCACAAGCTAATTTCTTCTACCTGGGGCCAAATCACCGAAAACGGTCACCGCTACAATAATCATAGCATTGAATACTACTTTGATCCATCGGCCTTTCACTCCGGATCTCACTTTTTCTCTCTACCCTCTTTTCATCTCTCTCTTTTCTCTTTTTTCTCTCTTCCTCCCTACCCTGGCAGTCGAACCAACCTAAAAGAAAAAAAGAAAAGAAAAGAAAAGAAAATAAAAAGGAAGAGAAAGAAAAAATGAGCTAGGCCCTTAGCCTAGTTGTCCAACTAAATATCAATTTAGTCTAAACTCAACCCAGAGAAATAAAATAAATTGACCCAATCTAAATTTAAAAATTTTGTTGGACCTACACAATACATAGATAGCTAAAAATAAATACCGAATATTACATTTCTTCCCACCTTATATAAATTTCATCCTCAAAATTTAATTACAAACTTTAGTCTAAGAACCAAGACATTCATCTCGATTACGTCCCCAATTCACTTATCTCTAAGAATCTCACAATTCCACAATGGTGCCTCAGCACACAAATCAACTAAATGATTTTATATCGAAACTTAACTCACATGAATACTTAATCTATACTGTTAGTTGACACTATCGCACATTTCATCTTTTCTCTTCAGAATTAACAATTTAAGTCATTATACCTCTCAATGCTACTAGGGTGTGCACCACCACCTTAAATGATGATATTCTCAAATTTCTAATTCTAGAAGTACAACTATTTCAGTCACCATCATTTTATTCTTAAATCTAAATTTTCTCTAGTTATACTCTTGTGTTTTGCCCCTTAGTGAGAAGACCTACCATACTACATTTGATAAAATTGGTCATATAATTGGTATCCAATGACCTCCTATCAATATCATCTAGGGATGTAAAAGGGTTGAGTCAGGCCCGACCCGCCCCTTGACCCGAGGCCAACCCGACCCTTAGTCGACCCTCCCTAGCCGCCCCTCCCAATTTTCGGGTCCGGTCAGGTCAAGCTAGGGTCACCAGTCCCAACCCCAGTTGTCTCTGCCTTTTTTTTAATTCTTCCAATATTTAAAAAATTATTTTAATTTGTTTAAAATAAATAAAATATAAAATAAAACTTAACCAAACACATTAAAATAATTATTGACAAAAATTAAATTTATTAAATAATAAGCAATTGCATAATTAACATTAAATTTAAAAAATAATTTACAAATGTAGAATTAGAAAAAAAAATAAATGATAGAGTAATAAATATGTGCATCACTTCACATCTTATACATCCTAACTAGGTTGACACCTATAAGAGTGACTATCATTTGCAAATATTACTCTATCAATACATCACTATTATTCATTATTAGATCCACTAGTGTGTTCTTCTCTTTCACCTAAATACATTGCATCAAAGTCAAGGGCAAGTTGCTCATTTTCGGCACTATCTTGTTATCTGTTTTCAGCGAGATACCAATCTCACAAACACATTAAGGCTTCCATTGTTGGAGGGGCTAGTCGACTCTTGAATTGATTAATAACGCGCTCACTTGCACTAAAAGCTTGCTCGAATGCTATGGCAGAAGCTAGAAATGCGAGGATATCACAAGCCAAAGCAGAAAGAACCAGAAACTTAGATTATTGTCCCATCCACCAATTTAAAAGATTAAAATCATCTTTATTTTCTATTGGAGGTGTGCCGAGATAACGTTGCAAGTCAGATGAAGTTGATGAACTTGCACTTGTTGATGAATCTGTTCACCGAGATGTTATTCTCCTCTATATGGATGTATTGCCGCTGAAGTCACGGTGAGAGAAGGATGTTGTGGCGGTAGTTGTTTGGACAGTTGTGCGACTAGTATTATACCGACCCACTAAAACTTGAATTTTGTCTTTAATATTATTTAATTGTTCTTGGGCACTTTTAGGCCCATATATTATATCTAATAATTGAACAAAAAGATCTTCTTTATATCTAGGGTCTAAAACAGTGGTAATACCAAAATGTATGGGAAGTGAGTTAAAATATTTATCAAAATTTTCTTTCATTGTAATAACCATAGCAGCATAATATTCTTGGGCAAAATATTTTTTAAAAATTTCATCAATAACCCCCAATTGATAAACGACAGTAGAAGAAGTAGGATAATAAATTTCACAAAAAATTTAAGTAGCAACATCAAAAGCATGTAAAAAATCCCTATAAAAAATTGCATTTGCCCAATCAATGGGCTCAATACTATCTAAACCAATAGCTTCATTACTTAAAATAAATAAATCAATTACTTTTTGATATTTAATAATAACTTTTAGCATAATATATGTTGAATTTCATCTTATATTAATTTCCATTGGTAATTTTCTAGGTTTTAAACCAATTTGAGTACATATACCAGCAAATAGATTAATTCTTTTTCGAGAACTCATAGCACAAACTATAGTTATTTTTTATTTTAATAATGGAAGATTCATAAATATCAATCCATCCATTACAATTAAATTAAGGATATGAGCACAACAACACCCATGAAACAATAGACCCCTCGCAGGCAAAGTAGTAGATAAGTAATTAAAACAAACATCATTATATGAAGCATTATCTAAAGTAATAGAAAATACTTTTCTAGATAAATTCCATGATGCAAGTTCACTACAAATACGTTCCCCAACACTCAATCCATGTGGGGTTGTTCAACTAATTTAAATGAAAGAATGTGTTTATTTAATTTTCAATTTTCATCAATATAATGTGCAGTTATACAAAGATATTCAATATCTTGACAAGATTTCCACATATTAGAGGTTAAGCAAATATTTCCTTCAAAATTGTCAAAATAAATTTTTAGTTCATCCTTTTTTGTTCGAAAATCTCGTAAAACTTTATTTTTTGAAGTATTTCTTGAAAAAACACGATATTGTGGTGTAAAACTATCGCAAATAAATTCTTCAAAATGTTGATTTTCACTCATTGTGAAAGGTTGTTCGTTTTTAACAATATATCTAACTAAATTATTTTGTGTTCTCATAGGGTCATAAGAAAAAAAATATTTAAATTACCTCATTCGTTACCTTATTGAGTTTGTGTAGCGTGTGGGAAATATTGATCAATTAGAGAATTGATGCGGGGATCGTGTTCCTACTTTCTATTTAAATCTTTTTAGATGACTAGTCTCAGAAGTAGGCCTACCATCTAATAAATCTCCACAAATATTACATTTAGTCTTGTGCATTCCATCATCATGTGGAATTCTAGTAAAAAAATCCCATGTTTTTGAAGAGCCACGCTATTGTTGGCCATGGCGGGAAGATGATTCACCAACACCACCATTTGTGCTAGGAGGTGTTGGTATTGGTGGAGACGTAAATTGTTCCATTGTTCTTGAGGGGAAATGATATTAAGTCCCCACCCTCCAACTCAAAAAAATGGGTGTCTCTAGGATCCATTTAGAAAAAAATAATTTGACAGAAAAAATTAGAGTATACAATTTAAAAAAATGTATGAATGCAAATTAAAAAAATTAAATACTAACTTGGAATAATTTGAAGCTTTGAAGCACTTGATCGTTAAATCTTGACTTCAAATTTGACAAAATTTGATGCACTTGAGCACAATTGAAGAGCACACTTGAGAGTTGGTAGTGTAAAATTTGAGAGAGAATTTGTAAGTTTAAATGAATATGAGTGAAGGATATTTATAGTGAAAGGTTAAGGGAATTTTGTAATTTTTTTTGGGAAAAAATTTGTAATTAAATATGATTAAAACGGCTCCTAGCCGTTGGTATTAACGGTCAAAAAATAAAAAAATAAAATAAAAAGGTTGCCAATGCAGCAATTACCCAAAAAAGGGGAAAAAGAAAGTAACCGTTTGGGGGGAGGGGGAGGGGGGAGGGGGAGGGGGCGGGGGGTCGCCGCACAGCTGCAGCCTGCAGCTGCAGGTGGGCCAAGGGGCAGGGCCATAGGACGGCATGAGGGAAAATAGGGGGTCGGTCAAGTCGAGTCATGTCGACCCAAGCCCTAACCTAGTGGCAGAGGGGCAGGTTGGGGGCTGGGTCATACGGAAAATCAGGCCAAGGTCGGGCCGGGCTCGGTCGGGTCTCGGGTCGACCCGACCCATTTCCATCCCTAATGTCATCCATACCATTTTTTTTTTTCATAACGCAACCTTTAAAAATTCATTTCATTATTGCCATGATCCTCATCCCAAAAATTTTCAAAGTTTCAAACATCTTCTCGACGACTTCAAATAAAAGAAAACTAACCATGATAGTTGCTAATTGACCGCTTCTAAATAGTGCGTCTAATTAACCCCCAAGTGCAAGGGTATGCGGTGTAGTTTTAACTTAGTGAGTCCGAGGTCGAATTCACGGGGAGCCTATCTTTTTCAATTTCTAGGTTATAATGGGAATTCTAAATTTAAATACAAGCAAAGTTTTATGTTTACTCAAAACTAAATCCTAGGGTTTTTGCAAGTTTAAAATTAAGACTAAAGAATAAATTAACAACTACTTAAAGAAATTTAGCAAATGAAATTTTGTTTTTTGGGTTTTAATGAAATTAAAGCAATAACCAAATAAATTTAATTTTAAGCTTAAATTGCAAGCGAACAATCTACTCAAAAATTTTAAATCAAACAATTAAAGAGCAATCACAATATTAAAAGTGATTGTTGATCCAACTCTCAATTCTAGGTAGTTTACTACTTCACTATGGGATGTGTTTAAACTACAATCTAAAGTTCACGTGAAAGAAATGATAGATTGAAAAGATGTCTTCATTAGGTGAAAGAAATGATAGATTGAAAAGATGTCTTCATTAGGGTTTACAAATCTCCCAATACTCAGTTTTAAAATCTCATTTAGGATTATAAAACTGAAAGATCTTCAATGAAAACACTTGGGTTCAAATCTAGTTTAGGGTTTGTTTAAAAATATTAAAAAAGTTATAATCGAAAACCTTTACCAGTGATTACAGAGAATGTAGTCAAAGGTTTTCGTTTTTGAAAGCTTTTGAAACAAATTAAAATAGATTTGAAAATCGTAGATTCCTACGCATAGGTTTTCGCAAATCATATGAAGAGTCTACGCACATCCCATAGATCGTCGTAAACTACCCTTCTTTGATTCGTTGAATCAAGAACTAGGGTTTTATGCTAACATGACTTTAAACGAAACAAAAACAATCAATGAACACAAATTTAATGGATCTAATGAATAAAACAGCGACACAATATTATTAAAAGGAAAACGATAGTGAAAGTACTTTGAAATTAACTCTGAGATCGAAGAATGAACTACAACTGCTACAACGAATAAACTAGCTTCGAAAATCTGTAAAAGCATCTAACAAACAATGAAAAACTCTCAAAACTACTCTAAAACACTCAAGAATATGCAGAAAAGTAAAAGTAGGCTCTTCCTAGTTCAGCCATACATCAGGGTTTATAAAAGGGTTACAAGGAAACCCTAGAAGATAAGATTTAAAATCACGCGCCCGGTACACTGTGGTTCGGACCATCTGGGTGGAGGTTCGGACCACAGAATTATGGTTCTTCAACTTTTGCTTCCTCCTCCATGCTGAGTCTTTGGGCTGGTCTGGACCATCCTAGGTGGGGTCTGAACCACAGCTTTTCTTTCATCTTGTAGGCCATTTTCATCGCTATAAATCTCAATTATCTCGCCCTTTTCCCTACAATTAAGAAAATAAAAACTATAAGTAATAAAATAATGATAAAACTTCAAAATTAACTACTTAAATGCCTTAATGAGTAAAAAAATGTGGAGTTTGTAATTATACTTTTCAAATGTAATCATACCCCCCAACATGAGCGTTGCTAGTCCCTAGCAATGCCCTTCATTAAAATGAAAAGCAACTACCACCTATTTCTCTTTTCATTGGAAACACAGCTCAACTTAGCTACGTGTAGCAAGCCTTTTAAACCCCTAAGTTCCCCGTGGTGGACGAGTAAGGTCTCGTGAGGGTTTGTAGTGAATCTACCCACAAAGTTCCTAAAACTACTTCAATGGATGGTGAACATCATTTCAATAACTCCTGATTTAAGTCCAATATGAATTAAGTAAAAAAATTTTCAAATGTCAAATAAAATCTCCAAATGTGTATTTGACTTGGCTACCTTTCAATCATCTCATCTCAAATATGTCAATTCATATCATTCAATCAAAATAGTCATCAAACACACTCAAAAGACTGCGATTTCGACTTCAAATCTCACCAGGTTATTCACTCAATTAGAATAAAATCTCTCAAGAAGGGTTACTCTCATGGTTCATGCAGGATTGTAACATCAAGTAAATGCAATGAACCTAATCAAAAGTGACTAAATGAATTTAAACAGAGTGTGGTATAGCTTTATGAAAGGAATGTATTAATGCTTTATAAGACAACTACCATTAATCACATGAAATAAATTAATGCCCTTCTAAGTGTCTTTCACCTAAAGTCTATTAGGTCTTTACTAGGTTGTAACTTGGCCAAAGGGGTATTGGTTAGACAAATAAAGGATAGGGAAAAACAAAAAAAAAAACAAAACAAAACAAAATGCATGTCTAAGGATAGTGTAAGGCAATATTACCCTCCCCCAAACGTTGCATTTCTATATTTCTTGAGAACCCAACACTGAAGCCCAATCCAATATATATATATATATATATTAAATAGGATCAATAATAAAATTTGAACTAATAGATCCCTCTTTTTTTCTCTCTCTCTCTCTCTCTCTTTTTTTTTTTTAACTTCCATCACAACTTTCCTTTTTACTAACCTTTATAAAATTGTACCAAACTCCCAAGATATGTTAGGTTTGGTTTACCTATAACTCTAAGGTTAAAAGGGTCATATATGGGGCTAAACAAGAAAGAAAAATTTTATTTCTTATTCCATTTATTTATAGGCTTCAAAATGGCTCCAAAGGTTATGTCAATCAAAGGAAAGTTTCAGGCCTTCAAAAATAAGAACGAGGGCCTAATATCACTCTCTAGGTTAATAACACCTTATTAGAAGCACTAATCTACACATGTAAATCAACAAATAGTGTCTTGTGTATTTAATACCAAAGCAAGTTAATGAAATGAAGCTATTCAAAGGAAATGAGACAAAACAATGTAGAAAGATTAATATAAAACCCTCAAGAACAAAAGATTAGGCTCAAAACTCACTTAATGTAGGGTTTTAAGTCTCGACCTATGTCTTGGCATATTTAAGTGACTAAATCTCATAAATTCTAATCCTTAACATATTTTCAACTCAATGATTTTAAGTGACAAGTTTGCAACACATTAGAAAATTTTATAATCAATTTTGAAATTAAGTTCCTCATTCAAAATTGAAATCAAATCATTTGTTGTTTACATGAATTATACCATCCTTGGTTTGAATCCTAAAGTATCACTAGTCACTAATGTTCCATGGGTAACAAAAACACATAACCACCCCCCAACTTAAGATGCACATTGTCCCCAATGTGTGAAAAGGAATAATGGTGAAAAGAAACTAAAGTAAAGGTGTGGTGTGGTGTGCATATGTCATGATTCCCCCCCAACTTAGGTGCAGGTGACTAATGACATAAATGAATAACATAAATAAAAACAAAATAATAAAAATAGCATAAAAAATAATAAAAGAATGGTTAAGAATTACCTCATGTTGTCTTCAAATGGAGCTAATGCATGATGAAACTCAAAAAGAGATTGCAATGAAATACCAAAATCATCGTCTTGGTCCAACTTACTGGAACTGTCAGCACTCTTCTTAAACTCAGTTTCAATACTCTCAGTGTCAGGGATGTCTTCCAAATGGGACATATCATGACAATCAGAAGGGTAACTCGTTTCAAATCCTATTATAGTGTCAGTGTCCATGTCGTAAGAGGGTGCATCAGACCACTCAGTAGATACAGTTATCTCAATCCACTCCATCTCTAAAACGATTTCAATGCCAACTTCATTCCACCACTGCCCTTCAAGTAATTGGTTAGATGTTATGTGAACGAGTGGGGGATAAATTAGTGGCAAGGGTAATGAATTACTCTCTAGAAAAGACTCATTAGGCCACACTTCCCAATTGACCTCTAAACTCTCGGAGTCACTCTTCTCACTGGACATATTAGATGTGTCTTCCCACTTATGTTTTCTACCAATTAAAATGTTAATATTTTCCTCCTGATTATGGTTATCTTTGTTAGGACTAGACATGATGTACCTGCTCTTTGCAAAGAATATAGAAATGAAGCTTAAGAACATAACTAACAATGTATCCCAACAGAAGGTAATAGCAGCATACACATATAGAAATAGAAAGAAGAGAAGAAGAATAACACATAAAGAAGAAAAAGTGAAAGCAATTAAAAAAAATCAAATCAAAATAATCAAATAGTTATACATCAATCCAACTTACTAAAATTAAGTACATAGTTTTAGGCTTAACAAATGGAACAATGAAACTCAATCCTAAACTCTTAAAAAGAAGAAATAAGTATGTATCCAATCACCAAGGAGATGGAGGTGGATGAGACTCTCTAATGTAATCCAAAATGCTCTGTAGGAGGTGACCCTGGGTCTGCTGGGTCTGATGAATGCGTAGTAGCAGCTGGTGGCTGTCTTTCTGATTTTGTTCCATGTGACTAAGACGCTCAGCCAAAGCTCTAATATGAGCAGCTAACTCTGTAGTAATGACCTCCTACTCATCCTCCTTTGGCTCTTTTGGGGCTTGGGATGGTTCTCCCTCCTCCTTTGACTCATTTGTCTTCCTCTTCTTCTTTGATATTAAACCTCGGGATTTGACATAAGATGTGATGTTAAAAGGCTGTAATCCTAAGGCTATGGGCATATCATCCGTGATGTGGGCCCCCTTTCTCCTAAATATCTTTATGAGAGCTCTTCCAAAGGGTAAGGCAGCTAGGGCTCCAAGATGTTCATAGGTATAGGCCACTTTGTGCCAGATATACGAGGGCAAATCAATCGACATCCCTGTTCCAATAGCATAAATCAGTCGAGCTCTAAGGGAAGTACAATCTGAGTTCCTATTTTGTGGCAATAGGTTTGTGCACGAAAACACATGAAGTGCCTAATATTTATCATTAAGTACTTACACCGGCTTTCTATATTGCCCAGTCCACTCTTGGTCTTCTAATAGAACTTCTGAAACTACGATAGGGAATGGTAGAGTGCCCTCAGCAAGATAAGTGAATTCTGGGTTCTGAACTCAAGGTAACTGAAATACTTAGCAAAATCTTCAGGTGTAATTGTAATCTCAGTCCCCCGAACCCAACTAATGAGTCTTTCTCTACTGTTTCTCCTAATGATGGACCCTTCTCTAAAGTTGGCAAAGAACTCCTTAACTACGTCAACTATGCAATGGGCATGGAACCTAGCAAAGTGGAGCCACTATCGCCCCTTAAAGTTCTACTCTAACATAAACTCTTCACGTCTAAATTGGCCTATTTGCCAGAAACGTTCTATTACCATCGGTTTGTTTCCCCAAGTCTCATCATACTTTCTCTCAGCATCTTCCCCTCGGAATCTACTTCTATCAAAAGAGTTGGACTCTAGTTGTCTATTTGCAATTCTTCTGACTCGTGGGGCCATGGTAGCTATAAAAATACAGAGAGAATATAGAATTAATTAACTATGCAACCCCTGTGTCCACACAAGCTCAGTGGTCGAATTCTATTGATAAAAATGTTAATTGAAACCAAAGTAAATGTGTTTAATAGAAATAATCCAGGTGGCCATACAACATCCACCATGAATGGGTTTATTTAATAATCTAGGTGGCCATACAACATCCACCATAGATGGGTCCTTTTGCACAAAACAACAAATTGAATAAGAAATTTTCAACATAAGTTGCAAAGAAGACTTTTTAAAATGGATACATCAAAAACAAGCCAAAGCATTGGGATTTGTTGAACCCTCGGACCTAATTTGTGACCCACGATGAAGAAGATGATGGGTGTGAAGAAATTCACTCAAAATGAGTAATTTCCTTCTACCCATTGTTTGAAATCCAAACTAGGATTCAAACGTGCAAGAAATTAGGAACCCTTGAGTCTATTAAATTCGAGTTCAAAGAAAAGTTGATAAAGAGCAGCCTAGGGCTCAAAGTAGAGAAGAAGCTTACCTTAAGTTGCGTAGATGAGAAGATTTGAGTGGAATGTTGCTAAACAAACGTCAGGAAAGCCTAATCTTGAAAGAATTCACAAATATGTAGAGAGAGATTGAGAGAGTGTGGAGTTGAATGAGAGAAATTTAGGTTTAGAATGGCTAAACAGCCTTTTAAACGAGTTACAAGGTTCGGACCACCCGTGGACGGTCTGAACCATAGAATGGTCACTTCCAAAATTTCTCCTCAACATGCACACTGTGGTCCGGACCAATTGGTCTGGGGGTCCGGACCATAGAATTGTATACTTAAAAATTGTTTTTATTTTGTTTGAAAAATCGAGAAAGACTTAAACTCAAAATCAAAATCCTAAAACAAAGTAAAAATCAAAACCTATCCTAACCTTAAATATGGTACAATTACAACAACGTGCTAATCCCGGATTACTCGTAAAGTGGAGGATCTAAAAGATCCCACGTTTTAATTAAACCAACGAAATTGTCTAAATAAGGTTTAAGTTTATACCCATTAACTTTGAGCCTATTCCTATTTTTCAGATTTTCTATTTCAACCGCTCCATGTTCAGAAACACGTTTCACAATAAATGGGCCAGACCACTTAGATTATAATTTGCCAGGAAACAGATGAAGTTGTGATTGATAAAGAAGTACTTTTTGACCTTATGAAAAGAACGTCTTGAAATATGTTGGTCATATACTTTCTTCATCTTTTTCTTGTAAATTCAAGCATTCTCATATGCATCATTTCTTAATTCCTCCATTTCAGCAATCTAAGGTTTACGGTGAAGCCCGGCCTCGTCAATATTAGCGTTGAATTGTTTAATGGCCCAATATGCCTTATGTTCTAACTCAATAGGTAAATGGCATGGCTTCCCATAAACTAATCTATATGGTGACATCCCTAGAGTTGTTTTATAAGCTATTCGATATGCCTATAGAAAGTCAACCAATCGTAGTGACCAATCCTTGCGATTAGGGTTAACTGTTTTCTTGAGTATTTGTTTTATCTCCCTATTAGCAAGTTCGACCTGGCCACTCGTCTGTGGGTGGTAAAAGGTACCAACTTTATGAACTAGTCCATATTTGAGTAATAGTGTTCCCACAAGACGATTGCAAAAATGTTTTCCTCCATCGCTAATAATTTTTCTAGGAACTCCAAAACGCGAAAATATGTTCTCGTGGAGGAATTTAAGCACGACTTTATTATCATTATTTCTAGCGGCAATTGCTTTAACCTATTTAGAAACATAATTAACCCCAACTAAGATGTATTCATATCCTTCTAAAATCGAGAAAGGACCCATGAAATCTATTCCCCAACAGTCAAAGACTTCTAAAACAAGAATAGGGGATAGGGGCATCATGTTTCTACGTGTTAAACTCCCCAAGTATTGGCATCTATCACATATGGTGCAAAAATGATGCACGTCTTTAAACAAAGAAGGCCAATAAAATCTACATTGAAGGATTTTTGCAGCTATTTTGTTTGTGGAAAAATGACCTCCACAAGCTTGGGTGTGGCAAAACTCAAGTATACTAGGAACTTCCCATTCAGGGATATAGCGTCTAATTACTTGGTCAGGGCAATACTTGAATAAGTAGGGATCATCCCAAAAGAAAACTCTAATATTTCGTAAGAATTTCTTTCTATCCTTATAGTTTCATTCTTTTGGAATTTGTCCTATCACTAAATAGTTAACAATATCAGCATACCAAGAAGGGTTAGAGGCTGTTATTACTTCTATGTCATTGATTTGAGTTTCATCATAGGGGTAAGCTTCTACCGGTAACTGTGACAAATGATCCGCTACCATATTCTTTACGCATTTCTTATCCCTTATTTCAAGGTTAAATTCTTGCAAAAGTAAAATCCAATGAATTAACCTTGGTTTGGCCTCTTGTTTAGTCAATAGGTATTTAAGAGCCAAATGATTAGTGAATACTATAACTGTTGAGCTAATAAGATAAGAACAAAACTTCTCAAGGGCAAAGACAACTGCTAGCAACTATTTTTCAGTTGTTGTGTAATTTTTCCGCCCATCATTTAAGGTTTTACTTGCATAGTAAATAACATGTGCCTTTGTATCTCTCATTTGGCCTAACATAGCTTGTTAAGTCCAAATGTTGTAAATTGGTAATCCATGATCAAATAGAATTGTTTGTATGTTTAGACTTAGTGCAGGCTAAGGCACTAGAGTCTTAAGTCAAATAGAATTCCGAAAGGTCTCAGTAAAATAGTTTCCAAAATGGCTGAAAGTCCTGAAGAAGTCAAACAAGTATCAAGACTCAAATTACGCAGGATGTCTGCAGGAAGGCCACAGTTTGGTGTTGGAAAATCCTGAGAACTAAAATTGAAGATTAAGCCGTGTGGGAAGCCCGCATTGACTCGCGGGATGGTCATGGGTGTGCCCTTCCTGTGATGTGTGTTTTTCCAGCCTATTTTGATTGGTTCGAGACTTAGCCGCCTCTGTTTTGTTTATATATATATCTTTTGGCATATCCAGGGATATAGAGACAGAGAGAATATACAATAGTTCGTGAGCCAGAAAGTCTGATGTTTCTCTAAATTACTTAGCCAATATGTTTTGTGTTCAATCTGAAGGAGTTCGAGTTCGAGGTTTGTGAATGCTGTGGATTAAGCAAAGCTACTGAGGAGTCAGTATCGTGCCTTCGAGGAGTTGAAGGGCTTTCGCTAAAGGAGTTGGTAAATCAAGGATTCGAGCAAACGTCAACAGAGTATAAAGTCGAGGAGTCGATCTATCGAGAGTTTGAGTTTGTAACCAACGTATATTTTAGTGAAAGTTTTGTTTGGGTTTTCCCTTTGTGGGTTTCCTCATTTCATTTATCTCACATTTCTTTTTTCTGTGAGTGTGGTTGATTGTTTGAGATATTTATCAGCAAATTATGAATTTTCACAGCTCCAATGGTATGGTCACTTACATCACATATAAGTTCAAAGGGAAGTGACCAATCAGGAGGTTGAAGAATAGGAATTGAGGTTAGACAACCCTTGAGCTTATTAAAAGCGTTTTGACATTGGGGAGTCCATTCAAATTCAGTATCTTGCATCAATAATTGACACAAGGGTTTTGAAATTTCATTAAAAGATTGAATGAACCTTCTATAAAACCCAGTATGCCTTAAAAATGATCTAACATCACAGATTGAGGATTGGGAAGCTTTTGAATTAGTTCTACCTTAGCTTGATCTACTTGGATGCCTTCTTTATATACTATGTGCCCTAATACAATTCCTTGGGTGACCATAAAATGGCACTTTTCCCAATTTAGCACTAGGTTCTTTTCCTCACATTGTGTCAAAACTAGATCAAAGTTCTTTAGGCACTGCTCAAATGAATCTCCACAAACAGAGAAATCGTCCATGAATACCTCGACGATTTCTTCTACCATTTCACTAAAAATACTCATCATACAGCGTTGAAAGGTAGTAGGAGCATTACACAGGCCAAAGGGCATTCTCTTGTATGCAAAGGTACCAAAAGGACAAGTAAAAGTGGTTTTAGCTTGATCCTCCAGAGCTACCTCTATTTGATTATAACACGAATAGCCATCTAATAAGCAATAATAAGCATGACCAGCTACTCTTTCTAGAACTTGATCTAAGAATGGAAGAGGAAAATGATCTTTTCGTGTAACTGCATTGAGCTTTCTATAGTCAATGCATACTCGCCAACCAGTTTGTATTCTAGTTGGAACCAACTCATTATTCTCATTTCGAACTACTATAACAGCTAATTTCTTAGGAACTACCTGTGTAGGACTTACCCACTTAGAATCAGAGATAGGATAGATTATTCCTACATCTAGTAGTTTCAAAACTTCAGCTCTAACTACTTCTTTCATGTTCGGATTGAGTCGTCTTTGCATTTGACGAACCAGTTTGGCATCCTCTTCTAAATTGATATGATGTGTTCAAATGAGAGGACTTATATATGTTAGATCAGCTACTGACCATCCCAGAGCTTTCTTATGACTTTTCAAAAGTTTAATTAACATATGCTCATGATGGATAGTCAGTTCTGAAGAAATAACTATGGGGTAGGTCTCTCCCTCACCTAGAAAAGGATATTTCAGATTATGGGGTAAAGGTTTTCTATCAGGATAAGGAGCTTTTACCTCTGAGGATTCTGCTTTATCTAAAAGTGGTCCCAAGCTTTCAAAGGCTGGTATCCAATCACTATTGACATGATTGGGCACATTTCTAACCAATCAACCACTGTTCCTAATTCTTGGTTTGATATCATGGAATTCAATTTCTCCTCACTAAAGCAAATGGCTTTCTCTTGAGGATCGTCAACAAATTCACGATCCACGTAATCCTGGACTATAGTTTCCACTAAGTCCACTTCTTGCATATTAGGCACCTCTTTTGGTTGTTTGGTAACAAGAAATATATTCATTTCAAACTCTATGTTACCAAAATAAATTTTCATGGAACCATTTCTACAATTGATTAAAGCATTTGATGTTGCTAAGAATGGTTGTCGTAGAATTACTGGTGTCTGATTAGGTGCAGATATATTGGTAAGTAGTTGAGTATCTAGGATTATGAAATCCACTAGGAAATATAAATTTTTCACTTGCACCAGTACATCTTCAAACTATACCTCATGGGACTTTAATTGATCTATCTGCAAGTTGCAAAGTCACACGGGTAGGTTTTATTTCACCTAAGTCCAGTTGTTCATACACTGAGTAAGGAAGCAAATTTACACTTGCTCCTAAGTTAAGCAGTGTTCTACTAATATAGTACTTCCCTATATAGCAAGATATAGTAGGACATCCAGGGTCATTATATTTAGGGGGAGTACGGCATTGTACTATAGCACTTGCTTGCTCAGTGAGGAATGCCTTCTCTTTCACATTCAATCCCCTTTTCACAGTGCATAGTTCCTTAAGAAATTTAGCATAAGAAGGGATTTGCTTAATTGCATCAAGAAGAGGTATATTAATTTTTACTTGTTTGAATACCTCTAGCAACTCAGCTGCTTGGACTTCTTTCCTAAGTTTCAAGAATCTTTGGGGAAATGGTGCTTTAGGAACATATTCCCTAGGCACTATCATTGGCTCTTCCTTATTTTCTTCCTTCTTTCCCTTTCCCTCTTCCTCTTTTTTTCTATCTTCTTTAGTGGACTCCTCAACTATGATTGGTTGTTTCCCTGCCTTCTTGCTATCATCCACCATACACTTAGGTTTCAATTCTTCTCTTGTTTCATCCTTCCTAGGAGAGATGGTTTTACCTACAATTTTTCCACTTCTAAGTGTTCTGAAGTTTTAGACTTGTTCCATATTCCCAGGCATATTAGAAGATCCTTCAACTTGCTTAGCTTGGGCGACTGGGTTTGGACGAGGTTGAGCAGGAAATTGACCCTTTGGTTGTGTGGTTAAGGTTTGAGTTAAAAAAGTCAACTGACTCTTGATATCATCCAAATTTCTATTGTTTTGAGCCCAAAGTGAAGACTGAGTATTCATGAATTGTTGAAGTGTTTCTTCTATGGATCTCTTATTTGGGGGAATGTATGGAGCATGTGATGGTCCCACATTCTGAGACAATCCTGGATTAGGCATTGGGACTTGAGGAATTGGAGGATAAGGGGCATGATAGGTTTATGGAATTTGAGTTCCCTTATTTCTCCACCTAAAATTAGGGCGGTTTCTCACTGTTGGATTATAAGTCTCAGAATAAGAATTTCCTCCTAAAGCTTGTCCTTTATATGATTGGCAGTATTGATTTATGGCATGGATTGGGAGTTCACTATATGGTTGGCCTTGCACAACCTCTTTACAAATAGCGATACTAGGGCAATCGTCTGTCCTATGGGTTTGGCTATCACAAACTATACAGTAGACATTTGCCACTGGTTCTTTGATAGGTTGTGTGTCCCTTTTGATTTTCAGGATCTCAATCTCCCTAGTGAGTGTTGCTAATTTTGCTTTGAGGTTATCAGTATCACTTAAATGGTTCATACCTCTAGCTGGGGCAACACTGGCAGTTTGTATGCTTTGAGATCCTGTGATATCCCAGGTTTGTGCATTTTTAGCCAAGAATTCAAAACAGTCAAAAGCTTCTTCGGGCATTTTATCATAAAACTGCCCATTGCACATGATTTCCACAAATTGTTTTAGTTGTGGCGTCAGTGAACCATAGAAGATACTAGCAAGATGCCAAACTTCAAATCCATTGTGTGAACAAGAATGCAAGAGAGTTTTAAATCTCTCCCAACTTTGATAGAAGGTCTCACTATGTTGTGGAGCAAAGTTTATTACTTGATGCTATATAGCATCAGTTCTATTGGGAGGAAAGAATTTCCTAAGAAATTTGCTTGCATTTCATCCCATGTGCGAATGGAATTAGATGGTAGGAATTCAAACCATATAGCAGCGTTATCTTTCAAAGAGAATGGAAAAAGCTTAAGAAACACTAAATCTATGGGGCATCCTCGATCTTTGATAGTGACACAGATGTTCTTAAACCGAGTCAAGTGATCGTATGGATTTTCAGAATCCATACTATGGAAGGTAGGCAACAATTGTATCATACGAGATTTGAAATTGAAAGTTTGTTGGTTTTCTGGCCAAACTATGCAAGACTCAAGGTGGAACGTCTAGCAGCAACAGCTTGTTCTTCAGGCATTTCTAAAGGTGGAATAGGAAGTCTAGGGTTTTGAATGTCTCCTAAAGATTTTTCAAATTCTAAAGGAAAGACTAAGGGTTCAGGACCCCTTAATCTATCGTCTTCCCCTCGAATCTAACTATTCATAAGCTAGGAAACTATCCTGGAAAGGATACTGTGGTCCAGACCAGAGGTCTGGCTGGTCTAGACCACAGAGTACTACTCTGGGTCTTAATGAAAAGTTTAAATAAAAAGGGTTTAGGGTTTTCTAATTTCAGGATTTTTTTATTTTTTTTATATGGAACAACAAACTAACTTGAAAATAAAAATAGAAATAACCTAAAAACTAAATTTTGGCTCCCTGGCAACGGCACCAAAAACTTGACCGCTTCTAAATAGTGCATCTAATTAACCCTCAAGTGCAAGGGTGTGCGGTATAGTTTTAATTCGGTGAGTTTGAGGCCGAATTCACAGGGAGCCTATGTTTTTCAATTTCTAGGTTATAATGGGAATTCTAAATTTAAATACAAGCAAAGTTTGATGTTTACTTAAAACTAAATCCTAGGGTTTTGCAAGTTTAAAATTAAGACTAAAGAATAAATTAAAAACTACTTAAAGAAATTCAACAAATGAAATTTTGTTTTTTGGGTTTTAATGAAATTAAAGCAATAACCAAATAAATTCAATTTTAATCTTAAATTGTAAGCGAACAATCTACTCAAAAATTTCAAATCAAACAATTAAATCAACTCAGAAATTAAATTAAAGAACAATCACAATATTAAAGTGATTCTTGATCCAACTCTCAATTCCGGGTAGTTTACTACTTCAATATGGGATGTGTTTAAACTACGGTCTAAAGTTCACGTGAAAGGAACGATGGATTGGAAATATGTCTTCGTTAGGGTTTACAAATCTCCCAATACTCAATTTTAAAATCTCATTTAGCATTATAAAACTGGAAAGATCTTCAATGAAAACACTTGGGTTCAAATCTAATTTAGGGTTTGTTCAAAAAATATTTAGAAAGTTATAATCAAAAACTTTACCAGTGATTACAGAGAATGTAGTCAAAGGTTTTCGTTCTCAAAAGCTTTTAAAACAAATTAAAATAGATTTGAAAATCATAGATCCCTATGCATAGGTTTTCGCAAACCATGCGAAGAGTCTATGCACATCCCATAAATCGTCGTAAACTACCATTCCTTGATTCGTTGAATCAAGAACTAGGGTTTTACGCTAACTTGACTTTAAACGAAACAAAAATAATCAATGAACACATATTTAATGGATCTAATGAAGAAAATAGTGATATAATATTATTAAAAGGAAAAACAAAAGTAAATGTACTCTGAAATTGAATAATGAACTACAACTGCTACAATGAATAAACCAGCTTCAAAAATTTATAAAAGCATCTCACAAACAATGGAAAACTCTCAAAACTACTCTAAAACACTCAAAAATATGCAGAAAAGTAAAAGTAGGCTCTTTCTAGTTTGGCCATACATCAAGGTTTATAAAAGGGTTACAAGGAAATCCTAGAATATAAGATTTAAAATCGCGCGCCTGATACACTGTGGTCTGGATCGGACCATTTGGTTGGGGGTTCGGACCATAGAATCATGGTTCTTCAACTTTTGCTTCCTCCTCCATGCTGGGTCTTTGGGCTGGTCTGAACCATCCTAAGTGGGGTCTGAACCACAGCTTTTCCTTCATCTTGTAGGCCATTTTCATCGCTATAAATCTAAGTTATCTCGCCCCTTTTCCTATAATTAAGAAAATAAAAACTATAAGTAATAAAATAATGATAAAATTCAAAATTAACTACTTAACAGCCTCAATGAATATCAAAATGTGGAGTTTGTGATTACACTTTTCAAGTGTAACCACTAATCCTTGCAACCTCTTAACCTAAGTATCGGCCATTATATTTGCTTTATCAGGATGACACTAGAAATTTAATGTAATGACCGGCCTTTTGAAATACCAAAAAGCAAATTAAAAAATTAATAATAAATAAATAAATATGGCTACAACTTTAAAGGGGAGAAGACCATATATGTATGTTTATATATGCAAGTGCATGTACGGCTTTTGTCTCATATGTTAAAAAAAAAAAAAAAAAGATTGCATAAGAAGTATGGTTACAGGCTATGCCTGCAACCTTCAAAAGCTATAAGGAGTCTTATTTATATAAGAGTACGTGTTGCTGCCTAAAACATCTGACCAAAAAAAAAAAAAAAAAGAGAGAGAGAGAAAGATGAAAATAGAACAAACAAAGTGAGACGCCTGAAAGGTTGCAGGTTTTTTTTGCAGCCTGTGATCTTCCAAAAAAATGAAAGAGACTCGTAGGGGGAGGAGTTAAATGGACAGCAATAGCACAGTTCCCCGGGCAAACAATGCTTGGCCACCAAGCATCTCCATGTATATAGGTGGGTGCATGTGTCTGTTAAAAAAAATGATGATCCAAAATAGCAGATAGTGAGACCAAGACAGATGGAGAGGAGGTGAGAAAAATATTCTAGATATTACTCGGTTGAAGCGAGAGAAATTGAGAGTGTAGAATAGCAGCATAATATCGGGTAAGTGTACCAAACCTCTACTAAATCTCAAAATATTATGAGATCTCATAGTTAAAAATAAGTTAATACTATTGGTAAAAATATTTTTTGATGTTAGGGTTGAAAACTTAAGCACACAAGAAGGTTGTGGGCTTGAAAATTCGAGGTAGGAATTTAGTGCATTTTATTTGCATATACGAAATGTAGAAATATTTTAATAATTTTTCATGTCTTTACCTTGCATAAATGTGATTAAATTTAGACTACATTGTATAAACCTTGTCCAACTTTAACCGAGACACCACTGGAAATATTCTGGAAACTTGGATGAGATTTATAAGGGAATATTTTAACCCGTAAAAGGTTTTATATTTATGAAACTAACCCCCAATGTAAAAAAGAAAAGAAATTTAGTTTGACTTCATAGTTACTGAAATTCCAGATTTGCCCCTTAAAGTTTTAGATAATGGCATAGTGACCCCAAACTTTTGGATATTTGCGAAATGACCCAATTATTTTTGTGAAATTACAATTTTATCCCTAAAGTTGTAGGAAATCATAGTTCGATCTATGGCATAACTTCTATTATATTTTCTTTAATGCTATCCCTTGGTAAAAGTTTCCTAAAAAAAAAAAAAAAGATTTCATGAGGATGGGATTTTCTTTTTAGTAAATTAGAAAAGTGTGAATTTAAAAACACTCGAATGATTTTTTTTAAAAAGGAAATACCATATAAAAGGCCTTTATAATTAATACTAGTGTAATAATGGTAGATGATGATGATTTGTTGTGGTAAGTACGAAATGACTTTGATAAATTATAAGCCAATATTAGTTGTGATGGGTTGATTAGGAAAGGATTTTTAGGATGATATTAAAGATGATAAAAATTGGTATGATAAATCATTGCAATGAAATGATTTTTGCAAATGATAGATTATTTATAATGTAATGTGGTTTTGTGATAAAGTGTTTTAAATATGACAAAAAAAAAAAGGAAATAGCTATGATAATGGAAAAAGAATGTGAAATGGGATTGAGATTATGAATAAACGGATGCAGTACTAGAAAATAGGAAGGGTACAGAGACTACCCTAGGGTTGAAAGACCCGAAACTTGTGCAGGGATTGGTGTTCATGCCGATAGGTTAGTAGCCTACAACATGACGTGTATTTGGCTAATCGTGGGCCAGGGCCTTGACCTTAAATGATGACGTGTTTGGTTCATCGTTTCCATTGGGTATTAACCCATAAAAGACGACATTGGTGGCACCAACTATGGGAATGAGAATGTGAATATAATACTGGATGTGATATAATAATAAAATTATTAAGATTTATACAGTTGGATTGCTATTGAGAATCACGCTGATGTTGAATAATTATTTTAAAGGATGATATACTGTGATGGATTTGGGTTATCGATTAAACTGGTATGGATTATTGTTCATGTTATTTCGTTACATATCATATATGCCTACATTATGCATTGTGGGCATAGGTGGATTAGTGCTCACGTCCCTACAGATTGTGTTACAGGTGCGGAACCCGGCAATTAGGAAGGGCCGCTGCATCGGATTAGCCTTAGAGTGTTTTTCTATTATTATTATTATTATTATTATTATTATTATTATTATTATTATTATTATTATTATTTCTTTTTACCTTAAGCAAGCCTGGACTATATTAAAATTTTATTTAGAGTAGTTTCAATTGGGTTGTAAGGCCGTAAGGCCAAGATATTTATTTTATTTTATTTTTAATTTATTGTTGTGACTATAATTAGAGCATTGTGGCCTAGTCAAATCAAGGCTACCTATTACTATTAGAGTATCATTATAGACTAAGAGTGTCTGCTCCAAGGTGACATGGCTCTTATCAGGGAATGGGTATAATTGATGCATGTGCATGAACCATAATTTACTCACCCCACGGGTCATAAGATCTGGGGCGTGACATTTAAAACCATAATGCTCCACTAAATTTTGTAGTGCTTCCAAATTGACTAAGCCAATGAGTCCATTAGTTAGAAAAGATTCGAAATAAGACAGTAGAGATAACTTGTCAGATCTATAACTTCAAATGTCAAACACAGATTTTGGTAGCGCCTATTCATTACCACGGAGACTCTTATGAAATTCACCGTAATACTCCAACCAATTATCACAAAACCCTGAATACTATCTTGGGCAGTCAAAACTTATACATATATGACATACAACTAATCAAACAAATTATCAATTCTCTACAACAATACTTATTCTCAATTGTCACAAATTAAATAACTCTTAGTTTATCCAAAATCACAAGATTCTCTTCCTATGTTTAACGAAAATCACAGTCGCTTTTTCCCTATGAAATGTTACTATAAGTGGAACTTTAGACTAACAATTAATTCATCCAGATAAAACCTCAATCCCCCTAAATCCAATTGATGCCAAATAATATAGCATCACAAAACTATGGGGGACTACTGATATAGACTATAAATAGAGATACATTATTTCCCTTGAGAAGGCAAATTGATATCTCCTAAGAATTTTACCATGCATATGCACATCACACTAGGAAGATAGCACTAATCATTCTTCTCAATTACTCATAAAGGGTCCAATTTACCTCGGCAAAAAATTTTATGCTCCTCAAACCAAACAATCTTTTGAATATAAAGCTGACACTGCTCATTCCTAACTATTTATTTCACGACAAAGAAAATAAGCCAATTTACTCAACCGTTTCACAATCGCCCTAACAATTTTATGCCTTTTATGAATCTATAGCAAAACTGTCACAAAATACCTAAGCACATGGTCTAATTTCCATCATGCCATAGTAATTATTGCCACAAATCAACTAGCCACTGGTGCTTGGCTTTCACCTACTGATAAGTTAGGCAATAAGATGCAGACTTAGGCTTCGTTTGGCATCCAAAGCTAATAGCTGTTACAGTAGCTGCTACAGTGGCCGACCAAATTTACTCTCTTACATTTTAGCCTTTTTTTGAATTTTCAAGGGCAAAAATGTCAAATTAATCAAAATTTAAAATCCACCTAAAAAAGCCACTTTTTTTTCCTTCCCAAACATAAAAATAGTTGGTTTATTTTTATATTTTTAGCTAGCTAAAAATAAGCTAGTTACTTTCTTTCCCAAGCCAAGCTTTCGTCACATCATGTTGCATACCACCCATCTAGTATGAACATTCTAATTCTTTGTACAATTTCATCCTATCAGATAATCACCTCAAACTCTCAAATCATCATTTTTCTCAAATTCATCAGTATTTAATACGAACATACAACTATTTAAGTTTCACCTATCCATTCGACGACATACCATAACTTTCAGCCGCTAAGTCCGGAAGCTAGTGACACCACATTTTCTAATAAGATCAATCTTACTATTAGACCTTAATAACTCTAGTTTATAGCATCCGTGCCATTCACGGAAACTCAAACTCAAGAAAATCGCTTCATACTCATCAATATCATTGCCCTTAAGAAACTTTAAAACTATTAACACTCTTTAGATTATTTTATCAAAATTAACTATCACAACTGCTAAACACTACAACTCATTACGCAGTGTATCAACTACTACCTTGGGACCACTGGAATAACAATGATTATCAAAATTACAACCCCATAAGTACTTATTCTACTTATAATGTTTCCCAATTTAATCACATAATGTATATAATTATCTTTAAACTTTGGTGATCCAAGCGCACCTGAATCCTTTCTCTATCCCGTTAACATCACCGAGGCTTCAACCACCTTGATCCACACCACCATCTGATTATTTTATATCAGAATAAAAACCGAAACCTTCATGTGAAATATGATTAACTCACTCTTTGTCTAAAAATGACCAACACCGAAGTTTCAGCCATCTGTCGCTTCAGCTATTGAAATGCCCTCGCAAGTTTTTCTCTAAATGATTGAACTTCCTTCCCAATTATCTAAGTCAGTAGACCATGCCACTGAGAAAATTTTGAATAGAACGGTTGTAATAACACACCAAAATCTGAAACTTTGGATGTGATTCATAAACACTTGTCATGCTCAACTGACATAACCAAAACTTTTGGGAAACTAATCATAATAATCTAACTGAAAATTAATTGATCTCAAACCTTTACCTCGAACGATAAAAACTCCACTTACTCTTCTTAACACACAATTAGTCAAACAAATTACTAATTCTCAGTGGCTAATGCTTTCTGGTTGTCACTAGGTTTATAACTTTGTCCACTCAAAATTCCAATTTCATATTTCTACTTATCCAAAACTTTAGGATGTCCTCACGATAATATATGATATTAAAAAAAAAACTATAAGACAACAAATCTTAAATTTAAATTCTTAACTTTCTCAATTTAACTAGCACCATATGACATGGCATAACAAAACAAAAGAGACACATGGTACAAGTTCCACGAAAAAGTCATCCCTTGCTCAAAAAGAAATCCTCACTATTCTGAAGAAGTACAGCCACAAATTTATAACTTATTTTAGGAAACCAATATTGCTACTCTTTCTCGTTTCATATCAAATAGACCATCGAAATAGAAGCTTACAACTGCAAATTTATAACTTATTTTAGGAAGCCAATATTGAGACTTTTTCTCATTTCATATCAAACAGACCATCGAAATAGAAGCTCCTTCAACACGCTTAACATTAAGTATTGAAGAAAATAACATAACTTTAGTCTTAACTTAATCCTAAACTACAAGTTTCTTAAGTAAAACAGTTGTCACTAATCCATAGTAACAACTAATCATCACATAGTAAGTGAGTAATCTACCCATTCCCACTTTTATATCATTATTATTTACTAAATAGAACCCTAATATCATTTAACAACTATCCTCATTTAACAATAGAGTATACTCTCAATAAATCCATAAGTCACTAACTCTGGCCTTTCAAGCCTCTTGAATTCAAATTCAAAATCTTTATCATTTTTGGATTCTCTTCTAATTATTATTCCTAATGTTTGAAAATCAGTAGAACACCTCATAAACCTCGCCTCTAGGTCCGTCAAACCATTAGCAATTATCAAAATTTACTATTAAATATATCACTCCATAAAATGTTCATATCGTTAACTAACAACGTCACTATTTTGGACAAAATCTTGGTCCCAGCCATATTCACAACCCACTGTAGTATAAAATATCATAATCCTCAATCTTAAACCCATAAAATAAATGCAAAGGAATTAGTAAGATATAGCAAAAACACGTAAACCTCACTACCAAAGGCCCAAAGTATTCGTAACCTAGTGCTCTTATAACATTCTGTCATGCCCCTAACTTTTTTGTCTAGGACAGATGGTATGGGAATATGAAAGCTAAAATAAATTAAATAAAATACAATCTAATTTCAATTCACCTTGAATTATAGTCATCAATGTATCTAAAATCATTACTTTATTCCCCTGTAAAATAATATTTGACCATGTCACTAACAATTTGTCAATAACATAATCCACCTTAACTCCATTTCCAATGACCATACCTAAGGTCTGCTTGGTAAAAACAATACTGTAATGATGTTTATATATCTTTGTATCATAAAGCCACCCATCTCCTGGGTTCGCACAATCTACAATACCAAATATTCAATTCTCAATTTAGAAGAACAAATACAATCATTATCATTCATAGTTAAGACCGGACTTAGACTACTCAAGTCTAAGCTGTCTATGTATCCCATCTTGGGAATTAGGTCACCGTAATTTCTAAATTGATATCTCTTATTTCATAACTAAACTTGTGATCAACTAGATAGACTATATATCTCATCAATCAATGTAACAGTCATACATATTAATATTTCAATATAAAGGAATATAAATGCAATTTCATGCAATGGGATGTGATGGAATGAAATGTTAATGCATCTCTAGTCTCCATCTATCCCTAACCTTATCTTGGGACGGGCGATGCTTAACAAAGCACAAAGGGTCACCAACCACACCGTTTATGCTTATGGCGAACGTATATCTTAATATATATATAAACTGAGTGGGGAACTGTGTTACACCCCCACTGGTGTAAGACTCAGGGGAACCGGGTTACACGCACTGGATTTTCTGCTAGGGACCGTGTTACACCCCTAGTCAGGCCTCTACTTAGTTCAAGTAGGAATCGGCTGTAGTTTGGAGAAAATCTCACAATCATAACTCATAATTAACGTCCCAACTCTAAATGACTAAGCTCAAATCATATATATCGATTGAGGATCATCTAGTATTTTCAAAATCTCACTTTATCCTTTTTCTCAAATCATAGATCCCATCCATATATATAATTCGTGCCTTGGCATAGCACAATATAAATATGGCATTCTCGACCACTTAATAATCACAATAATAAACTAGATGATGCAACCCCAGCCATGCACATGATGTGCTCAATCATGTAAATAGATATCATCTCAACATATAAACACATTCTCATTAGGCTTAATGAAAATTTGAGGCTTATTTAATATTTTACAATCAACTATGAATGGGTTTGGGTACAAAATAAGAGGTTTAAAATCAAAATAGAGCATTTTTGGGCATCCTGCCCATTAGCGTCCTGATGCCAGGGGCTTGCGTCCTGACATTGTCCCAACACTAGCATCCAGCACTGGGCTTTTTAGGTTTGTTTTCACGAAACTCCAACTTCAAAACACCTCAAATCACTCATCCAAGCCTTCAAACTCAACAATCAACCATATGTGAATGTTTAAACACCTAAATAATATGTTTCTACAATGTTAGATTAAAAAAATTAATTCAAAAGAATACAAAATCTCAACATATATATGCATATATTTGCACATATTCATATATACATATATATCACAAATACTCTAAAATCTCAACCAAATCAAGCATACAACATATCAAAATCATCCTAACAATGTCTAGAACACAAATATAAGTCCACTTACCTCAAATCCGAAGAGAAAAGAAGAAGGGTGAAGAAAATCGGTTGAGCTTTCAACCTTTAAAAGCCAATTTCTCCCATCTCGAGCCAAATCACCGAAAACGGCCACCGCCACAACGATCACAGTATCGAATACTGCTCCAATCCATCGGCCCTCCACTTCGGATCCCATTTTTTCTCTCTACCCTCTCATTCCTCTCTCTCTTTTCTCTCTTCCTTGGTAGTCGAACCAACCCAAAAGAAAAAGAGAAAAGGAAAAGAAAGAAAAATGAAGGAAAGGAAAAAGAAAGCTAGGCCCTTGACCTAGTTATCCAATTAAATATCAATCTAGACTAAATCCAACCCAGAAAAATAAAATAAATTGACCCAATCTCAGTTTAAATATTTTATTGACCCAACACAACATATAAATAGTCAAAAATAAATGCCGGATATTACATTTTATGTCCAATACAATACCAACTAAATCAAATATCATCCAATACAGTTGGTCAAAATTCAAGAAACTTGATTTTTATTTATCTCAAGAACTGATTGTGGGAATCCTAGACAAATCTTTTAGAATGATATTTTGGGACAAATAGTTTGATAAAAATTTTAGTTAACTTGTAAATTCATAAAATTAAATCTGGTAGCCCTTCTTTACCTAAAGTTTGACTATGAAAATTTTAAAAATTATTAAATTTTCTAAGTAGGTCAAAATAAGGTTACGGCATGCACACAGGAATTAAGCTGTAACACCCAATATTTAATTTTGGTCATTTATGTGTTATTTTAGGCCAATAAAATACTTAAAATGAGATTGGGTAATTTATTTTATTTCTCTGTGAACCGGGTGTGGCCCAAAATCGATATTTTGTTGGACAACTGGGCCGGACCCAGCCTTTATTTTCCCTTCTCTTTCTTTCTTTTCTTTTCTTTTCTCTTTGGCTTTTTTTTCCTTTCTTTTTTGGGTTTGGCCCGTGGGGGCTTTCCAGAGACCACAATGAGAGAGAGAAGAGAGAGAGAGAGAGAGTAGAGGGAGAGGGCGATCTGAGAAGGAAGAAAGACCGACTCGAGTAGTTTTCGACGCCGTGAATGTTGTGGCGGTGTCCGTTTTGTGTAAGTTTGCTCGAGGTGGGAGAAATCGACACCGAAAGGTTAAGTGCCTAAACTAAAATCTCTTAATTTCTCCTTTTTTGCTTCAGATTTGAGGTAAATGAGACCTATATTTGTGTTCTAGACGTCGCAAGGATCATTTTGGTATATTTATATGCTTGATTTGGTGGAGTTTTGTGAGATGTGTATATATATATATATCTGCGGGTATGTATATATATGTGTATATGCGTTGGATTTTTCATACTTTTGAGTCATGATAATTATATAAATGAGATATAGAGATTTTGGGATAAATTTCTATATGTTTATTTTATATGAAAGTGATTAAATTTAGACTGACAGTACAAAATTAGTCCGAAAAATGGACGCTGACAATAGAGGCGTTCACTGGAAGATGAAACGGGAAAGAAAAAGAAAAAGGAAAAGGAAAAAGAAAAAGAAAAGGGAAAATAGTTCGAGATATTACCATTTGGACCCAAAACTTTTAGATAATCACAAATTAACCCTAATGTTTTGGATAATTAAAAAATGGCCCCCAAAGTTTTAAATAATAACAAAGTGACCCCAAGAGTTTAAATAATTACAAAATGACCTCAGAGGCTTAAATAATTACAAAGTGGCCCCTACGTTTAGGAAAATTATGATTTTACCCCAAAAGAATTGGGGGAGGATCATAATGTTGCCCCTAGAGTTATGGAGGATTATAGTTGATGTTATAGAATTAGAAAGATGTTAGAAAAACTACAAATTTTGAGATTTTAAGGCATGCTTTGTTTTATGTTAATAATTGTGGAAAAGAATTACTATATATGATTAAATCAGACATAATTGATGATGGAATTGTATGAGACATAATTGATGGCTTAACATAGCATGTCTTGTTAATGTTGTGAATTATTGAAAAGAATTATTATATATGATTAAGCATATCATGTGCATTAGAGTTGGGGTATTATCATCTGGTCTATGTTGAGGATTTTGATTGGCTGAGAGCGCCACATTTATATTGTGACGTGCCGAGTCATGGGTTATATATGTAGACTAGATTCGTGATTTGAGAAAAATGAGAAAATGAGATTTTGAAAATATCAGATGATTCCCAGTCAATATATATGACTAAAGATTAATCATTGGGAGTTGGGCATTAATATTGAAGTGAGATATTATAGGATTTTCTCTGAATTGTAATCGGACCCTACTTGAGATGAGCGGATGCCTGCTTAAGATGAGTGGATGCCTGACTAGGGGTGTAACACGGTTCCCTAGCGGACGGACCAAAGAGTGTAGCATGGTTCCCCTGAGTCTTACACCAATGAGGGTGTAACACAGTTCCCCATTCGGTTTATATATATATTGAGATAATGGGATTGTTACATCTATTGATGGGATGTAGGAATTATTATATTAATCATGAGTTTGGTCATGAAATAGAAGATATAAATTAGGAACTACGGTGACCTGATTCCTGAGATGGGATACATAGGCAGCTCAAGCAAAAGTGGCCTAAGTCCGATCTTAATTATGGATGAGGTTTGGGTAGATAAAGATTGGATAACTGCATTACATCACATATGCATTTTTATATGATGTTTGCATTGCATAACATGACATGTGCATTTTATATTATGTTTGACTGCTATTGTTGTGAGTTATATTACATGTTTGAGCATATCCATTAGCACACCCTTGCATGGTTCTACCTAATGGGCTGGTTAATTTACTTTATCTATATTGCAGGTGATCTGGCGAGGTCAGGAAATAGCCACCCGAAGTTGAGTTAAGATTGATAGATGGTCTATTACAGAATTTTACTTCTATTGAAATGTTCGTATTCCCCTTTGTGTGACCTGGGGGTGTGGATCCCAAAGCCAATTTATATTCGAGATTACATCGTTATTGATGAGACCTATGAGGCTGTGTCAGTCTTTAACGTAATCACCAAGGTGTGACCTTAAATTTATCGCGATTAATGATATTTTATTTATTTCATATGGGGATGAGGAACGTATTTAGTTGTTCTACTGGTTGTTATTGTATTAAAACTCGACTTTAGTTGTAAAAACCTGAATTTTTTTTCTTAATTAATTTCCTTAAGTGTGTGGTGATATTTGTTATAGTAAAAATCTAGAAAAATTAAGGAATGATAAAATTAGTTAGAAAGATTTTCGGATTTAATTTCACCTTATGTGAGAGTTTTACGTAGAATTTCTAAAATTTTTATCCAAACACTTCCTAGCCAAATTACCTATTTGGTTCAAACCAAACCCATTAACCCATGGGTCAACCTTTTCTTTGACTCACCTCAACTCACTTCAACTCACTTTATCACTCACTGAGTTGACTCATGAATATTAGCTCTAAATTATTTCCTAGCAAACTTTATTTCCATCTATCCTTTCTTCCATATATCTCTCACAATCTTACAAATTATTTGGCTAATTAGTCAAAAAGAAGACCCTACATTGATGACCTTAAAGCATTCTTCCAAATAAATTAGCTAGCATGATTTAAAGCATTTTGTCAAAAAGCTAGCATGATTTGTCAAAAAGCTAGCATGATTTGTCAAAAAGCTAGCATGATTCTCGGATCATGCCACCCATCTTCACCCATCCTCCAACACCTATCTTAAATTATATGGCTAGATAGTCAAAAAGGCTAAGCTAGATTATTTGGATTATACTACCTAATACATAATGCTACTTTAGTGGTTTTCAAGTCTAGGTAGTGGAGCTTGTTTTTCTCTACCGACACTTTCTCTACACTCCCTATAAATTTGTGTGTCTTCAAAGAGAAGAAAATAAGAGAAAAAAATGAAACATTATTTTAGTGTGGCTGGAGATTTGGTGTTGCTTGGAGGAAGAAGAAAGGCTTGGAACTTTTCCATTGGGTGGTGTTCAAAGCTCAACTCTTTTTTCCTTCTCAGAATTGGTCATTAATATCTTCATTGAGGTAGGATGACGAACCTCCTAAACTATATTTGATGCCTTTTCTGGGTTTGAAGTATAAAACTTGATTGTGACAAAAATAAATACCCGTATATTGGGGGTAGGGAAGCCAAAATTTTGACTGATGTAACTCAGTATGCTGACAGCTCTCTATTTGTAATTTCTAATGTGCTTCTGACCCCTAAAATGGTGGAATTAGGCTTCGGCTAAAACATAAAAGTTGTAGCCCTTTAAATTTGCTTTCCAACCCAAAAAGATTTGCATCAATCCGATTTGTGAGTCAAAAGTTATGCCCAAAATACTGACCACGTGTAAAATTGTATCTTCTGAACAAACTGAATTCAAGGCTGTTTTTGCACCTTTAGACCTTAGAATTTTAAAAAGTTTAAAACATGAAAGTTGTGGGTCTTAAAGTCTAGTTTCTACAGATATAAAGTTTATAGATATTGGAGTTCTGCTTTATTTTATATGAATTTTCTTTTAAGCTGCTGTCTCTATTTAGCCCTTAATTGATGCTTGTTTAGATTTTTTTGAATATTATGTTTAAAGATTTATTTAAAATTTCCAATTACCTTCTGTTAATTATTATCATGTTAATAATTTCCATTGACATGTAATTTTGTTCACAAGGCCTGATATAGTAAAACACTTTTACTATTTTGATATAATACTAAAGTGGACGATTAAGTTGATTCTACTTAATTATTTTCCAATTGATATTAAATTATTTTAAACTGGATATTTGTGGATATCTTGAAGCCGAAAACCTATTATAAGGGTTTGGTTATAAATAAGATGATGAGTGAAATTTATTCAAATTATTTTGAATAATATTATTCTCCTACCAAATCAAAAGGATAGAATCTATTAGCTTTGTAATCTCACTTTGACTTAATTATTCAAGTGATGTACTATACTTATCAAATTTTTTCTAAAATTAAATATAAGTCCAAAGAGTTAATTATTATCTTTATATTCCATAAAATAATAAAATAAAAAGGTAAAAGAGGCAAAAACCAAGATCGCAGCCAATGAGGTTCGAACTTGCGACTTCAAATCGCAATTAGGGTCGCCCGCCCACTAAGCTACCAACCTCGACTTAATTAATATACCATTATAAATAATTTTATTCTTATCAAAGGTAGTACGGAAAACTTGTCAAAGTAATTAACTAAAATACTAATTCGAATTCTAAATTAGTTTTTAACTTACTACTTGTTAATTTACATGTAGTACCGACCTTTGTGATAATGATATTGGTGACTATGTTAAATCCTTGATTTATTGAGAATTATTATTAAATTATGGATTTAGATAAAGCAATTAAAAATATACTGCATGTGACTGAATAATCCCACTTTTGATTCATCGCCCGGGGACATTGCCGGTTGTTATTAAAAATGTCTTATTTCCATATAAAGTACCCTTAGGAATGTAAAAAGGTGAGAAGAAATTAAGCCACTCGGTGCTAAAGTTATTTTTGGCAATGGGGTGATGGGTGGGTAGAAATGGCCTTTTAGACGAAGATGGGAACATATGCATTTTATTTGCGAGATGCTCCCCTTTGACCTGGCCAGTCAGGTAGCCGGTCGCGACGGCTAGGTTTTGGTGGGTGACACCGTCGGAATGCATTGGATGCTAAGCCCATAAAGTCACTGGTTCCCAAGGTTGGGGGTAGAGGAGGATAGGAGTATGATTATCTTAGGAGGATTTAGATTAAACTCTTTTACCAAATTTTACTATGATTGGCAACCTCTCTTGCTTATGTATGAATGATGTGTTGGAATTATTTAATTATATCTAGTTCTTCTTGATGAAAATTTAAATATATATATATATATATATATAAAACCTGTATCGCTACGGGGTTTGATCCCGAGACCTTGAAGATATGAATCTGAGATCCCTACCACTGCGACACAGACTTCATTATGGTATACACATCAATATTTAACTATTTTTACATGTAAGTAAAATAGTAGTTACGGTGACGGTTTCATCGAACCGTTGTACGTATAATTTACATTATTCAGTTGGGATCTATTGAATTAATTGTTGCATAAACAGTATGCCACCTAATCACATTCACTGTAGTTGGTCACTTAATACAGTGTAGCATTACAATCACTGCATATGGGCACCTAGAAGATTCTGATTACTGGGCTTTAGTAGCTCACCCCTTGTGGGAATATTTTTTTCAGGATATTAAGCACAGGGATACTTAAGATGAGCTTGAAAGAGATTAATTTCTCTTAAATATTCCATCAGAAGAGTTATCTATTTCTTTTTTTTTTCTTGCACAGAGCTGGAAGACTTTATTTTTGTGGCCTGTAATAATAATTGTTGGATGATTGTAATTATTAAGTTTAGACCTAATTTGCTTTATTTGGTATGCAACGTTAATCGCGTGGTTGGGACGCTTAGATGGCTCTATAATATTTTTCTCTATCTTTATTTTGTGTCCTATAGTTGAAATCCCATCAAATGATTCATTCTAATGACTTATAAATATTATTTGGGATAAACAAGGAATTTTGAATATCTTAAATTTTTCTTGTGGGTCAACCCCAGTTTGGAGAAAAAAATTTTTGGGTATGACAGCGTGTTATTATTATCTTATTTTTATACCCAACAAATAAATCCTAAGTCACCCCTGGGCATTCGGTTATGAAAATCCGGGGCGTGACATTAGTACCGATTTTTATTTAATTTATTTTGTTCCCATATTCTTATGCCGTCCGTCACGGACAATTAAGTTAGGGGCGTGATGACCGCTATTAGAAAGTGCATCTAAATTAACCCCCAAGTGCAAGGGTGTGCGGTGTAGTTTTAACTCGGTAAGTCCGAGGTCGAATCCATAAGGTACCTAAGTTTTAGTTTCTAAGTTATCAAGAATGTTCAAACTTCAAATACTGGGAAATTTTAAAAGTTCTCTGATTGCACTTGAAAAGTACTATTACAAACTCCACTTTTGCGTAGTTATTAATGCGTTTAAGTAGTTTATTTTGAAGTTTTATCATTATTTTATTACTTATAGTAATTATTTTCTTAATTGCACAGAAAAGGGCAAAATAAATGAGATTAGCAGCGATGAAACTGGCTGCCGAGGAAAGAAAAATGGTCCGAAATTCAAGATGGTTGAAGTGGTGTGCAGCTGAAATTCTAGCTTAACACCTTGTCAGTATTTTGACCATATCTTTTCACTCACAACTCGGATTGATCTGATTCTTTTTGGGTTGGAAAGAGACTCAAAGGGCTACAACTTTCGTGTTTTAGCCAAAGCCTGAATCCATCATCTTTGAGGTCAAAATCACATTGGAAGTCGATGACAGAAAGTTATCAGAAGAAAAAAATGCAAAAAGTGAAACTTACATACTGCGGTCTGCACACCCCATTTGGGTGTCCGGACACCTGGACGCACAGGGTTAATTTCCTTCTTCATTTTTAGGGTTTCCTTGGAGGGGTTATAAATACCCAATGAGCAGCCGTTTAGGGGAATCTTTTCTCATCTTTTTCCATCTTCTTTTTCTAGACTTTTAGAGAGTGTTTTAGAATTTGGAAAGAGAGTTTTCAATTTCTTTTTGAAGATGTTTAACAAGATTTGTGCAACAATTTGTGGATTTGCTTCAGCTTTCATGATTCTTCGTTATTATTTTCGTTCTTCGAAGTACGGTATTGTTTTTGCTTAGATTAATAATATTTTTATTCGTAGTTAGTTTATATTCATTCTTTCTGCTCGTTCTTTGATTCTTGTTTTAATGATTGGATTACATTGTATGGATTTCATTATGAATGCAGCGTAAAATCCTAGTTCCTGATTCAACGAATCAAGGAAGGGTAGTTTATGAAAAACGAAGGGATGTGCGTAGATCCTTCACAGGGTTTGTAAAAGCCTTTGCGGAGTGATATACAATTGTAAGAATCATTTTTATTTTGTTTCAAACACTTTCGAAAACGGAGACCTTTGACTACATTCTCTGTAATCACTGGTAAAGGTTTTCGGGTAAAAATTGATTTAATAATTTTGGGCAAATTAAAATTAATTTCTTAAACAAATCTGGTTTTGGTTGTTTGAAAAACCTTCAGAAACAAGAGTTTTTGACTATATTCTCTGTAATCACTGGTAAAAACTCTTGAATATAATTTTCTTAATAATTTTTGAACAAACCCTAATTTAGGTTTGAAACCGAATGTTTTCTTAGAAAATCTTTCCAGTTTTATTATCCATAATGAAACGTGATTTTAAAACTGAGTATCAGATATTTTCTGAACTTTAATGAGAATATTTTTCCCAATCTATGACTCCTTTGACGTGAACTATAGATTGTAGTTTTAACACATCCCGTAGTGAAGTAGTAAACTACCCAGAATTGAAAGTTGAATCAAGAATCATTTTAGTTATCTTGAATGCTTAATTTTATTGCTTTCATTATTTTAGTTTAGTTTAATTTTGTATCTTGCGTTTCTATTAGTTGGAATAAAAGTAATTTAATTTCTTGAAAGCTAGTTCAGTTAATGTTTGCAATTTACTTTTATTTGATTGCTAGTTACTTAATCAACTCTTCTCAAAACCTAAAACTTGTTTTATTTTCTTTTCTTGTCTTTTAAAATGAAACAATATGTAGAAGAACTTAGAAAACCCTAGTGTTCAATCTCATAGTTCCCTGTGGATTCGACCTCAGACTCACCGAGTTAAAATTACACTGTACACCCTTGCACTTGGGGGTTAGTTTAGATGCACATTCTACACGCGGTCATTCTCTACCTAAATTTGAAAGTTGGAGAGTTAAAACTTGACTAAACCTAAACAATAATTAAATAAAGAAAGTTGGCAAAGAAAAGAAATTCTTAAATAAAAATATTTTTGTAATTTCAGAAATACTTAATTATGCATTCAAGATTTAAAGAAAATTTCTAACCTAATCAAGATTGCAAGAAACAAGCAATTAATTTAACGAATTAAATTCATTTAATAAAACCCTTGATTCAACATTCAAGTTCAGGTGGAATGAAATCAATTTACGTTATGCCTCGGTTACCAATTAAAATTTCACATCAAATGGAAAAATCAATTGGAAGATGTCTTCGTTAAGGTTCCTTAAAAACCCACAATATACAACTTCATACTCACGTCTTATGGATTATGAAGTTGGAAAGATTTTTCTTTAAAAGAACACTTGTGGTTTCAAACCCTAGTTTTTAATTTCAAGATTCTTAAAGAAAATTAATGTTTCAAAAACCTTTATCAGTGATTACTGGAATATGATCAAAAGTTTCTGTTTTCGAAAGTTCTTGAAATAGAAAACCAGATTTGAAAAGTTTTCGTAGATGTTTACGCGTTTGCGTAATCATCTACGAAAACCTAGCACAAACATAAATAAACCATTCCACCCTCCCTATGAAGTTAAATCAAGGAAAAGAAATCTAAGCTATCATAGTTAAAGAATCCATTCAACCAAACAATAAATCAATCTAGAAATAGATGGTTTTAGAAGAAGAAATCTGAACAAAAACTTATACTTGCAGAAAATAAACCTACTCTAATATTAAATCAAGATTCATTCAAATAAATCAATGAATATTCAATAGACAATATGTTTAGATGAAGATTAAATCGAAAGAAACTATTATTAAAATCAAAACTTTAAATACCGTACTTCAATGCATCAAAAGAATGACGAACGATGAACAACTCCGAAGCAATCCGACAAACGGCACCAATAAGTCTTGAAATCATCTTACAAAAGAATAGAAAAATAAAAAATCTAAAGCCCTAAAAATTTCTTGAAAAGCTAGAGGAAAAAGAAGAGAAGAAGTGTTTTGGAACGGCTATTCAATCCCTTTTTATAACCATCCTCCCAAAACCCTAAAAACGAAGAGGAAATTTAAGTTCGCGTGTCCAGGTGTCCGGACACCCAATGGGGGTGTCCGGACCGCAGTGTGGTCCAAAATCCTCTTTGCACTTAGGTGTCCTGAAGGTGTCTTGAAGGTGTCCGGACACCCCCTTCCTGCACTTGCACCTTATGTTATTCTTCGTCGTTTTCTTCGTTTTTAACACTCCCAATTGCATTTATTGAGCCTTTTTCACTACAATTAAGAAAAAAAACATAATTTGCTTAGAAATTAATAAAAAGCATGAATTTAACAAGAAAATACATGAATTTAAACTAAAACAAAGGCCTTGCGATTACACTTTTCAAGTGTAATCACACCCCCCAACTAGAGTATTGCTAGTCCCTAGTAATGGCTTTATTTAAAATGAAATGCTCTACTATCCTATTTCTCTTTTCGTTAGAACCACGGCTACACTTAGCTACGTGCAGCAAGTCTTTTAAACCCCTAGGTTTCCCCTAGTGGACGAGTGAAGTCTCGTGAGGGTTTGCAGTGAATTTACCCACAAAATTCCTAGACTAGCTTAAGGGATGGTAACCAATCATTTCAATAACTCATGCTTTAACTTCAATTATGAAACAGGTGACTTAAGCTTGAATTCTTGCATAAATTTTCCTAATGTAATGAGACTCTCTTCCTATTTTGATCATGCAAAGTCCAGAATGAAAGTTCATATTATCCAATCATCATGCCTATCCTGTATGCTCAAAGACTGTAGTTTTGACTTCAATTCTCACTTGGATGTTCACTCTCAAATAAAAATTCACTCGATGAGGTTTACTCTCATGGTTCATGCAAGAATGCAAATTCAAATAATCGCAATGAACCCCAATCAAGGAATGAAATAATCAAACGAAGTATAGAACAATATATAGCTTCATGGATGGAATGTATTAATGCAAACACAAGCACACCACAATCTTTCACATGAAATGGATCAATGTTCTTAGAAATGATTTTCACCCAAAGTCTGTTAGGTCTTTATTAGGTCGTAGCGGGGCCTGGGGTGATGGCTTAACAACAATGGATATGGAAAATCAAAGTGCATGCCTTAGGATTAAAGTGGTATTACAATCCTCCCCCCAACTTTCTCCTTTCTACTTCTTGAATACTAATATTGATTATATATATATATATAGAGGACCAAAAGATTTTTTTTTATTCACATATAGTTATGTCCTCATTTGCATATCTATATAGTTTTTTTTTTTTTGCCTCCAATCTGCCCCTTAACTACCTCTCCAAACACAGCCAAGACATCCCAAAGCATACAAGGGTTGGCTCCTACATATCTAAGGTAAAAAGGGTTAAAATTGTGGGTCCAAGAAAATCTTAATAGATTATTTTATTTTGAAAGGCTTCAACTTGGTTCCAAAGGCAATAGTTTTAAAAGAAAGGGATACAGTCTTTCAAATAATCCAATGATGGCCTAACATCATTCCCTAGGTCATCACCATTTCTTCAAAATCAATGATCCATCATGCAATTGAAAAGTAGTAACTTGTTGCATTCAATACCAAAGCAAAATAACGTAATGAAGCTATAAAAGAAATATGTGAGATGAAAGAAAATGTAATAAAGAGCCTTATATTTGATCCTCTCAAAAATAACGGTTTTAGGCTCAAAGTCTCACAAAAGAGAGGTTTTTAAGTCTCCACTTGTGTCTTGACATACGTGATTGACTATGTCTCATGAACTCTATTCCCTAACACACTGAAGTTCCCTTGATCTCAAGTAAAGAGTCTACTAGACATTCGAAAAATTTATACTCAATTTCTCACTTTAGTTACTTCCTCAAAAATGAAAATCAAAACATTCCTTATTTCCATGATTACTACCATCCTCACTAGTTATACACCCTCATATTAGTCACTATATGTCAAAAAGTTGATTAGTGTTTTATCATGCTCCCCCCCAACTAAAGTCACACATTGTCCCCAATGTGTGTCGTGAAATCCTAACTAACAAGGGAAAGCGATTATGAATGCATATATAAAAGAATGACAGGTAACTAATGACAAGAAGTGGATAATGATAATAAGGACAAGAAAAACCATAAAAGACAAATATAAAAAAATAAAGAAAAGCGTGGATAATACCTCATGTCATCATCAATTGAAGTAAGTGCATCATGAAGAAAAGGAGAAACCATGTGTGAGAACTCCCATGATGAAGGTGATGTAATGAGCTGCGCGGTTAGTTCACTATCATCATACTTACCACTTTCATCAAGTACATCTTCAAGGGCTGGCATATCCTCCTAAGTAGAGAAATCCTCAGATGACGTAATAGATAAGTGGTCACAGTCAGTGGGTGGAGCATTAGGCTACTTTTGAGCTATAACAATTTCCACCCATTCCATTCTAACATTTATCTCTAAGTCTACTTCAGGCCACCAGGCAGCCTCAAAAAATTGATGAGGGGCTAAAGCGAAAAATGGGGGAACATATTCAGCTAAAGGCAATGCATTACCTTCTATAAATAAAGTGTCATGCCAAGAACTCAAACTACACTCAGAACTCATAAAGGAACTCTCAGAGTTACTCTTATAGTCACTCTCATCCCTACTACTAATTGACAAAACATCCCACTTACGCTTGTGACCCTTTACATTACCCACATTAGCATCTGGAGTAACATCCGTATGAAAAGTAGTTAAAGTGTACCTGTACTTTCATAAATCAAACAAAGTAAAGCTATGAAATCATGAGGCAATAGATATCGGCAAGCAAGAAGCAATGGATCCACAAAATTAACATAACCATAACAAATGAAGACAATAAAAGCAAAATAACATTCACATGCTAAGAAAAGAAATAATCGAGTTTAGGGGTACAAAGTTAAACCAACAATTCACACCTAACTCGCAAAATTGTCATCAACTTACAATTAAACAAAAATAAAAAAGAACTACAAAAGAAAGGTCTCCTCTAATCCTGTGGTAGAGGATGATGAGAATCATGAAGATGATCTAGGATGCACTGTAGAAGATGAGTCTGTGTCTATCGCTCCTATTGCATAGCCATTTGTGTATGTTGTAAACTCAAAAGCAATCCATGATCCACCTCCTGATTGTGCTTCAGGCGGTTTATTTGCGCCATCAATTCTGCCATGGAAATGTCAGGCTCATCATTTTCTTCCTCCACCTCATCCCATGGGCGCTGAGAACTACTCTCCCCTAGTCGCTTCTTCTTCTTGCTCTTTGCCACATTCGCCCTAAACTTTGCATATGAGGTGGCCATTAGAGGTTGAAGTCGGGGAGCTATAGGCAAATTTGTGGGTATCTGTGTACCTTTTTGCCGGAAAATCTCGGTAAGAGCTCCACTAAAATGAATGCCAAATTGCCCTCCTTTTTGCTCAAAGGTAAAAGCAATTTGGTGGCAAATAAAAGAAGGTAAATCTATGGTAATTCCTATCCCAATTGTAAAGATTAAACGGGCTTGTGAAGGATTACAGTCTGAATTCCTATTTTGGGGCAAAAGCTTGGTACAGGAGAACATATACAGGGCCCAGTACTTAGTGGTTAAAGCGGAGAGTGGCTTTCTATATTCACTGGCCCATTCCTGGTTGTCTGTCAAGACTTCCCGTGCTATTACATGTAGGGGTGGGCCTCCTTCATTGGGATAGGAAAATTTCGAGTGTTGCACTCGAGGTAAATGAAATATTTCAGCAAAATCTATTGGGGTCAATTTAATTTTGACTCCACGGACCCATCCCGTGAGTTGCTCTCTCCCTTTTCGCTTGTTTATAGAATCTTCTCGAATGTTTGCAAAGGATTCCCGCACAACATCGGAAACACACGAAGCTTGGAATTGGGCAATCTGTAACCATTGTCGGCCCTCAAAATTTTGGAGAAGTAAAATTTCCTCGCCATTGAATTGATTAATTCGCCAAACCCTCTCCACCACCACGGGTTTGTGATGCCACACATCATCATACTGTTTTTCTGCATCCCCTCCCCAGAATCGGTCACTATCATATAATGGTGTTCCAAGTTGCCTATTAGCACGTTGCTTTGTCCTTGGTGGCATTGCACTAATCAAAGAATAAATATTGGTAACATAATTAGCACAATTCCTATGTCCACACAAATTCAGTGGCCCACTACTAATTAAGCATGAGAATATTAACTAAAATGAAAATGAGTTGTTCATGGGACCAAGACTTAATTCATGTCCTCCAATGGTGGTGGGTATGGTGTCTTCCCAAAATGTTTGGGGCCTACCTTTGAAAATCATTAAACAAAGTACCAATCAAGCATGAAAGGGAGGTTTATTGAGGGAACAAAAGCTCATTTTGGTCAATCACACTTCCACTCATGGAGAGGCATGAGGACCCACGAATGGGTTCCATGCTTGACAAGAAATTCCATTGTCTAAAATTAATGGGTCCTATGGTTGGAGAAAAGATCTTTTAAAAACCAAAAAGAATTGAATTTTTGGACCAATTTGAGAAGATGAGCTCTATCTCCTTCAATCTTGAAGTTAGGGCTTCCATGGAAGAAGAGGAAGACTTACCTCACGTGAAGAACCCAAAAGTTTGAAGAAATCCAAAAAAATGCAGCACAATCCCAAAGAGTTCACTAATCCACGGTCTAGAATGGCTTAGATTGAAGAAGGAAAGGTTTGGATGTGAAGGAATCGGCCGTGGGAAGTAGAGAGATGATAGAATCGGGCAAAAGAGAAGAAAAATCAGCTTTTTTGAAGTAGCAGGTGTCCGGACCGGCGCCGGGGTGTCCGGACCGGTTGAGGAGAAAGCCCACTGCGGTCCGGACCGGCAATGGGGTGTCTGGACTGGCAGTCCAAATTTTTTTTTTTTTTTTTAATAAGAGATCCTAACCTAAAATAAAATGGATAAAATTAACCTAATATTCCTAATAAAATTACCCTCTAAATAACGTTAGTAACTATTAATATACAACAAAGAATCGCTTGAATGTGAATTATTCATAAGGAGGGGGATCTAAAAGATCCCAAGTTTCGATTAAACCCACAAACTTCTCTAAATAAGGTTTTAATCGATGCCCATTCACTTTAAAATGATGTCTATTCTTCAGGTTTTCAATTTCAATGGCTCCATGGTCCGATACATGTGTTACAATGAAAAGGCCCGACCATTTAGATTGTAGTTTACCCAGAAATAAGTGCAATCGTGATTTATAAAGAAGTACTTTCTGACCTTCATGGAATGATCGTCTTGCAATGTTTTGCTCATGTACTTTCTTCATCTTTTCCTTTGAAATTAAGGCGTTTTCATAGGCATCATTTCGTATCTCTTCTATTTCTGCAATTTGTAGTTTACGGTGTAGCCCTGCTTCATCAATATTGACATTAAACTGTTTAATCGCCCAATAAGCTTTATGCTCTAATTCTACGGGTAAATGGCATGGCTTCCCATAAACTAATTGATAAGGTGACATTCCCAAACTAGTTTTGTATGCAGTACGATATGCCCACAGGGAATCTATCAACCTCAGTGACCAATCTTTGCAGTTAGGATTAACCGTCTTTTCTAAGATTTGTTTGATCTCTCTATTCGCTAGCTCTACTTGGCCACTTGTTTGGGGGTGATTATATGCCACCCCATATTTAAGCAGTAGAGTTCCTACTGGTCGATTGCAGAAATGTTTTCCTCTATCGCTAATTATTGCTCGAGGTACCCCAAAACGTGAAAATATGTTTTCATGAAGGAATTTGAGCACTACTTTATGATCATTCGTCCTAGTTGCAACTGCTTCTACCCATTTAGACACGTAATCAACCCCTACCAAGATGAATTCATATCCAAAAGAAATTGGAAAAGGGCCCATGAAGTCTATTCCCCAACAATCAAATACTTCTAACACGAGAATAGGGGATAGAGGCATCATGTTCCTTCGGGTCAAGCTCCCTAAACATTGACATCGATCACAGGTGGTACAGAATTGGTGTACATCCTTGAATAATGCAAGCCAATAAAATCCATCTTGTAAAATCTGGGCAGCTATTTTATTTGTGGAAAAATGGCCACCACACGCTTGAGAATGGCAGAACTCCATTATCCCTGGAACTTCCCATTCAGGAATACATCATCGAATAACCTGATCGGGACAATATTTGAATAGGTACGGATCATCCCAACAACACACTCTCACATTTCTAAGGAATTTCTTCCTATCCTTGAGGCTCCATTCCATTGGGATTTTACCTGTCACTAGGTAATTAGCAATATCAGCATACCAAGGTGGGTTGGAAGCTGTTATTGCTTGCATGTGAAACAATTGTTCATCCGGGAAGCTATCATTGATTTGCGTATCATCTTTGGGGTAGGCTTTGACCGGTAAACGTGACAAGTGATCCGCCACCACGTTCTCCACACCCTTCTTATCTCTTATTTCAAGGTCAAACTCTTGTAACAACAAAATCCATCGAATTAATCGTAGTTTGGCCTCTTGTTTGGTCAACAGGTACTTGAGTGTGGAATGATCAGTAAAAACGACAACTGTTGAACCAATGAGATAAGATCTAAATTTCTCAAGGGCGAAGACAACTGCTAGTAATTCATTTTCAGTTGTCGTGTAATTCTTTTGCGCATCATTAAGAGTTTTACTAGCGTAATAAATGACATGCGCCTTTTTATCTCTTCTCTGTCCTAACACGGCTCCAATAGCATGGTCACTCGCGTCACACATGAGTTCAAAGGGTAGTGACCAATCAGGAGATTGTAATATAGGAGTTGTAGTTAGACATCCCTTGAGTGTATCAAAAGCTTGCTGGCATTGATCAGTCCATTCAAATGAGGTGTCTTGTGTTAGTAACTGACACAAGGGTTTGGAAATCTCGCTGAATGACTAAATACATCTTCAATAGAACCCAGCATGCCCCAAGAAACTTCTGATATCCTTTACTGATTGAGGTGTGGGAAGCTTTTGTATCAATTCTCTCTTTGCTTGATCTACCTGGATGCCATCTTTTGAAACTATGTGCCCTAGTACTATGCCTTGTGTCACCATAAAGTGACACTTTTCCCAATTAAGCACAAGGTTCTTTTCCTCACATCGTGTTAATACTAGATCAAGGTATTGCAAACACTGCTCGAATGAGTTTCCGTAAACAGAGAAATCGTCCATAAAGACTTCAACGATTTCTTCTACCATTTCACTAAATATACTAATCATGCAACGTTGAAAGGTGGCAGGGGCATTACACAGGCCAAACGACATTCATTTATACGCAAAGGTGCCAAAGGGACAAGTGAATATAGTTTTGGCTTGGTCTTCTAGAGCTACCTCTATTTCATTATAGCTTGAATAGCCATCTAAAAAGCAATAGTATGCACATCCAGCCACTCTTTCTAAAACCTGATCTAAGAACGGGAGAGGGAAGTGGTCTTTTCTAGTAACTGCATTGAGTTTCCTATAATCAATGCAAACTCGCCAACCAGTTTGTACTCTTGTTGGGACTAGCTCATTATTTTCATTTAGAACTACGGTAATACCTGACTTCTTAGGTACTACTTGTGTGGGACTTACCCATTGGGAATCAGAAATTGGATAAATTATCCCTACATCAAGCAACTTTAATACCTCAGCCCGTACTACCTCTTTTATATTTGGATTGAGCCTTCTTTGCATTTGTTGGACTAGCTTGGCACCCTCTTCTAAATAGATACGATGTGTGCAAAGGAGTGGACTTATACCTGTTAAATCTGCTACTGACCACCCCAATGCCTTCCTACGGGTTTGTAGGAGTTCTAGTAGTGTACGCTCCTAATCAGTAGTTAATTCAGAGGAAATAACTATGCGACAGGTTTCGCCTTCACCTAAAAAAGCATATTTCAAACTAGGAGGTAAAGGTTTCCTATCGGGACTTGGGGCTTTCATATTTGACTATTGAGCTTTATTCAGGAGTGGCCCCAAACCCTCAAACATTGGTGCCCAGTTACCAATGGACATTATAGGGCAAAGGTCTAACCATTCGTATATCATTCTACTTGCTTCGCCATGAATCATAGGATCTTCCTTTTCTACATCACAACACAGTACCCTTTCTAAAGGGTCTTCAAAAAATTCACAATCAATGTAATCTACTTCTTGTATCTCAGACACCTCTTTTGGTTGTTTAGTAACATGAAAAATGTTCGTCTCAAATTCTATATTACCAAAAGACATCTTCATGGACCCATTCCTACAATTAATTAAGGCATTTGAAGTTGCTAGGAATGGACATCCAAGAATTACTGGTGTCTGGTTTGGCGCTGATAAACTGGTGACTGGTTGGGTATCGAGGATTATAAAATCAACTGGAAAATAAAAATTTTTCACTTGCACCAGTACATCTTCAACTATACCTCATGGGACTTTAATAGATCTATCAGCAAGTTGTAAAGTCACACGGGTAGGTTTTATCTCTCCTAAGCCCAGTTGTTCGTACACTAAATAGGGAAGTAGGTTCACACTCGCTCCTAAATCAAGAAGTGCTCGACTAATAAAGAACTCCCCTATATAGCGAGAAATAGTAGGACAACCTGGGTCTTTATATTTTGGGGGTGTGCGACATTAAAGAATAGCACTTGCTTGTTCAGTTAGGAAAGTTTTTTCCTTAACATTCAGTCCCCTTTTTACAGTGCATAGTTCTTTCAAAAATTTTGCATACACTGGGATTTGCTTAATTGCATCTAAAAGAGGTATGTTGATTTTTACTTGTTTAAACACCTCTAGCAATTCAGCTGCTTGAGCTTCTTTCTTAGCTTTTAAGAGCCTTTGAGGGAACGGTGCTTTAGGGACGTATTCTCTAGGTACTACCATTGGTTCTCCTTCTTTTCCTTTTTGTTTCTCCCCTTTCTCTTTCTTATTCTTCTCTTTCTCAGGCTCCTCTTCTTCCATGACTATAGGTTGTTTTCCTTCCCTCCTATTATCTTCCAACATCCGCTTAAGTTCTAACTCTTCCCTAACCTCAACCATCTTAGGGTGAATGGTTTTATCTATAGTTTTACCACTCCTAAGCGTCGTGATGTTTTGTACCTGTTCAATATTACTAGGCAGATTGGAAGACCCTTCAACATTTTTCACTTGGGCAGTTGGATTCGAACGTGGTTGAGTAGGGAATTGACCTTTAGGTTGTGCAGTCAAAGTTTGAGTTAAAAAAGTCAATTGCCCCTTAATATCATCCAAAGTTCTATTATTTTGAGCCCAAAGTGTGGATTGTGTGTTCATAAACTGTTGAAGTGTTTCTTCTATGGACCTCTTATTTGGAGGAATGTATGGGGTATGCTATGAAGGTCCCGCATTCTGAGACAATCCTGGATTGGTGACTGGAACTTGAGGAATTTGAGGAGGTGGAGCATAATAAGGTTGTGGCATTTGGGCTCCATCATTTCTCCAACTGAAATTTGGATGGTTTCTCATGGCCGGATTATATGTTTCAGAATACGGATTTCCCTCCAAATTTTGTCCACGATATGGAGGTCAGTATTGGTTTATAGAATGGATAGGTAGTTCGCTAGATAACTGATTCTGCACAACTTCTCTACATATGGGCATACTAGGACAATCATCCGTTCTATAAGATTGACTATCGCAAGCTACACAATAGACATTCGCTATGGTTTCTTTCACTATTAGTGTGTCCTTTTTAATCTTAAGGGTCTCAATTTCTCGGGTCAGTATTGCTAGTTTTGCCTTAAGGTCATCAGTTTCACTTAAGTGATACAAACCTCGAATAGAAGAACCACTAGCATTCTGAGTATTATGAGATCCCGTGGTATCCCATGTTTGTGCATTTTCAGCTAAAAACTCGAAGTATTCATAAGCTTCTTTGGGAGTTTTATCATAAAACTGCCCATTGCACATTGTCTCCACAAATTGTTTTAATTGTGGCGTCAGTGATTCATAGAAAATACTAGCTAGACGCCAAACCTCAAATCCATGGTGAGGACAGGAATGTAGAAGAGTTTTAAATCTCTCCCAGCTTTGGTAGAACGTCTCACCATGTTGTGGAGCAAAGTTCAGAATTTGATGCTGTATTGCATCAGTTCTGTTAGGTGGGAAGAATTTCTTTAAAAACTTGGCTTGCATTTCATCCCATGTGCGAATGGAATTAGACAGTAAAAATTCAAACCATCTAGCAGCCTTATCTTGCATTGCAAATGGGAAAAGCTTAAGAAATACTGACTCTAATGGGCATCCCTGATCCTTTATGGTGACACAAATGTTCCTAAAGTGAGTTAAGTGGTCGTATGGATTTTCAGAGTTCATACCATGGAAAGTAGGTAACAATTGTATCATTCCTGTTTTGAAGTGGAATGCTTGGTTTTCAAGCCAAATTATACAGGATTCAGGTGTATGCCTATTTTGCTGTAGGATATCCCTCATGGATCGCCTAGCTGCAACAGCTTGTTCCTCAGCCATTTCTAAGATTGGATTAGAGGTTCTAAGATTTGGAGATTCTCCTAAAGAATTTTCAAGTTCAAAGAGAGGATTTAGAAACTCAGAACGTTCTAATCGACCGTCTTTACTACGAGTCCAAAAGCTCATAAGCTAAGAAAGCTAAACTAAATGAATCAACTATGGTCCAGACCAAAGACCTAGGTGTCTGGACCACTGAGTAAGGTTACGGGACTTAGGGGATTTTTGGAATTTTTTTAAGTTATAGTTTTTTTTATTAAAAATAAAAAAAATTAAATTAATCCTAAGATTCTAATAACCTAAAAACTAAGATTGGTTCCCCGGCAACGGCGCCAAAAACTTGACCGCTATTAGAAAGTGCGTCTAAACTAACCCCCAAGTGCAAGGGTGTGCGGTGTAGTTTTAACTCGGTAAGTCCGAGGTCGAATCCATAAGGAACCTAAGTTTTAATTCTTGTTTAGGTTTAGTCAAGTTTTAACTCTCCAACTTTCAAATTTAGGTAGAGAACTTTTAAAATTTCCCAGTATTTGAAGTTTGAACATTCTTGATAACTTTTTTTTTTTTTTTTTACCTTTCAAAAAAAAAAGTTATCAAGAATGTTCAAACTTCAAATACTGGGAAATTTTAAAAGTTCTCTACCTAAATTCGAAAGTTGGAGAGTTAAAACTTGACTAAACCTAAATAAGAATTAAATAAGGAAAGTTGCAATGAAAAGAAATTCTTAAATAAAAATATTTTCGTAATTTCAGAAATACTTAATTATGCATTCAAGATTTAAAGAAAATTTCTAACCTAATCAAGATTGCTAGAAACAAGCAATTAATTTAATGAATTAAATTCAATGAAATAAAACCCTTGATTCAACATTCAAGTTCAGGTGGAATGAAATCAATTTACGTTGTGCCTTGGTTACCAATTAAAATTTCACGTCAAATGGAAAAATCAATTGGAAGATGTCTTCGTTAAAGCTCCTTAAAAACCCACAATACACAACTTCATACTCACGTCTTATGGATTATGAAGTTGGAAAGATTTTTCTTTAAAAGAACACTTGTGGTTTCAAACCCTAGTTTTTAATTTCAAGATTCTTAAAGAAATTAATGTTTCAAAAACCTTTATCAGTGATTACCGGAATATGATCAAAAGTTTCTATTTTCGAAAGTTCTTGAAATAGAAAACTAGATTTGAAGAGTTTTCGTAGATGTTTACGCGTTTGCGTAATCATCTACGAAAACCTAGCACAAACATAAATAAACCATTCCACCCTCCCTATGAAGTTAAATCAAGGAAAAGAAACCTAAGCTATCATAGTTAAAGAATCCATTCAACCAAACAATAAATCAATCTAGAAATAGATGGTTTTAGAAGAAGAAATCTGAACAAAAACTTATACTTGCAGAAAATAAACCTACTCTAATTTTAAATCAAGATTCATTCAAATAAATCAATGAATATTCAATAGACAAGATGTTTAGATGAAGATTAAATCGAAAGAAACTATTATTAAAATCAAAACTTTAAATACCGTACTTCAATGCATCAAAAGAATGACGAACGATGAACAACACCGAAGCAATCCGACAAATGGCACCAATAAGTCTTGAAATCATCTTACAAAAGAATAGAAATATAAAGAATCTAAAGCCCTAAAAATTTCTTGAAAAGTTAGAGGAAAAGAAGAGAAGAAGTGCTTTGGAACAGCTGTTCAATCCCTTTTTATAACCATCCTCCCAAAATTCTAAAAACGAAGAGGAAATTTAAGTTCGTGTGTCCAGGTGTCTGGACACCCAATGGGGGTGTCCGGACCGCAGTGTGATCCAAAATCCTTTCTGCACTCGGGTGTCCTGAAGGTGTCTGCACACCCCCTTCCTACACTTGCACCTTATGCTATCCTTCGTCATTTTCTTCATTTTTAACGCTCCCAATTGTATTTATTGAGCCTTTTTCACTACAATTAAGAAAAATAAACATAATTAGCTTAGAAATTAATAAAAAGCATGAATTTAACAAGAAAATACATGAATTTAAACTAAAATAAAAGCCTTGCAATTGCACTTTTCAAGTGTAATCACGTGACATAAGCATTAGTGAGTACGGGAAATTGGCAAGTGGCATCATGCGCACGACAACTATTTTGGTCAAGAAGTGGAACTCAAAAAAAAAAAAAAAAATTAAAAGCAAAAAAGAGCATGAAATTTCAATACCCTAATCTGTTCAAAGTTGGACGGGACATGGAGAAAAAGAAAAGTTTTATTAATAAAAATTTCATAATACCAATTTTTTCTTTCAAATAAAGAACAAGAAAAAAATACAGACACACCATATTAATAAAAACAAATATATTCCGGGATACGATGATAAAATATTAACTCATACTTTCTTTTTTCTTTTTATTTCTTTTTGATTGTTTTCTCCTAAACTCCCAAACAAAGAAAAAAAAATTATTATTATTATTTTTGTTATCTTCTCAACTTTTTAATGTTTATTTATTTCCTCTCCCTCCTAAACTCACAAATGAAGATCAAAGAAAAAAAAAATTAAGGGAGATTGAAAATCATTTGTTTTCTATTATAATGAAAAATAGGAAGAAAAAATATGAAGTTCAATAAATAAAAATATTAAAAAAAATTTATCAAAGAATGTATTTCATTTTCTTTTCAAAATCCAACTAAATAATAACTTATATTCGATAACATTTCCTTTTTTACTTTTCCTTTTGTTTTTCATTTTTGCTTTTTCTTTTTCATCTCTCTCTCTCCCCCTCTCCCGCTCAAATTTTTAATTCAAAAAATCATTAAAACAAAATAAATTATATGTATTCTAATCTTTGCTTTGTTTGGACCAAGGAATTTTTGAACAAAAAAGAAAATGACAAGGAAATAAAATTATTTAAATATACTAATTTTCATATTTAAATAAATAAAAATGATTTGAATAAATTTAACAATTTTATTTTATTTTACTTTATTATATTTTCTCTCCATAATTCAATTATTCAAACAAATTCTTTTAATACCAAACACACCTAGAAGGTTCGGACATGCATCTAATATGGGTGAGAATTGGGACACAAATATGTGTATCCTCTGGGTTGTTACAAAGAGCGAGTAGAATTACATTCCGACTAGACGCATGCGCTATCAAGCCCACAATCCCATCCACATATGGAATGCCATTGTATTCTAGAACTCAAATTTGAAGACAATCTCCCAATCATTCATCATTATTTGTGTGTGTGTGTGTGTGTGTTTTTAATATTGATAAATTACAACGGGAAAAGACTAGAAGCAATGAAATAGCAAGTCACACTACTTTTTTGTCCCACTAAAAAAAAAAAAGAAGAACTATCAAAAAAAAAAAAAAGAAAAAAAAAACAATAATACTTGTGTTTGGACCAAGATTTAGTCCCCCTCAAAAAAAATAGTAAAAAAATAAAATCACTTACACATACTATTTTTATAGTTAATAAATTGAAAATGTATATATTTTTAAAAAATATCTATTCATTTCTTTCCACTTTTCTAACTTGATAAAAAAGTAGATTAAATTTAACATCTTTTATTTTATTACTCTTTCTCTTCCCAAATCCATAATTCAAACACACCGTTGGTTTTCTACTTTCTCAAAACAAACACTTTTTTTTTTGTTTTTAATCAATTATGGCCACAATAGAATGATTAAAATACCCTTGTTTTAATTTCATTTACTAATAAAAAAGTTACGCATCTTCACACCTCTCAAAAATACATACATGCATTCACATACACAGATAGATGGAATTATGCAACTCAGGTCCCCTGTTATAGCAGTAAATTGGGTATTCTGGCTGCTGTTTGTGCCGAAAGATGAGCAGCAAATTTCTTCTTGGAACCTAGAAAGAGACTTTGAACTACAAAACTGGGCCTGTTTCAAGAACCCCGGCTACCAAAAGCCCATTTAAGGAACGACGACGTATGCTGTCTCTCTTCTCATTTCTTTCCTCGGCTAATCTCTGCAACTGCCGTTGAAATTGCTCCGTCGTCAGAGTGCTGAGAGAGAAATTCCTCTCTCTCTCTCTCTTTTTCTCTAGGGTGTTGAAAAGAGGGAGGAGAATGGATCAGTCTTTCTTGCTAATGTTGTCAAATCTTTTACATCTCCACAACAACCTAGATCCAACCTCATCTCTCCTGTCCGACACCCACACGCCCACCGCCGCCTCCTCCGCCGCCTCACCCACCTCCCTCCTTACCTCCACCTCCGCCGCCCCTCTCCTCTTCTTCACCATTGCCTCTGTCCTCTCTTACCTCGCCTCCTCCCGTCCTTCCTCCGCCACGTCGTGCACTCCCTCATCCTCCCCTGCCGCCACCGCCACCGCCGCCGCCGCCGCCGCCAATGACCCAAACTCCGAGTTCTCCGTCTCGGCCTTTCGTGCCCTCTCCACCGAGCGCATCTGGGCCATGGAAGCCCCACTCCGGGACGCCCAGTGGCGCTCCTCCTACGGCCTCTCGTACCCTGTTTTTACCACCGTCGTTGACAAGCTCAAGCCCTACATCGCCCAGTCCAACCTCTCCCTTCCCTCCGATTACGCCGTCGCTATGGTCCTCTCGCGCCTGACGCACGGCCTCTCCGCTAAAACCCTAGCCGCCCGCTACTCCCTCGAACCCTACCTCATTTCCAAAATCACCAATATGGTCACCCGTCTCCTCGCCACCAAGCTTTACCCGGAATTTATCGGAATCCCAGTTAGCCGCCGCCGCCTCGTGGAGACTACCCAGGCCTTCGAGGAGCTCACCTCCCTCCCCAATATGTGCGGCGCCATCGACGGAACCCCGGTCAAACTCCGCCGTCTCCCCTCTGACGCAAACCTCTCTACCTATCGTTGCCGGCACGGCTATCCATCGGTTATTCTTCAAGTCGTCGCCGATCACAAGAAGATTTTCTGGGATGTTTGTGTAAAGGCTCCTGGAGGGTTCGATGACGCGACTCATTTGAGGGATAGTCTTCTGTACAATCGGCTTACTTCGGGGGACATTGTTTGGGACAAGGTTTTGAATGTGAGGGGTCACCATGTGAGGCCTTATATAGTTGGGGACTGGTGTTACCCATTGTTGTCATTCTTGCTCACTCCTTTTGGTTGGAACAGATCAGACACCCCTGTGCAGAATGAGTTTGATGCTGCCTTGATGAAGGGGAGGAAGGTGGTGGAAGAAGCAATTGGATTGCTTAAGGGGAGGTGGAAGATTCTTCAGGACTTGAATGTGGGTCTCAATCATGCCCCTCAGACCATTGTTGCTTGTTGTGTTCTGCATAATTTGTGTCAGATTGCAAGGGAGCCTGAGCCAGAGCTTTGGAAGGAGCCGGAGGAGAGTGGGTCACCGCCTAGGGTTCTTGAGAATGAGAAGTCATTTTATTACATTGGTGAGAGCTTGAGGCAGACCTTGGCTGACGATTTATACCAGCGGCTTTCCAGATAAGGGAATTCTTCTCTGAAGATGTGGATTTTTGGAGTTCAGACCTATTATGCCCTGTAAGAATGTAGCCTTTTCAATATGTCTCTAACATGCTTTAGATTGAACTTGGTTTTCCTTCCTTTTGTATTTTGGTTTCGACAGTCTTTGTAATAGCGTTGTAGTTATAGTTCACATAGTTAAATCCAATTTCTAATTGATGTCCGCTGTTGTTTTATGCAAAAAGCTAAATGGGATAAAAAATTGAATCTAGAAAGTATGTAGTTTTGACTGGGAAAATGAGGCAGTGCTAATCCATCTTTTAAAGGTTGTTTATCAATTATAAGTTCTCTTGTTTGAGCTTGTCCTCCATTTGCTATCAAATAAGGTTTTTTATGGTTCATTATTCAGGAATATATGTATAATCAGATGCCTTACACATGGGACGTTAGTACCCTTGTAGCATCTTGAAAGTAAATTGATTTGAGTTAACAATAGTATTGTGTTAATCCCGGAGTTAAAGGTAATTTTATTTATTTGGACTTTGATTCATTTAGCTATATAGCTACAGATTTTAGAGAAAAAAAAAAAAATGTTGCTGCAAACAAACTCTTGCTCTAGGAGAATAATGCTCGGAATATAACTTGACTCAATTTTACAAAGCCTTGTCCCAAAACTAGTTGGGTTGGCAATAGGGAAGAATAATGTTTCAATAGGACAATATTATCTCATCAGATGCTTTTATGATTGATATTATTACTTTTTTTCTTACTTCTTTTCTTAAGATTTTTCTTGGTTTAGTTACTAATTTACAATATTTTTGGACGCATTGGGGTGAGAATTGTAAATGAATATTTATCCCTTGGAAGCCTATCCCCCCCCCCCCTTTTTTCTTTCTTTCTTTCTTTCTTTAAGGATAGGTCGGTGAACATGAGGAAACTGTAATTTTTGTGTAACTGTGCTTCAAAGTTTGGGTGGTTTAAAGTATGTCGTGGATTAAACATTCAAAAGGTAACTTAGTACGGTATTTAGGGAATTTGTTGGTATGAAAGTTATTGGAGCCAGCTATTCTTAAAATGGATTCTATCAGGAGATTGCTTAGAAAGAAATCAAGCTGGTTGTAACTTCTACTCTTTGACCCCAGTGTGTGTGTGTGTGTGTGTGCGCGTGCGCGTGTGTGTGTGTGAGTGAGAGAGAGAGAGAGAATTGGGCGGCGTTATTAACAGGTGATTGGAGCATTTTGCTTTGCCATGACCAGTTCCACTGATGGAAACTTTGAAGTTGAAGAACCTGTTGTATAAATAACTAGCTGCTAATGTCATTGTTACTTCCATCCCAAATAGTGTTAGCGTGCTGCTCTTCCAGTTACATTTATCCTGAAAATGTACATTATACCTCCCCAGGGCCCCGGCCTGGCATAGACGAGGGCCCCGGCCTGGCATAGACGAGAGCCCCGGGCCTTCCTTTCTAGTTATCCAAATGAGTTAAGTCCTGTAATTTGGCAAAGACTGCTTTAGCAGCTTATAGCTAATATTCCTTCTATTTTAGAGAATCTTATAAAATACCATACGACACTACAATAACGTTGTTCTTTTCAATATCTCCATTTAGCAATCGGAAAATTGTCCTTAATCTGAAAAAATACTATACTTTACGACAATAATGTTGTCCTTTTCAATATCTCCATCTGGCAATCGAAAAGTTGTCCTGTCAAGTCTTCTACTTTTAAGGATATGTTTGGTTTGGGGATAAAAGAGGATAAATTTTATTTGGGTAATTTTTACTTTTCATTATATTAATTTGGATGACAGGGTAACGATTATTTCCTTACAAAGGTAAATTGTTATTTGGGAGAGGTGAGTAACGGAGGATAATGAAAAAATTTTACCTCCTCTTATTACTCTCATAAAATATTTCTTTACACCTCTGTAAAACCTTAATATTCTCTTATATAATTAATAAATATTATAAAATAATAATTTATTTAATCAAATTAAAATTAATTAATTATTAAATTATTTTATTAAAATAATATTTAATAAATAATTTATTATTAAAGTAATTTATTATATTTTATTAAATTAATATTATTGAAATATTAATTTATGAATAAAATTATTTATTTTCTAAAATTAAAGTTAATTTTTAATAAATAATATTTACTTATTCAAATAATTTATTTTATTAAAATATTTCATTAATAAAAATTATTTCTCATAAATAGTTATTTATTAGATTATGTATTGTATTAATATAATTTACTAAAATTAATAATTTATTTAAATAAACTATTATTTGTTTTATTAAATTATTTAATAAAAATAAAAATAAATTTTAACAAATAATAATTTATTAGTAAAATTAATTACCATTGAAATATTAATCTATGATAAAATTATTTTTTATAATTAATATTTTTATTTACAATTATATTTAATAATATATATTTTATTAAAATAATAATTATTATGATGATTTATTTTGTTATAATATTTTATAATTAAGTATTAACTTTTACCTTTGGTCAATTTATTTTTATTTCAAACACAATTAACTTTCATCCGTTTAAAACTTTTAGTGTAACAACATAATATAATTATTATCGAACAATATTTATTTTTTCAATTGAAACACAAGTATCATAAATGTTGATGAGTACCAAGGAAGACAAAGTGTTAAAGATAAGTTGTATGTCTCGGATGGACCAATAACCAAAGTTAGGGTAAAGAAGATCAAAGAAGTAATGCTTGAACTTGTTCAAACTACTTTGGATGAGACTTTAAATGCAACAAATAAGATAATATTTAAGATAGGCTTGAAAGAGGAGGAATCAAGATTTGTACTTGTGATCCAAATTAAGGAGGGTGGCTTAGACCAGTAAAACCAGCAAGGAGTTGGGCTAAGGCTACCATTCGACCTACGCTTGAATTGAAGAGGCGAATTGAACTTTTAAAGAGTTTTTTTTAATTATATTTTGGGTTTTATTTTATTCTTAAGACATGTTGGATTTTAAAACTTAATTTGGGCTTAAGTTTGAGTTTTAAAGCTACGTTTTAAATAGGATTTGGGCTTTTGTCAATGTTTTAATATTTTTGGGTTAAACTTTGTTAATTAAAATGGCCATTGGTTTGATTTATTATCGGAAAATTGTATCCAAGTCATACTTTGTAATCTTTTAAGGTTATAAGTCATACCAAAAAAAAAGTATTGCTTTTAAGTCACATTAATGTGGAAAGTTTTATATTTAAGTCACACTTTTGAGTGGGTCCCACGAGTTTGTTTTAAATATAATTTACAATATGACGTAAATGCCATTTTTTTTTATAATTAACTGAAATGAAGTTGGCGAGAATTATGGAACCGAGAATCACGTTTTCTATTTTTGTTTCATTCCTTATAAATCGCGTGAACAAGCATATAGTGAGATAAAAGTCTGTTAAAGGATTACATACGAAGGAACACATACAGATTACGCAAGTTTGTGCTGTGAGATTAACGTCAGTCGAAGGAATACATACGGATTTGGATTACGCATTTGGGTGAGTTTGTGCTGTGAACGATTTCGGTCAGTCATGTCTTCGAATTTGATGCTGCTATGTAAGTTTGGTACAGAGACTTTTGTAGTCAATTTGAACTGTGAAATGTCATTTTCAGATTTTGCGTTAAAGGTGTGTGAGAATTGGTCGAGTTTGAATTTGGAAAATATGTCATTTAGTTACTCAATCCATGAACATTCTTCATGTTTTCTGAGAAACGATGTTGATTTTCAAACTATGATGATGTTGGCTCGCATGCTTGGTTTGTGTTATATATCGATTAATGTTTTTTCCGGCAGTTTGAACACAGTACCAATCCAAAACAGTATCGGTACTGTTTCCAGCAATTCCGGTACTGTTTCTAATAGTGTGCCAATTGATAATGCTGGTACTGGTCTGGATTCGTATGATGATTACTGTGATGTTGATGTGTATCGTAGTTCAATTTCAAGCCGTAAGGATAAACCATTGTTATGTTCTAATTGGTCGTCATTAATATTGAGAGTGGGACAGGAATTCGTAAGAGGTGTTGATGAGTTTCGTGATGCAATTTGTCGATATGCTACAGAGATTGGCTTTGAATTTTTGTATGAGAGGAATAACAAGGATAGAGTCGAAGTTGTTTGTGCAAAAAAGTTCGCTGAAAGGTGTCCGTGGTCAATTGTTGCATCGTTATCAAAAGTTAATCGTAATTTTTATATAAGAAAATTCAACAATGTGCACAGTTGTGGTCCGACAATTATTAGGGATAGGTCTAAGAGGATGAGCAGGAAATCTTTGAGTAAGTTGATTGTTGCTCAGGTAGCATTAAAACCTTCAATGTCGCCGGTCGACGTTATCATATTTTTTAAAAACAACTATGGCATAGAAATTAGCTATGATAAGGCTTAGAGTGCTTTAGAGAAAGCTAAAGACATGATTTATGGTGAGTATGCTGATTCGTTTAATCACTTAAGTTGTTATGTCAAGGCTGCAATGGATCTTAACCCAGGCAGTCATATTGTGTGAGATGTGGATGACGGTACAAACCGGTTTAGACGGTTGTTTGTATCATTTGGGGCTAGTATACGTGGATTCAAATATTGCAAGTCTATCATTTTTATTGATGGTGGTACTTTCTTGAAATCACGTTTCAAGGGTATTTTGATGGCAGCTACTGGCAAGGATGCGAATAATAGTATGTTAATGTTCATAATTTTGTGCGGTACTATTTTTATGCGCTACTATTTTATTATGTGGTACTGTTTTTAGTAAGATGTAGTATCGTATAAACACAGTACCAAATGTATCTAGCAATACAAAGAATGGTACTGTTTTTGTGCGGTACTGTCTTTATGCGGTACTATTTTATTATGTGGTATTGTTTTTAGTAAGATGCAGTATCGTATAAACACAGTACCAAATGTATCTAGTCATACAAAGAATGATACTGTTTTTATGCGGTACTGTTTTTGTGCGGTACTGTTTTATTATGTGGTACTATTTTTAGTAAGATGTAGTATCGTATAAACACAGTACCAAATGTATCTAGTATTCAAAGACCACAAGTACACCATACAAAAAATGGTACTGTTTTTATGCGGTACTGTTTTATTATGCGGTACTGTTTTTATGTTCATCTGCAGGGTCATTCCCATTGGCATTTGCTGTTGTTGATTAAGAGTTTCGATAATTGGTCTTGGTTCATAGGTCATTTGCGTGAGATATTGTACCCCTCTAAAGATTTTACAATTATTTCCGATAGAAATTCTAGATTGATGGAATCTTTGCCAATTAAGTTTCCTACATGTCATCACTTTTTCTATCTACAGCATTTGAAGAACAATTTAAGAGATAAATTTAGTCGTGGTAACAGATCTAACGGATCCCGTGAATACATTGTGAACTTGTTTTGTCAGTGTGCTTATGCTCCCACAGTTGCAGCATTTAAAGAGAAGTTAGATGTTTTGAAAAGGGAAGGGGGTGCAATTGTGGATAACTTTTTGAGTGGATTGCCTGTGTAAAATTGGACTAATGCGTATTCTTGTAGTAGAAGGTATGGTGAGATGTCTTCAAATGCCATTGAATCTTTTAACTCATGGATTCTTGATGCAAGAAATATGCCAATGGCACATTTGGTGGACAAGATAAGGGTTAAATTAATGGAATGGTTTGCCATAAGAAAGCTCGATGCTACAAAATGGAATGGTGTTTTATGTCCAAGAATGGAAGAGAAGTTTAATACACTTGTTGATGCTGGTAGAACATGGACCATCAAGATTTATTCAGATAGTATTTATGGAGTATTTTCTGATCCTTCAACAACTGTTGATTTGGTGAATTGTACATGTTCTTGTTATGGTTGGCAAATTTCTGATTTTCCATGCTCTTTATGCATTTGCTGTTATTGGGAGGATTAACAGACCTTTGAGTGAGTTTGTTGATGAGTACTTTCATGTTGATAATTACAAATTGGCATATGAAGGTGTGATTGTTCCAATACTAACAGATATAATTCAAGAGTTTGCAAACTATAATAGTTCAATATTACCTCCAATAACACGGAGACCAGCTGGAAGACCGAAGAAGCGTAGGATTAGATCAACTGGTGAGCTTGTACGAAGAATTCGTTGTAGTCATTGTGGTCGCATGGGCTCTCACAATAAGAAGACTTGCAAAGAGCCGTTGAGTTGAATTATTTTTTTTCCCAAAATTATGCTGTGAAAAAGTCTGTTATTGTTTGTTTGTTATGGTACTATTTTTGAATTAATAATGAGAATGAGTATGTTTCAATCCATTTTGTGATAGTTATTTATTCAGCGATATTCGTTTTAATGTTGGTATTGAGAATGACAGCGGTATAAAACAGTACCGATATTGTTTTTATTAATACTGGTACTGTTTGTAATAGTGTATCAATTTTAGATTTGCAGACAGTACCGTTGTCATTCTTATATTTAAAGGACATAAAAATTTGTTGGTGACAATAGTTGTAAGTGTTTTCACAAGTAAACTTCATTTGCAATACGTTGGCATTGAGATACTTCATACAAACAGTACGGGTATAAAATAGTACCGGTACTGTTAATATTAATGCTGGTACTGTTTCCAATCAATCGGCACTATTTGTAGCACTATCAACATCACAAGAATCAACATCCCAAGAATTATCATACAAATCGCAAAAATCATTACTATTTATGTTAGCACAAATAGTACCATTAACTGAACATTGACTAATTTGTATTAGCATAAACTGTATCATTCAATTTACAGGAAAAAAAATGTTGAATATACAAGTATGTTGTTAAAAAGAAACAGAGTGTGAACTAATACTGTTTTAATTATAATCACAATGTTTGTACATCACTAATGGACAGAAATTGTGATAGCATCTTTGCTCTGTAAGCTTGTACAGCTTCTTCTGAAAGTATCGGTTCAAGTTGTTCGTCATTTGATATGCATTGCATTACGTAGCACACCATTTACCCACAGTCAACACTGCACACAAGATGTTATAGGTTGTAAGAATTTAGTTAGAGGTGTTCAACAATTTGCATGAATAAAAAAGGATGTGGCTTACGTTGTAGATCCTTGTTGTGAGCAATTTGCTGCAGAAACAATTGGGTATTCGAATTCTATGCTGGTATGTTCAATGTTTTTTGTTAATGGATCATTGAGGTATTTGTCTTTAAGTTTCGATTCCACATACTCTTTCTGATACAATATGACAAATGTGGAGACAGTATGAGTTTTAATAAACAGTACCGGTACTGTTGTAAATAGTAGAAAAGAGTACCAATGAAATTATGTATAAAATTTACACACAGAATCTTACCACTTTCCTTGCATCCTCAAGATACATATATTTGGAATTTGCTCTACGTGGTTTTATGGAATTATAATGTGTCCATGTCCACGTGTCTCTATCCAATACCAAAAGGGTTCAATGGTTGGGATCAACAGGAATTCTCGTTCCATTTGTATTCAAAGGGGATACAAGTAGTCTATATGTATCAGATAGTTGTAGCTTTTGATCAATATGAGTTTCTCGAGCTGCATGATGTCTCTCAAATACCACAAATGTCTGCAACAATAAAAAATGCATGTTGTCAAATACCACATGCTTGCGGTACTGTTTCCCCTAAGATGCATGCTCTCGCAAAAACAGTACCGAATGATTGTAGTATGCCAACAGTAATATGAAAATAAAAAAGAAGTCTCATATCCATCGCATGGCTGACAGTACCATACGGATGACAGTACCACATGTATGCGGTACTGTTTTTATGTATAAGATGAATGCTATTTGAAAAACAGTACCAAACGATAACAGTATGCAAACAGTACCAGATGAATGCTAGTTGGAAAACAGTACCGAACGATTATAGTATGTAAATAGTACCAGATGAATGCTAGTTGAAAAACAGTATCGAATGATTATAGTATGCAAACAGTACCAGATGAATGCTAGTTGAAAAACAATATCGAATGATTATAGTATGTAAACAGTACCACGTAACTAAAAAAGAAGTCATATCCATGCCATTTGCTGACAGTACCACATAGTCGAGAGTACCACATATATGCTGTACTATTTCTGAAAACATTTATGCTCTAGAAAAAGAGTACCGAATATATATAGTATGCAAAAAGTACAATTAAACACAGAAATAGGTCACATATCTTACCCAACACAAACTGCTGAAGTATAAGCATCTTTTGGAGTCAATTAGCTGAGCAAATATTGTAATTAGTAAATATCGGATTAATTTGTTGAATTTAAGAAATAGTCAACATACTTTATTAATTCTGTAGAAATATAAGTTAATCATATATGTCTACCATATTTGATATACTCTCATTTGCTATGAGATTGTAGATATCTTCAATGCTGATCATGCAGAGTGGTTCATTTGGTACAGCCCAAACAGTTGCACTGTGTTGTGTATATACAGTGAGCAGTGAGATGTCAACAAGATCAGGCAAAAAAAAAAAATAACAACATGAGTTAAGTTTGAAATGTTTATGTTAACAGTACCAAATAAAGGAATGACAGTACCAATTATTATAAAAAATAGAGAATAGTACCAGATGATAGCAAGTAATTTTTTTTATAATTGATAAGTAATAAAAAAAAGAGTTAAATATTGTCTTACGCTTTCCCCCATTATCAATAAGTTTTAAGATCCGTTCCTTTTCTATGTTCGATAGATGTGTGTTTTGTTGAAAAGTTGAAATAATCTGCTTAAGTGAAGGTTGCTTGGGCTCGGGTTGATGTGTAGACAGTTGTAGAAGATCAATGTCTATAACGTCAGATTCTATATCTTTCGAGACAACTGCCGCAGTGTCTGCCTTTTATTTTTTGGCAACCTTCTTTTTACCACTGTATGTGAACTCAGGATCTCTTTTTTTTTGGCGTGTTTTGTCCTTGAGCCTTTTTTACATTGAAGGTGGTTCGTTTGCAACTGGAGTTTGTTTTTCATTGGTATCCGACTTCTTTGGCCTTCTAGTTGCTGCATGTTTCTGTGTCACCTGGTGGCCTTTTGTGCATTGAAGGTGGTTCGTTTGCAGCTGGAGTTTGTTTTTCATTGGTATCCGACTTCTTTGGCCTTCTAGTTGCTGCATGTTTCTGTGTCACCTGGTGGACGCTAGATTCGACAAGTTCAGACCTTAATAATTCAACAACTGCATTCACATTATCAAGTTCTTCCTTCAGATTTGTGTTTTGCAGGTTGAGATTTTCATTGTCAAGGAACAACTTTGTTAGAATTTCATCCTTTTCCGCTATTTGCTTCTCCAATTCAGTAATTTTATCATATTTTTCCTTAACTTGTTGCTCCAGCTCTTCTATTTGTTCACGGTTCAAAATTGATAAAACTGAAGTAACTGGATCATTGTTTTGCTGAACTGGTACTGTTTCTGCTGATGCAGCCTGTCTTGCATTTTGTTCTGGTTCCTCTTGTTCTGGTGCCTCTTGTTTTGGGAATTTTTCTGCTATTTTGTCTGGTAAGGTGCCTTCATCAGATTCTGGTACTGTTTCTGGAAGAATTTCAGCTATGGCTGAGGGAACAGTACCAGATTGATCGAGTTTAGGAGTGTAAGACACCTTTTGTTTTCGCTCGCTTTCAGTTGTCTTGTTCAAATGCACTATGTTTGTCTTCAGTTTTTGAAGAATGTCAGAAATTAGTAATTCATCATCGCTTGTTTTTTCTGACGCAATGATGTATTCTACTGTTTCTGTCCTTTCATCATCATCATTATCATCATCATCATCATCATCATCATTATATTGTTGTCCATCCTTCTCCTCCTCGTCATCCTCCTCATCATCATCATCAAGATCAGGTACAATTACTTGATATTTTGTTCATCAATTATAGAATTCATTAGTATGTCCATGAATACATTGTTGAATCTAGAATGATTTTATTTATCAGATGCAAACAGCATCATGAAACACAAAAAGATGTGACAAATACAAATAATAGCTGACAATACCACACGGATGACAGTACCACATGTATGCGATACTATTTTTTTTAAGGATGCATGCTCATTCAAAAACAGTACCGAATGTATATAGCATTCAAACAGCATCATGAAACACAACAAAACAGTACCGCATACATGAAAAAAAACGAGGTCACAAATGCAAAGAATAGCTGACAGTACCACATGCCTGCGGTACTGTTTTGTTAAGAATGCATGCTCTTTGAAACACAATACCTAATGCACGGATGACAGTACCCATGTATGCGGTACTGTTTTTTGTATAAGATGAATTCTATTGGAAAAACAGTACCGAATATTCTTAGTATGCAAACATGATTTATTTTATTAGAAATAGTACCTAATTTTTATTCAACTTTTTGAGATTTATTTTTTTCAATGCATTGGACAATGGCTTGAGATCCCAAACTAGACATCTATGTGTTGCACTCTTCTGTACTTGTTGGACCAGAGTGGTGTGCTCACAGATCCAGTACTGCATCATTTGTTAGGGCTGATTAGTTGAATGAGGTTCATAAGACAGTACCAACATATAATATAGAATATGATATGAAAAGATTACCGGTAACATTATGACACAGCCTGCAACACCTTTGTTCCTAGAATTTGAGCACAAACTGGTCTCCAAGAATTCCAGTATATGTGCACTCCAGTTGTATTGACAGATTTGATCCAAATTTTCAACCAATGTTGTGTAGTGCCACGACAATGAATGTCCTTTGTTAGGGACAAACAATGTTGCCAAACAGAACAGTATCAAAAGTCTTGCAACATCTTCTCTGCCAATGCGTGTTTGTTCTTCAGCTGCCTGCCGCAAAGCATCAGATATGCTCTGTTTCTTAATTCATCGCAACCCAGGGAATTTACGAGAGACGAATTCAGTGCCTGGCCTTGTGATTTTTTTGACACTGTCTATCAGTTGTTCACCATCTTCTATTGCAAACATTGTTCGCAACTCTTTCTCTTTGATGCGAAGCTTTATTCCACCTAAGTTGAAAGCTTTGGACTGTGGGTCAAATGTTTTGATAATTGTTTCCACATCAACATCACTTTTCCTCGAGTAATCTTTGTTAATTTCACAGTTTAAAATAGTGAGGATGAGCTTCCAACATGGAGAATGTTTAAGATATACATGGTGTGCTTTTGTCAAGTTAATGGTTTCAACTTCATTAATGACTGAGATTAGGTTCGAACGGTACTGGATGTTCACCATGTTTGATTTTGTATGAACGTGATTGCAATAACTGTAATTCGTAACATTTGTTTTCTGTTAGAGATAAAATGCAAGATCATCTGGATACAGTACCACTTCTATGACAGTACCGCATGTCTAACAGTACCACATCATGCGGTACTGTCTCACAAAATATGCTTGCTTCGCAAAAACAGTACCGAATGATTATATCATGCAAAAAGCACCATTAAACAAAGAAAAGAATCACACATCCAATGAAATGACATACAGTACCGCATGTATGACAGTACCATAGTCTACAGTACTGTTTTTTTTTATGATGCATGCCCGTTCAAAAATAGTATCGCATGACTCTATCATGCAAACATCGTATTTAAACACAAAAATGGTTCACATATCAAATGAATGATCGACAGTACCGCATGTATAACAGTACCATAGTCTGCGATACTGTTTTTTTTAAGGATGCATGCTCGTTCAAAAACAGTACCGCATGACTCTATCATGCAAACACCATATTTAAACACAAAAATAGTTCACATATCAAACGAATGAGAGACAGTACTGCATGTATGAAAGTATCACATGTCTGCGGTACTATTTTTTTTATGGATGCATGCACGTTCAAAAACAGTATTGCATGACTCTATAATGCAAACATCATATTTAAACACAAAAATGGCTCACATATCAAAAGAATGACTGACAGTACCGCATGTATGACAGTACTATAGTCTGCGGTACTGTTTTTTTTAAAGATGCATGCTCATTCAAAAACAGTACCGCATGACTCTATCATGCAAACATCATATTATGCTCTAGAAAAAGAGTACCGAATATATATAGTATGCAAAAAGTACAATTAAACACAGAAATAGGTCACATATCTTACCCAACACAAACTGCTGAAGTATAAGCATCTTTTGGAGTCAATTAGCTGAGCAAATATTGTAATTAGTAAATATCGGATTAATTTGTTGAATTTAAGAAATAGTCAACATACTTTATTAATTCTGTAGAAATATAAGTTAATCATATATGTCTACCATATTTGATATACTCTCATTTGCTATGAGATTGTAGATATCTTCAATGCTGATCATGCAGAGTGGTTCATTTGGTACAGCCCAAACAGTTGCACTGTGTTGTGTATATACAGTGAGCAGTGAGATGTCAACAAGATCAGGCAAAAAAAAAAAAATAACAACATGAGTTAAGTTTGAAATGTTTATGTTAACAGTACCAAATAAAGGAATGACAGTACCAATTATTATAAAAAATAGAGAATAGTACCAGATGATAGCAAGTAATTTTTTTTATAATTGATAAGTAATAAAAAAAAGAGTTAAATATTGTCTTACGCTTTCCCCCATTATCAATAAGTTTTAAGATCCGTTCCTTTTCTATGTTCGATAGATGTGTGTTTTGTTGAAAAGTTGAAATAATCTGCTTAAGTGAAGGTTGCTTGGGCTCGGGTTGATGTGTAGACAGTTGTAGAAGATCAATGTCTATAACGTCAGATTCTATATCTTTCGAGACAACTGCCGCAGTGTCTGCCTTTTGTTTTTTGGCAACCTTCTTTTTACCACTGTATGTGAACTCAGGATCTCTTTTTTTTTGGCGTGTTTTGTCCTTGAGCCTTTTTTACATTGAAGGTGGTTCGTTTGCAACTGGAGTTTGTTTTTCATTGGTATCCGACTTCTTTGGCCTTCTAGTTGCTGCATGTTTCTGTGTCACCTGGTGGCCTTTTGTGCATTGAAGGTGGTTCGTTTGCAGCTGGAGTTTGTTTTTCATTGGTATCCGACTTCTTTGGCCTTCTAGTTGCTGCATGTTTCTGTGTCACCTGGTGGACGCTAGATTCGACAAGTTCAGACCTTAATAATTCAACAACTGCATTCACATTATCAAGTTCTTCCTTCAGATTTGTGTTTTGCAGGTTGAGATTTTCATTGTCAAGGAACAACTTTGTTAGAATTTCATCCTTTTCCGCTATTTGCTTCTCCAATTCAGTAATTTTATCATATTTTTCCTTAACTTGTTGCTCCAGCTCTTCTATTTGTTCACGGTTCAAAATTGATAAAACTGAAGTAACTGGATCATTGTTTTGCTGAACTGGTACTGTTTCTGCTGATGCAGCCTGTCTTGCATTTTGTTCTGGTTCCTCTTGTTCTGGTGCCTCTTGTTTTGGGAATTTTTCTGCTATTTTGTCTGGTAAGGTGCCTTCATCAGATTCTGGTACTGTTTCTGGAAGAATTTCAGCTATGGCTGAGGGAACAGTACCAGATTGATCGAGTTTAGGAGTGTAAGACACCTTTTGTTTTCGCTCGCTTTCAGTTGTCTTGTTCAAATGCACTATGTTTGTCTTCAGTTTTTGAAGAATGTCAGAAATTAGTAATTCATCATCGCTTGTTTTTTCTGACGCAATGATGTATTCTACTGTTTCTGTCCTTTCATCATCATCATTATCATCATCATCATCATCATCATCATTATATTGTTGTCCATCCTTCTCCTCCTCGTCATCCTCCTCATCATCATCATCAAGATCAGGTACAATTACTTGATATTTTGTTCATCAATTATAGAATTCATTAGTATGTCCATGAATACATTGTTGAATCTAGAATGATTTTATTTATCAGATGCAAACAGCATCATGAAACACAAAAAGATGTGACAAATACAAATAATAGCTGACAATACCACACGGATGACAGTACCACATGTATGCGATACTATTTTTTTTAAGGATGCATGCTCATTCAAAAACAGTACCGAATGTATATAGCATTCAAACAGCATCATGAAACACAACAAAACAGTACCGCATACATGAAAAAAAACGAGGTCACAAATGCAAAGAATAGCTGACAGTACCACATGCCTGCGGTACTGTTTTGTTAAGAATGCATGCTCTTTGAAACACAATACCTAATGCACGGATGACAGTACCCATGTATGCGGTACTGTTTTTTGTATAAGATGAATTCTATTGGAAAAACAGTACCGAATATTCTTAGTATGCAAACATGATTTATTTTATTAGAAATAGTACCTAATTTTTATTCAACTTTTTGAGATTTATTTTTTTCAATGCATTGGACAATGGCTTGAGATCCCAAACTAGACATCTATGTGTTGCACTCTTCTGTACTTGTTGGACCAGAGTGGTGTGCTCACAGATCCAGTACTGCATCATTTGTTAGGGCTGATTAGTTGAATGAGGTTCATAAGACAGTACCAACATATAATATAGAATATGATATGAAAAGATTACCGGTAACATTATGACACAGCCTGCAACACCTTTGTTCCTAGAATTTGAGCACAAACTGGTCTCCAAGAATTCCAGTATATGTGCACTCCAGTTGTATTGACAGATTTGATCCAAATTTTCAACCAATGTTGTGTAGTGCCACGACAATGAATGTCCTTTGTTAGGGACAAACAATGTTGCCAAACAGAACAGTATCAAAAGTCTTGCAACATCTTCTCTGCCAATGCGTGTTTGTTCTTCAGCTGCCTGCCGCAAAGCATCAGATATGCTCTGTTTCTTAATTCATCGCAACCCAGGGAATTTACGAGAGACGAATTCAGTGCCTGGCCTTGTGATTTTTTTGACACTGTCTATCAGTTGTTCACCATCTTCTATTGCAAACATTGTTCGCAACTCTTTCTCTTTGATGCGAAGCTTTATTCCACCTAAGTTGAAAGCTTTGGACTGTGGGTCAAATGTTTTGATAATTGTTTCCACATCAACATCACTTTTCCTCGAGTAATCTTTGTTAATTTCACAGTTTAAAATAGTGAGGATGAGCTTCCAACATGGAGAATGTTTAAGATATACATGGTGTGCTTTTGTCAAGTTAATGGTTTCAACTTCATTAATGACTGAGATTAGGTTCGAACGGTACTGGATGTTCACCATGTTTGATTTTGTATGAACGTGATTGCAATAACTGTAATTCGTAACATTTGTTTTCTGTTAGAGATAAAATGCAAGATCATCTGGATACAGTACCACTTCTATGACAGTACCGCATGTCTAACAGTACCACATCATGCGGTACTGTCTCACAAAATATGCTTGCTTCGCAAAAACAGTACCGAATGATTATATCATGCAAAAAGCACCATTAAACAAAGAAAAGAATCACACATCCAATGAAATGACATACAGTACCGCATGTATGACAGTACCATAGTCTACAGTACTGTTTTTTTTTATGATGCATGCCCGTTCAAAAATAGTATCGCATGACTCTATCATGCAAACATCGTATTTAAACACAAAAATGGTTCACATATCAAATGAATGATCGACAGTACCGCATGTATAACAGTACCATAGTCTGCGATACTGTTTTTTTTAAGGATGCATGCTCGTTCAAAAACAGTACCGCATGACTCTATCATGCAAACACCATATTTAAACACAAAAATAGTTCACATATCAAACGAATGAGAGACAGTACTGCATGTATGAAAGTATCACATGTCTGCGGTACTATTTTTTTTATGGATGCATGCACGTTCAAAAACAGTATTGCATGACTCTATAATGCAAACATCATATTTAAACACAAAAATGGCTCACATATCAAAAGAATGACTGACAGTACCGCATGTATGACAGTACTATAGTCTGCGGTACTGTTTTTTTTAAAGATGCATGCTCATTCAAAAACAGTACCGCATGACTCTATCATGCAAACATCATATTTAAACACAAAAATAGTTGACATATCAAACGAATGAGAGACAGTACTGCATGTATGAAAGTATCACATGTCTGCGGTACTGTTTTTTTTATGGATGCATGCTCGTTAAAAAACAATACCGCATGACTCAATGATGTAAAAAATAATACTGCATGACTCTATCATGCAAACTTCACATTTAAACACAAAAATAGTTGCAAATATCAAAAGAATGACCGACAGTACCGTATGTATGACAGTACCACATGTCTGTGGTACTGTTTCATATTAGGCTATTGTAAAAATAGCAACGATTATACGTTTCAGGAGAAACTAAATACATAATACAGTACTACAAAACCTGTTATTAGAAAGATAATCGAAAATCCTAAACAGTACCACACAATAAATATTCAAACCCTCGATATGTGTTTTATCGAAAAACCCTAAAGAGTACCTTTAATCGAAAATAGTACCTGTTTATTGCGGAGGACTGTAATGTGTGGATTTGCTCGGCGAAAAGTTAGGGATCGATTGAGGCTTTATTTGGAAGAAGTTTTGATTAGTTTTCAGATGATTTGTGAAGAAGTTGGAAAGTTGTGGAACGTTTCCGATAAAACAGGGGGGTTTTCAAATAAGAAGTTTTGTGAGTGAAAGATGCGCGAGGTCCTTTTTTGTCTTTTCGTTGCAAATATGACTTATTCACAAACAATTTTTAAGGGTATGACTTAAATCCTTAAAAGTCTATAAATTGTAACCGGCCTCCAAAAACCCCATTTATTATTAGGATAGATTTTGGGTATTTAATTAGGGCTAGTTGTTTAATTATTGTTAGTTTTCTTTGTAAACAATTATAAATTCAGGATTGAGCTATTAGTAAGAGATTAGAGTATTGTTTTGCTTAGAGTATTTTTTTGCATTAACATGAGGTATGTTTTCTTCTCATTCTTCAACGAACTTCTAAACTTATCAAGAATCCATTCTTATGGCGTTTTTCTATCTACTACCCAAGATTCTTGATTCAAGAAATTAACAGGTCTTGGTTTTATATTCTTTGATCTTGATATTAGCTTTCTTGGGTTTTAATTCAATTGATTGTGGATTTAAGGCATTCAACCAAAGGTTCACATCAAATGTGTTACCCCATAATTGTTACTCAGTTAATAATTACCCTAATAATCTTTTACTTTCAAAATTTTCACCTCATGCCAAATGTTACTAATTAGAAAAGATACAAGATATTGAAGACTAGATGCGGCAATTATTACTTAAACTTATTAATCCGTCTAAATAAAGTTAAATTAAATGAATTTGAGCTCAATTATAATCATTAAGTGGATATAATTGGACGGAGAAGATAATACCTATTAGATTAATGGATTTAAATGGATTGATAATATAACCTATTAAATATTCTAATTATTTTTCACTAGTTAAAAGCAAACGCCCAATTTAAATTTTTAATCTTGATAATACATAAATAATTTTCAACAAATATTTTTTAAGAAAAAATTCATAGTAACTTTTTTTTTTTCAATATAATAGTTTTTTTTTTAAGAGATAATACTTTAAATGAAAAACTCATTAAAATATATGTCTATTACAGGATTGATACATCATTTTGATAGAATCATATGTACTAGCAATTGCTCGTGTTTAAAGGTATAGAAATATAATTTGGCATGTAAATAACTTAAATTTAAATTTATATAGTAAATATACATGAAAAAGTGTAAAAATAACCTATAAAAATAAAAATCACTAGTAAAAAAAAGATTAAGGTAAATCAAAAGTGAAAATAGAATTATGTCTAGTTTTGTACTCTCGGTGCATGTTAAGGGGTCTAGTTGCTAAAATGCACCATTTTAGTAACTCACGGATTTCTAACTCTTTCAACCAAGCTAAAGTGTTCAAGAAAACTTTTCAAGCTCAAGATGTAACTATTAAGATTGAGGAGGATTGTAAGATCAAAGGAGGATATAGGATAATTGAATGTGGAAGTGGATATGTTAGGCTTTTAGTTATTATGAGGAAGAACTTAGATGGCTGCAGCAGAAATGCTCGAAGCAACTGTGGAATACTAATGGCCATCATTAGATTGGTAGTCATAGAGGAGGAGCAAGAACTCTAGTTGGTACCATTTTATCCAATGGCATCCGCAGGAAGTTGGAGCTGAGGCTCTTTGCCCCTTTTGGAAGAAGACAAGTTAGGATCCCAGAATTGTCCTTCAGGTCTGGCTGGAGTTTTCTCAAGGATATCATTAGCAACCTCTTACCCAGAGATCATTTCTATAACAAAATTAAGTCTCATGCATGGATGAATGCTCCTCAGTTAGCAACCTCTAGGGCTCCTAGAGAATCCAAGTCATATGTCCAAGCTGCTGCCATTCCATTATGGCAGCTTTCAAACATACGCAGCACCCACAACGACCTACATGTCATTGTTAATAATGAGGATGCTGTGGAGAACTGTATGCTTATGAAAAAATGCTTAGTTGGCAAATTAGGTGGCCCGGGTGTTGCCAGATTGGAGGTTGCCAAAATGTCAGAGTGGGTCAATAGAAAATGGAGGATTCCTGGAGGAGTTGGTGTTAAGGTCTTGCATGAGGAAAGATTTTTATTTATATTTCCATCACAGCAATTAGCTGATAGAATTAAGGGAAAGATTTACATTATCAATGGGGATCCTCTTTGGTTAGATACTTGGCACAGCTGGAGTTGCTGTTTTAGAAGAGGATGGAATGCTGATTCTGTTTGGATCATAGTGTTGGGTCTGCCCTTCCATTTATGGAGTGTCAATGTCTTCCAGAGCATAGGCAATTTTTGTGAAGGTTTTATGGAGTCTGAGTTTGATCCTTGCAATGCTGCCAACTTTAGGTGGGCTAGAATTAAAATCAGAGGTGATGGAAGAAACATCCCTGCTTCAGTCAAGATTTTAGTGGGTGAAGTCGTTTGTGATTGTCCTATTTGGGTTGAAAGAAAGCCGTGGGTTGAATGGATAGAAGATTGTTGGACTTCTGAAGTTCCCCAGCCACCGGAGGGGAAGAAGAAGGTGGCGCGTGAGTGGGAAGCTGATTCATTGAATCATCTAACTATTGGGAATCGAAGAGGTAAGGAGTTATTAAAGTTTGGGGCTGAAAAACTTGGAAGGCAATCAAAGGATGTAGAGAAGGTTCAATGGATCCAAGTAGGTGGAAAGTGAAATGTATCAAAGAAGGTTAAAACACCAAAAGTCTCTCCAATGGGCCAGATAGCAATTAATAGGTTTGATGTTCTGAATGTAATTAATGATGAGGACCAAATTACTGCTGATGTACAAATGAATCTTTTAGCAGGTGATAATATTAATGGAGAGGAGACTGCAGCTGCTAGAGATTATGACAGTTCTACGGAGAGTTGGAAGTTTTATGGGAGAAAGTACAATTCTAGGAAACAAACAAGAGCAATGTCATTCCTTGATCAACCAGTGGTCAATCCCTCAAATGACGACCCTCTTGTTGATAACATTGGATCTCCTGTTGGATCTCTATTGGTTCCTTTTGGATTTCAGGAATCAACACCTGGGGAAGTGTTTGACTACCAACCTTTGGCAGCAGTTAGGCCAGCTAAAGCATGGCCTGATGATAATCACCTATTGCTAGAAAATTGTGGGAAGGATCAAAATAAGATCTCATCATGGGTGATCAATCGTATGAAGTCTTTCAATAAGATTTTGGGAATCTCAAGTGAAGGATTTGAAGAACAGATAATGGCTCTTTTGCAGACTATTGAAGATAAAAGGCAGAAGGGGAACAGTAGCCAGCAGAAGCTCCCAAAAAGTAGGGTAAAGGGAGGTGCAAGGGAGCTGAGAAATCTACAATGTTCTATTACATATGACAAAGATAATAGGGAGTTTTTTAATGAGGAAGGAATGAGGGGTGAAACTTTACCACTATGTCTGATATGAAACCCAAAATTCTAAGCTGGAATGTTAGGGGTTATTGTGGTAAGGAGAAGAGGATGGTGATTAAATCTATCATAGTTAAGCAGCATCCTGATATAGTTTGTTTGCAGGAACCCAAACTGAGCAAGGTAGATGATAAAACTGTTAGGACTCTTTGGGGTGGTGGCTGGTGTAAGTGGCTAGCATTGGAGTCTGTTGGGGCCTCGGGAGGCATTCTGCTCATGTGGGACAGCAGGAAATTGCAAGCGTTGGACTATGAGATAGGTTCCTTTTCCATTTCTTGCTGGTTCCAGCACTTGGAGGAGGGCATTTCTTAGTCCTATACGGGAGTTTATAGGCTTGTGAGTAAACTTTGGAAGTCAGATTTTCTGGATGAAGTGGGAGCTGCAGTTTACAGGTGGAATCTGCCATGGTGCTTGGGGGGAGACTTTAATATGACTAGAGGAATTGAGGATAAATGGGAGTGCAAAAAGAGAACAAGGCAGATGGACATTTTCTCTGATTTCATTGAAGACCTACAATGCATTGATTTGCCTTTAACTAGAAGCAGATTCACCTGGAGTAACAGTCTGTGCAAGTTTAGGATTGACATATTTCTGGTCTCTTCAGATTAGGAGGATTTATTCCCTGTTGTTCTTCAGAAAACCCTTCCAAAACTGGTCTCAGATCACTCCCCTCTACTGCTGGATGGGGGAGGCATAAAAGAGGGTCCAAAGCGTTTCAGATTTGAAAACATGTGGTTGCAGGCTGAAGGTTTTAAGGATATGATTGCTCAAAGGTGGCAGAATTACAATTTTGAAGGAACTGCTAACTACAGATTGTGTCAAAAGCTAAAGGCTTTAAAGTCTGACCTGAAAATCTGGAATAATGAAGTGTTTGGAAGGATAGCACAGCAGAAAGCCCAAAGGGAAAAAGACATTAAAGAGCTTGACAGGTTGGATGATGGTGGCTTAATATCTGAAAATGGAAGATCTCTGCGGCAAGATAAGATTATGAAACTAGCTACTTTAATTAAAATGCAAGAAATAAGTTGGAGGCAAAAGTCTAGAATCTATTGGCTCAAGAAAGGAGATCGCAACACAAAATTCTTCCATAAAATGGCTTCTGTGAATAAAAGGAGGAATTGGATTGATAGATTGGCAGTTAATGGGGAGCTCACCGAAGATCAAAGGATGATTAGACAGAGTATTGTGGATTTTTACAAGAAACTGTTTGCGGAAGAAGAAAAGTGGAGGCCGTTAGTAAATGGTATGGTGTTTTCTCGACTCAACACCTATGCAGCTGATAGCCTTGAGATTCCTTTCACAGAACCAGAGGTATTCCAGGCATTGATCGAATTAAATGGTGATAAAGCCCCTGGCCCAGATGGATGGACAATGGCTTTTTTTCAAAGATGCTGGGATATTCTAAAGGAAGATCTATTAGCTGTCTTTGGAGAATTCCATAGCAGCTGTAGATTTGTACGTAGCTTGAACTCAACCTTCATTGCACTAATTCTGAAGAAGAAGGGAGCTGTGGAATTAAAGGATTTCAGGCCAATCAGTCTAGTGGAAGCAGTCTACAAGATGCTGTCAAAAGTTCTAGCTAATAGGCTGAAAAAGGTAATTGATAGCCTCATCTCTGAATCTCAGCATGCTTTCATCAAGGGTAGGCAGATTTTGGATGCAATTCTAATTGCAAATGAGGTCTTGCATTCTGAAATCAAAAGCAAAAGAGTTGGCTTGGTCTGCAAACTGGATATTGAAAAAGCTTACGACCATGTGAACTGGAAATTCCTGCTGCATTTGCTGAGTAGAATGGGCTTTGGAGAAAGATGGTGTCAATGGATAAACTGGTGCATTTCCACTGCTAGCTTCTCAGTCTTGATAAATGGAACTCCTGCAGGCTTTTTTCCTTCCTCTCAAGGGTTAAGACAAGGAGATCCTTTATCTCCTTTTCTATTCATTTTAGTAATGGAGGTTCTAAGCAGGATGATAAATAAGGCTGTGAAGGCAGGTTTCATTGAGGGTTTTCCTGTGCAAAATAGCAGGCAGAGACTCAGCATTTCTCACCTACTGTTTGCAAATGATTCAATAGTATTCTGCGGGGCTGATTTGCTTCAGCTTGGACATCTTTGCTGCATTCTACTGGGGTTCGAAGCTGTCATTGGCCTTAAAATTAATCTCAGTAAATCAAAGGGACTACCTGTGGGAATTAATTTTGGAATGGAGGAATTTGCAGCTGTTCTTGGATGTAATATTGGGTCCCCTCCTACTGTTTACTTAGGGATGATCATTGGAGCAAATTTCAGGTCTAAACAAATCTGGGAACCTGTTATTGAAAGGTGCAAAAAAAGATTGGCCGGGTGGAAAGCTAATTATTTATCTATGGGAGCAAGAGTCACCTTGATTAAGAGTGTTTTATCTAGCCTTCCCACCTATTTTTTTCACTTTTCCCAGCCCTTGTTAGAGTTCTTAAGGAAATTGAGATGTTACAAAGAAATTTCCTTTGGGGAAGAAGCGAAGGAGTGTTCAAGCACAATTTAGTGGACTGAAAAATTGTTTGCAACTCAATTCATATAGAGGGAGCTGGTATTAGACAGCTTAAGCTGCACAATGAAGCCCTCAGGGGGAAATGGCTTTGGAGATTTGCTCATGAAGAAACTAGCCTTTGGAGGAGTTTGATTGAGACCAAATATGGAGTTATAAAAGGCGGATGGAAATCTGCTGCAGGGCCCTCATATTTTGGTGCCAGTTTATGGAGTAGCTTAAGCAAGATATGGTTGAGTTTTGAGAGATGTTTATCTTGGAAGGCGAGAAGGGGGGATATGATTTTGTTTTGGAAACATAACTAATTGATGGGGGGTAGCCTCTCCGAGGTTTTTCCTGACATTTATGCTATTGCTTTGGACAAGAATGCTTCGGTTTCAGATTATTCATCAGGGACAGGCTCTAATAGAATTTGGAATGTTTAGTTGCGAAGAAATCTGAATGATTGGGAAGTGGATAGTTTCAGGACTTTGATGGAAATCCTTTATTCTTACCCAATGGAAGACTTGGCAGATGCACTGAGATGGAAGCATTCAAAACATGAAGATTTCTCAATCAATTCCTTTTATTTGTTCTTGCAGAGTGGAGTGGAGGATAATTTTCCTTGGAAGAAACTATAGAAGGCCCCAGTACCTACAAGAGTCATCTTTTTCTCCTAGTGTACTGTTTGGTGAAGGATTTTGACAATGGACAATCTTAAGCGACGGGGTTACTCTATTGTTAATAGGTGCCCTTTATGTCTCAGACAGGAGAAATCTATTGATCGTTTACTCTATTCACTGTATTTGGGTCACTAAAATTTGGAGCCTAATTCTTTCATGTTTTGGTGTTCAAATGTGTTTTCCCATAAGATTAAAAAGTTTTCTCCTAGCTTGGTGGGGACAGCTTATGGGCAGGAGAAGGAGGAAGATTTGGAACACATTCCCGTATTGCTTTTTCTAGTTGACTTGGAAGGAACGCAATAGGAGACTCTTCGAAAACTCAAAAAGGACTATTTTGCATTCCAAAAGTGTATTTCTTTCTTGTTTGTTTAGTTGGGTGGAGAATGGAAAAAAGATAGATCTTAGTTCCTTTTTAACTTTCATAGAAAGTATGAAATAAGAAAAGAATCGATGTAATTTGTTTTCTTCGAGGCATCTCTTTGATGCTCGTAATAAATCTTACTTATCTTTTCAAAAAAAAAAGATTAAGGTATTCATACAGTGTTTAATAAAAGTATAAAATTTTATTATTTATTACGAATATTATCACTTTTTTAAAAATATTAATTTAAAATCTTTTATATAAAAAATATTCAAAAAAATATGGAAAAAGTGAGAGAAAAAGAAAAATAATCATGTTTATGTATTATCAAGAAGTAGTTAGAGCTGAAGTTTTGAAATTACTAGATGTAGGAATAATCTATCCTATCTCTGATTCTAAGTAGGTAAGTCCTACACAGGTAGTTCTTAAGAAATCAGCAGTTACAGTAGTTTGGAATGAGAATAATGAGTTGGTTCCAACTAGAATACAAACTGTTTGGCGAGTATGCATTCACTACAGAAAGCTCAAAGCAGTTACACGAAAAGATCATTTTCCTCTTCCATTCTTAGATCAAGTTCTAGCAAGAGTAGCTGGTAATGCTTATTATTGCTTCTTAGATGGTTATTCGGGTTATAATCAAATAGAGGTAGCTCTGGAGGATCAAGGTAAAACCACTTTTACTTGTCCTTTTGGTACCCTTGCATACAAGAGAATGCCCTTTGGCCTATGTAACGCTCCTGCTACCTTTCAACGCTGCATGATGAGTATTTTTAGTGAAATGGTAGAAGAAATCGTTGAGGTATTCATGGACGATTTCTCTGTTTATGTAGATTCATTTGAGCAGTGCCTAAAGAATCTTGATCTAGTTTTGACACAATGTGAGGAAAAGAACCTAGTGCTAAATTGGGAAAAGTGCCATTTTATGGTCACCCAAGGAATTGTATTAGGGCACATAGTATCCAAAGAAGGCATCCAAGTAGTTCAAGCTAAGTTAGAACTAATTCAAAAGCTTCCCAATCCTCAATCTGTGAGGGATGTTAGATCATTTTTAGGGCACGCTGGGTTTTACAGAAGGTTCATTCAATCTTTAAATGAAATTTCAAAACCCTTATGTTAATTATTGATGCAAGATACCCCATTTGAATGGACGCCCCAGTGTCAAAACGCTTTTGATAAGCTTAAGGGTTGTCTAACCCCAGCTCCTAATCTTCAACCTCTTGAGTAGTCACTTCCCTTTGAACTTATGCGTGATACAAGTGACCATGCCATTGAGCTGTGAAAATTCGTAATTTGCTGATAAAGATCTTAAACAATCAACCACACTCACAGTAAAAAGGAATGTGAGATAAACGAAATGAGGAAACCCACAAAGTGAAACCTCAAACAAAACTTTTATTAAAATAAATGTTGGTTATAAACTCAAACTCTCGATAGATCGACTCCTCGACTCTATACTCTGTTGACGTTTACTCGAATCCTCGATTCACCAACTCCTTTAGCGAAAGCCTTTCGACTTCTCGAAGGCACGATACTGACTCCTCAGTAGCTTTGCTGAATCCACAACGTGCTGAATCCATAGCATTTACAAACCTCGAACTCGAACTCTTTTGGATTGAACACGAAACATGTTGGCTAAGTTAAGGTAATATGGGGGTATGCCCCTAAGATGATGTAAAATATTTCCCAGTAATCCAAATTTTACTAATTACCAAAAAAAAAAAAAAAATATGTTGGCTAAGTAATTTAGAGAATCATTAGACTTTCTGGCTCATGAACTATTGTATATTCTCTCTGTCTCTATATCCCTGGATACGCACAGAAGATATATATATAAACGAAACAGATGCTGCTAGATCTCGAACCAATCAAAACAAGCTGGAAAAACACACATCGCGGGAAGGGTGAACCCGCGGCCATCCCGCGAGTTAGAGCGGGCTTCCCACACGGCTTAATCTTCAATTTTAGCTCTCGAGATTTTCCAGCACCAAACTGCGGCCTTCTTGTGGACATCCTGCGTAATTCGAGTCTTGATACTTGTTTGACTTCTTCAGGACTTTCAGCCATTTTGAAAACTGTTTTACTGAGGCATTTTGGAATTCTATTTGACTTAGGACTCTAGTGCCTTAGCCTGTATTAAGTCTAAACATACAAACAATTCTATTTGATCATGAATTGCCAATTTACAACATTTGGACTTAACAATCTCCCCCTTTGGCAATTCCATGTCAAAACAACCAAAAGAAAACATTACAATTAAGTTCATCCTAGATCAAGGCCTCGATAAACACGTTATCCATCAATCATGTTCCAATTTTCGTCCATTAACTTATTCCAATGTGTGATCCATCAATTATGTTCCAAATTTTATCCTGGATGGCTGCACACTTAACAAACTCATCATGGCATCATATAGTAAAAATGAATAATTAAAAATTAAATAAAACCTTAACAAAAATAATGACACAAAATATTCTCCCCCTTAATTAGCAAAAAGTTAAATGTTCTCCCCCTCGATTAACTAACTTCGTTTCAAACGTTCTCCACCTTAACTATTCTCCTTTTTGATATGAATTGGCAAAAATTAAGGTACAATGGGTAATCTTGATCAAATCATTCTAAGTTCTATTTTTCTAAACATAAAACCAAACACAATTTCAAATGTTGACCATACATAAATAGTAATAAATAAGAATTCTAAGAATCACCCTATTATTTATGTCATGAGTTGTTCACACATGTCATACCAATGGTCAAATGCCTGTGCAGTGCGTGAAATGAAGTTTAAGTGCAACATGATTAACACTTTTCATATATTCGCATGAATTTTAAAATTGCTCATTTTGGACTTTGAATTGAGTTGAGTAAAATATGCAGTGTTAGCTTTTCGACTAGTTTCTCCTCAATTCATTATTTTCAACTAAATGCCAAGATATGTATCTATAGAATTGACATCTACCAATTTTTTTTCTTATGTTTTTATTTTTACTTGGCGGCTTTCACACACTTATGGGTAAGTAGCCTTCTTCCTGTATTGTCAAACCCAGAGGGTGGTTATTTTGATAACCCACACGTCAATAGGCTAGCTGCACTCTATTCCATTAGTAGCCCTTTCCAAGTGATTTTTTTTTTATGTAAGCTTAAAAGCAACCAATAGTCCAAAAAGGAGAATTTATTAAATCAATTGAGTGGTGGAAAATATTTCTCATAATGTACTAAACTTTGTGCAATTACAATTGGCACACCACTACTATGACAAGGAACAACAAAACATAGAATTCAGGTTTATCAAACAATTCAAATTTATGACCATTATGTATATCAATAATTTTAATCCTGTGATTTTGAAGTGTGTATGAGGTAATAGAACATGCAAGAATATCACAAAAAATAACATTGCACCAAAAAAGTCACTTATAAAAAAAATAAAAAGTAACTAAACTATATGATTTCATAAAACTAGGTAAGAATATAATAATGACGCATAGCCTAGTTCATAAAAAAAATTTACCTCTACATGTCAAGGTTCACCCCTTCAACACTCTTAGGGGTGTGGGTGACATAGAGATCTCTCTTCCTAACCCAAACAGTTCTTATTTTTGGAAAAATAATTTGAGTCTTGGGATTGTTAGGTTTTGGACCAATGGGTTTTGAAAATTTTTATTTATGTTTTTCCTCACTAGCCAAGTCATGTAAGGTCTAGAATTAAGATATGACTTTTGAAACCTTAATAGATTAAACCTATTTGACAATTGAAAATTAGATGTCAAAGAATTTGACCGATCTCAAAATTCTCTCGGGTTCTCTCAAGTGCAAGAGGTCGGTTGTGTCTATTCTAGGTGAGTCCTAGGTCATCTCCACAGGGAACAAGGGGGTGCCTAAGTGTTGAAAAACTTGATTTTGAAAGCACTGGCAAAAGTTTTAAAGAGAAAAGATGAAAATCTTTTTGGGGTTTTCAAATAAGTAACTGAAAATTTGATTGGAAAATAGTTAGGAAAAGCAATTTGAAAATTTAAAAGAAATATACTTAAACTAAAAATGACACACTAAAGGAGTAATCAATTCAAACACTTAACCAAATACGTGAATTACTTAAATACTAGGATTAATGAAAATACTTGGTTTTAACCTAGTCTGGTAGTGTCCTTGAAGGCTGAATTTGGATATGTAAGTACTCAACCTAATTCTTACACCTGTAATATTAGGTTGGTAGATTTGGCATTAAAAACCTTTTTCATAAAGAACTCACAATTCTAGGTTTTTGAAATCAGGTTCGAAATCACCGGGACATGGAATTGACTTCGATTCACACGAGCGTAATCGAAGTTCAACTGTATCACAAGCAATTCGATTTCAAAAATTAATCTAGAATTCTGTGCCTTACATTTTTCGAACTATCCAAATTCCACTCCTTCAATTCAATTACACTCCTAGGTTAAAACCAAGAAAAAACCCTAACCTAGCATAGCGGAAGCGTAAGAAAATTGATTCGAAAAGAAAAACATCTTCGATGTGCAACAAAACACAAAAACGAAATGAATCGAAAAGGGTTAAAACATTTTTAAAAACAAATCAATACAAACTCTGTCTTCGAACAATACGAAACGAACTTTAAAGACAAAACACGGAGAACATGGAATTCTTATTAAAGATGAACTAATAACTTAAAACTTACACATGAATTGTATGCAAAAACAAAATCATACTTGAATATTCCAAAGCGAAAGCAACGAGCCAAATCCTTAGTGCAATCCGAAAGTAAATTTTTCATAAAATTCTTAGAACAGAAATTCTAAAACTTTCCTAGGGTTTTTCGAACTCTCCCATTATCAAAATTCTACCCTTTTATACTATTACAAAATTCAGGGGTAAAATGGTAAAATTACACTCTAAATTACCTGCTGGACTTGTGCTAGAAGAGTCCCCATGGGCGCCCATGCTTGAGGTGGGGCGCCCATGCTTGAGGTGTTTGATGAAGTCCTCAAAGAACTGGCCAAAATCAGCAGGCATGACCCTCCTCTGTGGGCGTCCATCTGATGAAGAGTGAGGCGCCCAAGGTAAGACAGGGGCGCCCATGGGTCTAGGTGGGGCGCCCATGTTGGCTGCTCTCCAACTGTTCGATGAAAGGCCTCTGAGAACCTGCTCTTCTCCCAAAATTAGCTCTCTGTGGGCGCCCATCTGCTATAGGGTGGGGCGCCCATGCTTCTGGTCTATATTATCCCACTTTGTTTCCTTGCTCATTTGACCTTTCTTTTCATCATCCTTCACCAAGTGAAGCACCAAAACTTACAAAAGTCCAAAAGCACATAAATTAACTTCTTTCCTTAAAAGATAAGAGATTTATGTAAATAAAACACCTAAAACCATTCACATTATCATAGTAAGTGTGCATTTTATGTGCTCAATCATACCGCCAACCTAAATATTGCTAGTCCCTAGCAATGTACGCAATAAAACCATGAGGTATACAAACAATTACTAAAACATTCATGACTTACAAATATTTATTCAATGCAAAACAAATGAAATAAACTCTAAACTAATGTGATGTCCATTTTCGTAGGAACACACGGCCACACTTAGCGTGTGTGGCAAGCCCTTTAAACCCCTAGGTTCCCCCTAGTGGACGAGTAAGGTCTCGTGAGGGTTTGCAGTGATGCTACCCACAAACATCTATGGTATGGTCTCAAAGTGATAAAGAGTGATTACAATCAAGAATAACTCAAGTGCAAGCCCAACAAGGTACAAAATTCAAGTATCATATGTAATTCCCAAGTGCTAAGCATAAAAGCATGGACTATCAAAGTAGGAAAGGCATATATGCTAAAGTGTTTCATTCATTCAACACGGTTGCAAGAGCATAAACGGAGCCAGATTTTGACTTCAAATCCTCACAAGGAATAACACTCATAAAAAGAAATTCACTTATTAAGGGTTCACACAGTCCTATTAGCATAAAATGCTATCCTAGTTGCACATAACTCCCACCAATACGTGAGTGAACTGAATTGAAATTTAGAGTGGACAGCTCATAACCAAAAATTTCAATGCCATGCAAGAAATCACACCCCACAACCTACACAGGACCACTACGTGCACATACAAGAGTTGCTCACTTAAAATCCACTAGGTCTTTATTTCGGTTGCAACTTGGCCAAGGGTAATGGTTACCAATGGAAGGTATGGAAATCAAGGCACACGTCTTGGGAAAAAGATAGTCAAGTGCTCACTAGTCCCACATTACCCAACTCCTTTCCAACCCTTAAAGAGGACTCCAACAAGAAACCTATTCAAAACTTACAAACTACTCAAACTTGGTGTTTGCCAACCCTTTTTTTTTTTTTCAAACAATAAAAACTATACAATAGGCATTCCTATTTAAACGTTCGTCTTCTTTCTATACCAAAGATCATTCATTTCCAATCCCAAATGCATACTTAGATGTTGAGGCACTTCCACAACCCAAGACATGTGTGGGTAAGGCTTTAAAGTGTGTGAATGGGTGTAAATGATGATATATGAGATGAACCAAAAACAAAAACATATATTTCACACACTTATTAGAAGGCTTCAAATTGGTTCTTAGGGAGATTCATGAACAAGAAATGATAAGAAGGCCCAAAGTAGCAAAGAAGGCCTAGTATCATATCCAAAGCTTGCAACAACTCGTAAAGTGCCAAGTGGAACTCATGCAAGTGTGGGATGCAACTGGTGCATTGGAAACAATAGTGTAGAACAAATGAGCTTAAATCATGTGCAACCCCTCAAGAAAATAATAACAGGCTCAAAAGCTTACCATAGGGGTATAAGTCTCAACCTTGTCCGAAGATGCTCAATTAACCACTGTTAATCAAAATCGACTCCTAAGTACATAAGCCTTTCTCCATGATAGTCTAAAATGCACTAGGTCACAACACACTCAACTAGAACTAAGTCCCCTATTAAAACTTGAACAAAAATCACTCCTCATGTGCTCACTCAATTCTACAATCAACCAAACCAAAAAGGGCCAACATGCAAGTACAAATGTGCTAACTCATGTATGTAAGCTCAAAGATGCTCAAAATTTGAAAAATTTGACAATTTTAGCACCAAGGGTCATCATGCGAACTCTACCCCCCAATCTAAACGAAACATTGTCCGCAATGTGAGAACTATGATGCATAGGTGGGTCCGTAGTGTGCAAAGTGAGCATGATGATGATGACCATAAAAAGCAATCAATATGGAACACATAAGCCAAGCATGCACCCAAAAAGAAAACCCCCAGCAGGAATAAAGAACACCCCCCAACCTAGTTTCTACAGCACTCCCAACAATAACCAATAACATACATCCAAGTGATATGTGCAAAATGTAGAAATAGAGGGTGAAAAGAGTGGATATTACCTCATGAGCGTCCTTATTGGAAGAAAAGAAAAACTATACAGGAGAAAGTGTTAGAAAGAAAATAAAAGAAAAATAAAGGGAAAATAAGACAAAAGAAAGAGTTAGTACAAAAGAAGAAATAAAAATAATAGAAAAGAAAATAAGAGAAGAAAATCAAGCCAAAAAATAGAAAAAATAAGAAAAAGAAAACTCGAATCTACTATGTACAAAGGCAACAAAGAAGAAGGGTTATCCAACACCCTCTCTATCCCATGCGTCCACAAATCAACTAGCTTAACAAACTACGGGCTTTCTGGGCGATCAAAATATGGGTCAGGAGGAGGTGGAGCAGTAGGACCTATAGCACGAAGAGCAACAAGAATCGAATCCAGAGTGACACCCTGAGATTCCAGAAGACAACGCTGGGCAGCTTGCTCTGCGACAATCCTATCCAAGGATCGACGTTGGGCGGCTTGCTCAGTTTCCATATGTTGCAACCTATCATTCATACCCCGAAGAAGATCACGCTGTAACACTATGGCACAGGGACGGGGAGGAATATCCAGCACCGGTGGTGTAGAAGAGGTAGAAGGTCCCGCATCGGAAAAAGACGACTCACGCATACGCAGCTGAGCGATGCGCCTTGCACCAGTAGACTCAGAAATCAGAACAGAAGGACTAACAGTGCGAGCGGTCTCATCAACAGTCACGTCAAATTGTGCCAAAAGTTTCGCGATAAGACCACCAAAAGGCAACACGGACCGGCCGGTAGTAACTCCCGTACGCTGAATGATAGTGTCAAAGAGCACGGAAGTAAGGTCAATAGGAAGGTCTGTAGCAATAGCATAAAGCAACAATGCCCGCTCACGACTAATCAAATCATCATGGACAAGTGGGAAAATCTGGCTACAAGACAGCTCATAAAGAACACAGTAGAAAGAACTCAACTTCTTTTTGGAAAACTGAGGAACAGGGCCCCAAGTCCTATGAGCACCATCAGACAGAGCTCTAGCCAACATGTCACGGGATGGGCGAGAATCCTCTCGGAAAGGGTACCCGGGGTCAGCCACCCGTGGAATATCTAAGAATGAAGCAATGGTGGATGCTTTGAAACGAAGACACCGCCCCTGAACCCGCACAAGAATCTGTGAAACCCCCGAACCGGAAAGATAAACTTTGACATTAGAATAGAACTCCCGCACAAGCATAGGATCAGCGGAGGCACGGAAAGTCATCGCTCTAACCCAACCACGGCCAACAAGGGTAATACGAAGATCAGGAAAATCGGTCAGTCGAATGCCCCGTTCACACAACACGGGCTTGTGGCTCCAATAATTATCAAACCATGCCTGGCGGCTCTGATTTCTAAACCGAGTATGATCAAAAAGCAAATCATCCTCATCTCTGTCCATACATCTTCAGAGCTTGAATTTTCAGGAGTAGTGGAGGAAACATTGTCAGATGAATAGGCAGCAACCTCCTCGGAAAGCTCAACCTCTTCACCCTCTGACGAAGAAGAAGAAGTAGGTGGTGCATGAGCATGTCGCCTCTTAGAATGAGCAGTACGAGAAGTTCCACCCAAATCCTCCTTACGGGTATGTTTCCTTGACCGTGGCATAGTTTTAAAGCAGCCCAAAATACTCAATCGCCACAACAACTTCAAGTTTCCAAACCAACAAAGAATGTTCCTCACAAATGCCCAACAAAGTAGACTCACCACTTGAGATTGGCAAAATATCAAACACGTGGTAGGCTCACGTTGGTTCCACTTGCACACACCTCAAAGATCAAGTCCCCAATGTTAAAAACAACCTTCTTCCACCCAAAAGCATGTAATTAAGATCACAACATCAAATAACAATCTCTACCCGACTTGGGCATTTACACAAACACTTGATAGGCACCTTGCTAACACACCTTTCACAAGAAACAACTTCATGTCCAAACCTCCCAAAATCAGCAAATCAACTCAAAAAATCAGTAAATGAGTTGAAACCAAAGCCAAAACTCGCAGCCTATGCACCAAACAATGGATCTCCAACTTACCCTCAAAAAGGAAAAAGCCATTACTTCCACCATTCAACACATACCAATAAAATAGAGAGAACAAGCTGTTAAAAACAGCTTAGCATGACCAAAGGAAGCAGAAAATCAGCTTAGATGGAAGAAGAAACATAGATACCAAGAGGATTGGAAGGTGAAGCTCACGGGTGAAGAAGAAGAACATAGGCATGGGTGTGTGCTGGAATGGCCAAATGTATGTGCTGGAATTAGAGTGAAATAGCAGAAATTTGAAGGTCACGTGACCTTTTAAAGAAGCACATGCAAGCTTGGGCGCCCATGTGGGAATGTGGGGCGCCCATCAGGGGACACGAGCGCCTATGCTATAAGTGGGGCGCCCCACTTAGGCTGAAACAGCAGAATTTTTTTTTTTTTTTTTTTTTTTAAAACCAAAGTATAGACAAGAGCAACTTAAGACACAAATCGACACTCATTCATACCAAACTTCAAAACAAGAATTCTCTAATCTAAGACAAAACCAAACAAAACAAAAGGAAACAAACTACTATTTACAAACTAGGACTCTAGACTTTCATTCGAAAGAAGGTGGGTCGGTCAACTCCCACGTCTCGATCTCAGCCACGAAACTCTCCAAGTATGGCTTGAGACGATGGCCATTCACTTTGAAAATAGTGTTGTTGCGTGGGTTATGCACCTCACACACACCATGCTCTGAAATAGAAGTGATGACAAAGGGACCCGAGAAACCCAGGAATAGCAAGATAGTAAATAAAGAAGATAATAAATATGCAAGATTAAATACAGAATTTTAAGATTCTATGTAAATAATATTTTTCTCTTTTTCTTAAGAAAAAATAACTTGTAAATAATGATTCCAAAATTTCTATTTGATGATTTTCGATGTCAGATATTCTTTGTTTTATAATAGATAAACGAATTCTATACCAAGATAATTTTTGTTTGTAATAATTCAATTGAAACATAAATGAATAATACAGATAACAAAATATGAATGATGCTAAATGAATTTTTATTAATGGGTACAAGAAGTGATACAAAGACTTTCTTGATAAAAAATAATTAAACTTGATACATCCGAAGGTTGGAAGCTTGAGAGAAGATATGGGTGAGATTCAGACGGCAGAATAATTTTTGGGTCTGAATGTAACCTGCCCCTTAGATTCAGCTTCCTTCCTTTTTATAATGAGGAAAGGAATCAGGCTACAGTTTTTCCCGTGATGGGTAATGATAAAGAGCCTGACTTTTCTTTTACATAAAGTCTGACACAAAGAAAATAAAGAATACTTTTGATACAAATTTTGACATAAGTAAAAGATTTTTGGTTGGCATGTGAGTGAATAGTAGTCTGAATGACTCTTTTGTCTTGATTCTCCATGTGAATGCATGATATCTTGATAGATTTTTGTCGATACTTTGAATGACCACTTTGTCTTGAATGCACAAAGTCTTGATGGGCATGTGATGCTACAGGAAGCTTGATGATTTTTTCTTAGTAGGCTTGATGACTTTTTCTCAGTAGGCTTGATGGCAAAGCTGGCTTGATGGTTACTTCTTGTCCTTTGCCTTTGATTGCTTTTTCTCTTTGGTAGGTGCTGATGGAGTGACATGTTTGATAGGAGGAAGAACACCATAACAGTCGTCTTCATTGTCATTGCCAAGGTTGACAGAACTAAAGTTTTCTGCTGAATTGGATTCCTCACTTAATTCTTGATCTGACAATGATTCTAATGCAGCTAACAATTGCTATTTTAATTCCTTTTTTGATGCTGTAGCTGTAAGTTTTGATATATTCTGGCTTTTCTGAAGAAGGAATTGAGGGATTGTTGATGATGTTAATGTTGGATGCTGATGGAAATATTTATCAATGGTTGTGGGAGTAACCCTGTCAATTTTAAATTGCTCCCACGATTTGACCTTAATTCTTCAGATTAGTGATGAAATGGTTGGTCCTTGATGAAAATACTCCCATTGGATAATCCAGGTAAGAGAAAATTGTTGAAAGAAATAGAATATATGAGGGAACTGATTCATTGGAAAATGAGATGGGATTTTGAATCGATCTTGATAGATCTGAAAGCCTTGATGAGCTTGTTGAGGTAATATTTCTGGCATTGGTCCAAACATGTTCCACCATTCAATGAACCATGCTGGAAGGTCTTGATGGAATTTGTTTTGGAAGTAAAACATTCAGAGTAAAACATTCAAGAATGTCTGAATGTTTTATTTTGATGATAGAAAGTATGGTACCAGGCTTTCTGGTAGTCCCAGTAATTGTAGGTAGATGGAACAAAATGCTAAGAAAACTGGCAGACTTGGTTTGGATGTCCTCCCCAATCTTCAATAGTTAAGATTTTGATAATTTGGCATGTTGAATAAGCTATTTGTGTTTGATCAAATTTGTCTAGATAATGTTTAAATGATACTCATTCGGTGTCAATCAGTATAAATTCGTAAAATTTTTGGGTTTTCATAGAATTTGAGGTTACAAAATAGTTATTTGGTAGAAATACGGTTTGAAGGAGATCATGGATAACTTGGTAATTGGGTGGTTTGTGAATGGGTTTTCATATTCTTGAGGCAATCTGGTGATAAGATAGGTTTGTGGTTTAAGAAAATATTGTGATTTTGATGACAGGGAAATTTGAGAAATAGGTGTGGTGGGGTTTGCCAATACCACCACATTTTTTGATGAAGAAGATATGGGGCCAAGAGCCATCATAGATGACGAAGAGGGACGTGCAACCACCTTTTTTGATGATCCAATTGCGACTGTTTGAGCAAAACTCTTTTTAGCCACTTGGTTTAATATCTGTTGTTATTGTTTTTCTTTTCAAGTAACTGGGTATACCAGTCACTGGGAGATAAGGGAAGAACCTTTGGAATGGTAGTTGGTAAGGGTGTGGTTTGACTAAAAGATGATTTAATAAGTATCATGGCATATGATTCTTTGGTTATTGGTTGTTGGGTTGATGAAGAAGGTTTAATAGGTTTAAGAGGTATGGTTTTCCTGTAAGAATTCATGGGCAAGGAAATCAAGGATGGAATTTGATTTTCCTTTGATGTATTCAATTTTATAATCAAAAACTAATAAAATAGCTTGCCATCTTGCAAAATTTTGTTTTGATGCAATATTTTGAACATCTTTTTGTAAAACATGCTTGGCAGTTTTGCAATCAATTCTGATTAAAAATTCTTGATTTAATAAATCACTTTGAAATTTTTGAATGCATAATACAATAGATAAAATTTCCTTTTTAATAGTGCTATAATTCCTTTGGGCATTAGTCCATGTTCCTGATGTAAACCGGAATAATTGTTCTTGATGATGACCAGGAAGATGTTATTTTAAAATACCACCGTATCTTAGTTCTGATGCATCCGTTTCAACTATCTTATATGCTTAGGGATTTGCTATATGCAAACATGAAAGAGACTTAAGGTGTTGCTTAAGTTGTTTGATAATTAGGGTATGTTAAGAAGACCATGGAGGAGGATTTTTCTTGAGTCTTTCTCTTAATGGAGCAGCAATAATACTAAGTTTTTTATAATAATCTGAAATATAATTGAGGCTCCCTAAAAACGTCTGAAGTTGTTTTTTATCTTTAATTTCAATAGGAAATTTACTTGCAAATTCTAAAGCTCTTTCAATGGAAGTAATTGTTCCTTGATCAATGTAATGTCCAAGAAATCTTATCCTTGTTTGAAAGAGATTATTTTTTTATGGAGAAAGCACTAAACCATTTTTCTTTATAATATAAAGGAAAGTGTTTAAATGCTTCCAATGAGATTGAATACTATTTGAGAAGATTAATATATCATCAATGTATACTATTGAAAAATCAGAATATGGATTAAAAATATCATTCATAATTTTTTAGAATTCACTTGGAGCATTTTTTAGTCCAAATGGCATGGCATTCCATTCGTATTGTCCAAAGGGGACAGTGAATGATGTTTTATATTTATCTGATTCAGAGATCTGGATTTGCTAAAATCCAGATTTTAAATCAAATTTTGAGTATATTTTAGCATGTACAAGCCTTTGAAGGAGATCTTGCTTGTTAGGGATTGGATACCTTATCCACTGCAAAACATCATTCAAAGGTTTGTAATTTATTACTAACATTGGAGTTCCTCTTTCTATTTTAGCATTTTTATTTACATAGAAAGCAGCACAACTCCAGGGAGATTTGGAAGGTCTTCTTAGTTTTTTGTCTAATAAATCTTGAATTTCCTTTTTGCAATAATCCAAGAGTTCTTGATTCATTTGGATAGGTCTAGCTTTTGTTTTGATCTTTGATTCTTGAAAGTCTTTAATATAAGGAAATGTGACTATGTGACTTTTCCTGTTCCAAAATGCATTTGGAATAGTAGAAGAAACTACTTTAATTATTTTATTTTTAAAATTTTCAATTGCTAATTGCATCTGACTATCTTGGAGTTGATTTTTAATTTGTCGACATACCTTTTCTTGTTTTAAGAACATTAAATATTTTTCTTTTGATATGATTTTTGAAATATTATTTATTTGGATTTTATCTATAGCTATATCTTTTAGAATATTCAAATCTTTGATATTTGGAGGATTAAGAAATTCAAATATTATTTCTTGATCAAATATATTTGTAGAAATTCCTTTAGGGGATACTGTCATAGGCTGAATAAGATTTAAGAAGAGTGTTTCTAATATTATTTCTCTATTTAAATCTTTTACTAGGATAAATAGAGCCTTTATACAAATATTTTGATTACATACATTAGCTTTTGTTAATTTATATTTGACTTTTAATGGCATACCATTAGCAGATGATAGTTTCCCTTTTGTTGGTTCAAAATATTTTATGAGTACTAATCCTTCTTGTATGCAGTTAAGATCAGCACCAGAGTCAAAAAGTGCAGTAGTATTTATAGTATATTCTTTATTTATTATAATTTTTAATTTTACATTCCATTTTTTATAGGATATTTGGGTTAATATGAAAATATCATCATTTTTATACACTTTATCTTGAGTCAAGAGGGTTTGTTGATTAGAGGTTGAAGCTATAATATCATTAGAATTTTGATTTTTTAGAATTAATTCTTGGTTTGTTAATTCTTGAATTTCTGATTTTAATATTCCTAATTCATGTTTTAGAGTTCTAATCTCTTTTTTGATTTCTTTTATTTCAAGTTTAATGTCTTCTATTGGAATTTTTTGTGATTTTCGAGGTTGTTTAGCCTTTTTTAATATTGAATCAAGGTCATAATAATTTTCTATAACCTTTTCTCTACTCTTTTTAGTTTGTTGAAGGTTTTCTTTTAATTTTAATAAATAATTTATTTTTAAATGAGGGTCTTCTATATCTTCAATCAAATCCATAATTAGTTCTTGTTCTCTAGTAATAACATTACAATGACAATTTTGTTTAATAGTTATACTACTAGATGAATCTTCGGATGTCTCTATATTAGATTCGGTTGATGATATAATATTATCTATTTTAAAATCATCTTGAGAATTTGATTTTTTATGTTCTGATTCAGAATTATTTAACATCAATATTTCTAATTATTTTTTGAGGTGTTCATCAATATCTAAGGAATTTATTTTACTTTTTAATAGGCAATTATTTTATAATGCCCTATTTTTTCACATTTATAACATGTTGGAAGTATTTTCTGATTATTAATAGGTTTCTTCAATTTTTTCTTATGTTGAAATTGGTTTGGTTTATTTTTATATGATTTTTTGTAAAAATTATCTTGACTAGGTTGTCTTTTTTTTATAATTGGGTTTCGGTATTAGCTTTTTATATTTTTTATGTTTTCTTGATGGAGGTAAGTTTTGTTTAGCTAATCCAAATTGTTTACAAAATGTGCCTAACTATTTATGTGATTGTGTTAATTCTCTTTGTAGACTTTGGTTTAATTGAAAATTAGTACAGATTTCAAATGCTATATCTTTTATGGTGTCTAATATATCTGAAAATGTTAAATGTTCATAAGATATTATTCCTTCGTTTTGTTCTCTTAATCTAGTTTTTACTTTTTCAGCAAATAATCTTGGTAATCCATCTATAAATTTTTCTTTCCAGAACGGGAGACGTTGGTCATCTCTCATTCCAAGTTTTGTTAAAAATGTTTCTTTATACCAGTGATAATCTTGTCATTTTGGACATTTTAGGTTTGTTAAGATTATTGAAGATCTTTCCTCAAATTTTGATGTATTTCCTATAAAATATTTGACAATAGAAAATACTAGAGTACTGACAGCATCTTCTATTATTGTTAGATTATCATCTTCATCTTCAACTTTTATTGGTTCATTAAATTCATCAGTTTTAATGGCATTTAATATATTATCCTTTTCAGATTCGGTAAGATACTTATCCCACCAAGTTTTAAGTCTTCCAGAAAATCTTGATATAAGAATTTCTGCTACTGCTTTATCAGAACATTATTTTTTCATTTTATAAGCACTTGCAATCATTGTCATTTCTTGTAGTTTGTTAATTTTTTGATATTCTGTTAGTCCATCTAAATTCCATTTATAAATTCCAGTATATTTGAAAAATTGAGTTGATTCAACTAATTCTTCATATTGTTGATCTGGGAAAGATGGTCTCGGATAATAATTTTTTATTTGTCTTGTATTATGTTTATTATAATTCCATTTAGCCATATTGATTGCTTGATCTTGAGGGGTAAAAGTTTCTAATATTTCTTCAACTTCTATTTCAGATAATTGTGATAATGTATGGATGGCTTTTAATGATGGAGAAGGTGTTTCAGGAGCAACCATAAATGTTAATGTATTTTGTAATTTTTTAATCTTATTATCAATATCTTATATTAAATCTTTGTCTTTTAATTTAGTATTAATTTTCTTAGGGATTTCATGAGGAATAAATAGAGGTTTTTAATGTAAACTTTGACCTATTTCAGGTTCTGATTCCTGTAAATTATTCTCAATTCTATTTAATTGATCACTAATTGTTTTAAGATTTTGATTTGTAAAGTTATTTTGTTCTATGATTTTTTGTATATCTCTAGACGTTATATCAGTTTCTGTTGGAAATTTCATTTTATAAGGTAAAACCTTAATGGTTGTATTTCTATATTTAATATATATTTCTTCATGAGGTGGATGAGTAGATTGTTTAATACCTTCTGGTGTGTTCCACTGTTGGGGTTTTTGAGTAATATTTATTTTTTTAATAAAAAGATATTTTAAAGAATTATTGGCGACATAATCTTCAAACCAATCAAAAAATCTAAGATGAGTTTTATAATTCTGAACATGTTTATAGAATTTTTCTCTTGTTGGTATCCTATCAATTTCATCAAAGTTTGATAAAAATCATTTTCTTTTTTAAGTGTTTTCAGATGATTCAAAATTTTTCTTTAATATACTTTTGTCCATAATAAATTTTCTATCTATGACAAATATTTGAGGATCATCTTGTATTTGAGATTGAGTTTGGGACATATGTTCTGAAGATTTATCTCCATCATCTTTTTCTTGTTGATTTATTTGATCTGTGTAAATAGGTTGGGGTATGGTTGATCTATTTCTAACTCTATTGAGCTTTTAGAGATTCATAGTTACTTGATGTTAGAATAGAGGAGCAAGAAGATCTTGGAGGTTGATAGGATAATCTTGGAGGTTGGTAGGGTTCCTTAGAATAAAAAGATCTAGGAGGTTGATAAGATTCATTAAAATTTCTTGTTTGAAAAAGTGTTTCTCCTTCTTCTTTAATTTGTAAATTAGAAAGTTTTGTAGATAAAAATTTAAGTTTAACAAACCCATTTGGAAGTTCTTCAATTTGTTGGAGTTTTTTATTCTCTATTTTTGGAGTGAATATTTAATCTTCTAATTTCCATTCTACTGGGAGATTAATATCACTCCAAAGTATGATTTGTAGGACTATTAAATTAGAATTTTCTCATTGAGTTTAGAAAAAGATTGTCTCTCCTTTAGGGCTAATGATTTTAACTAAAAGATCCATAATAGTGATCATAATTTTATGATGGATTTTATAGATTACAACAAAAGGAATATTTCCAAATTCTATATCATATCTTGATATTTGTATTTTAAGAACAAGAGAATAAATTAATTAAATTATTAAATTAATTTAATAAATTATTAAATATACAAATAAAAATATATTAAACTAATTAAATTAAAAATTTTAATATATTAATTAATGCCTTTTATTTGTATATTTTTAAATCCATTCAAATAAGGGTATATATTTAAAATTTTATTTTTTTTTTTTTGGTCCTATATTTTTCATTTAATTTCATGTTGCTTAATCATTTTTTCTATTTCCTTTTATTATTTTATTTTATATTATCCATTTTTCTCTCCACCTTTATCTCTCTCTCCCTAAAAGAAATGGAAAGGAATACTATTCAAATTTCATTTTCTTGCTCGAGTTTATGATGAAAATAAAAGGAAAAAATGAAGACTTTATATTTTCCTCTATTTTTTTCTTTTTTTTTTTAATTTATTTTCCATTTATTTTTTTCTTCTCTCACTAATTGTTTATTCCAAATACAACTTTAATAAATTTATATTTTTTCATACATATCAAAGCACGGGCCGGCTTAACTAGTCTATAAACAATTTCTTGCTTAAAATTAATCATGTGAGTTGAGTGGCATACATAACCAAACAAGGTTAGAAAGTCCCCAGAATTGATGAGAGATTGCATTTGAAAATGGAAACACAAATCACGTAGTTCTCTAAACCATGCATTTTTTCTCCATGTCATTATTGACAATAGGCCCATGAAAAGTGTAGAAGAATGCAGCACAAGGAAAACAAAAAAGTTCATCAAGCAAAAGTCCTCTTGGACCATTTGATGCTCTAAACAGACAAAACAGAAAGACATGCAGTTCTTCTCGTAAAAGAAACATTGACACTGGAGCAGATTTTTTTCTAATATAAGTCCGTCCGTCCTAGATCTACACCCACTAAGACACCACAAAAGTAATTAATCTAATTTGTGAAAACTGACTCAGGCCTGAAGTTTGTACTGCTGTTTTGCTAGCTTGGATCTGCTTATGTACTTCGCCATCCAATCAAACCTGGAAGTCAAATTATATATAAAAAAAATGAATTAAAAAAAAAAAGAAAAGAAAAGACAAAAATCCTACCATTACCAGATATTTTGTAATCATGTACGCAAGGTGAAATTGTTAGAAGATTGGTCAAAATAATAGAGATCTCCATAACTTGGTTTACCAAAACCTTGATTCCAAACTAGTTGAGGTCAACTACATTAGAAATAATATCCACAACTGAAATAGAAAATTGTTTTACCAATACAAACTGGTAGTATACAAAGAATTCAGCAAAAATCATCAAAAAGAAATAACAATTAACATTTGGATATTCTAAGCCATGAATCTTAAAACTGTAATTTTTGGTGCACGCCTGATAATGATATTTAGTCCCCCCAAAAAAACATATATTTATAATAAAAATGAAAAGAAAGAAAAGGGAAAGGAGTGGATGAATTATTCCATCATATCTACCAGTCCAGAGGAATTTGGATGGATCATGACGTAAAGGGGGTGATAATATTACCCGATGTCCTTTAAGCAGATCACTGCCCGGTGCCACAAAAAGCCTGAACCAGTCCCATCAATCCAACAACTAATCAACACAGTAATGAAATGCTTGCTGTTCCTAGAGTGTCTGGTAGCCTGTATATCAGAATCAAATGAGAAAGCCACTCTTGGGCCAAAAAAAAAAAATCAGAAACGGTTCTTAAAAGGTGTCCAACATACCGTACAACCGATAATGTTATTGGAACATCCTAGAGTATGCTTTTCTCTCCTGATCACGTCTATCAGCAATCTGTCCCAATTCCCACATCCAAACCCCAATTATGAATAATCATTTTAATGACATAGAAATGTCTCAGATTTTCTATGCAGCCATACTAACCTTCTTCCTAGCAGCAGCAAGCTCCTTTTTTATTCCAGCTACATGATGCAAGAACCCAAGTCACTTATCAGTTTCCAGTTTTCTATGTGAATAACGAATACGTACCAGTCTATAAAAGTTTCCAATTTAGTGATTTGGCAATTGTTGCTCAACATTCACATAAAAGCTTCATACAAGACTAACTATCTTAATGTTCTCAAAACTTGGGTAGATAAAGATGGTAGAATAAGATAAACCGACGAAATCTTTTGCCAGTGTCATACAATGAAGATAATTATTGCCCAGTTAATAACCCCGGGAAAAAACACTCGTAATTTCTTAGGAGTGAAAGTCAAAATATCCTGAAAGTTTTGACAAAGCATCATATGTATGGAAAATAAGTGTCAGGAACTGTCACAAACCATCATTTGGCTCCAATTCTAATGCCTTCCTGAAACTTTCAACAGCAGCATCTATATCATTAAGTGCCATGTGTGCCTGACAGATAAATTCAATGACAATAATTAGGACTGGAACCCATTCGAAGGGACACCATGCAATCCAAGAAACATACAAAGCAGGGGAAGGTCAGGCCTGTAAATGTTATGTTTTATGTATTGATTCATTTTCCTAAGGGTAGCTTAGTCTTTACACTTTCTAGGGCTTATCTCTATAAGTATTAGCTAATTATGTATCAAGGTTATTGATTTTATCTCTTTCCAACAGTAATTCAAGTTTTCTCCTTTTGTCTCTTTTGCTTCTAATATGGAATCAAAGCCATTTGCATAAGTTGCACTGGCCAGCCATAGCTGGAATTGTAATCTCTCTATCGCAAACCCTATGAAGTCGTGAGTTGTAATCTCTCTATTGCGAATCCAGTTGAAGTTGCAAAGTCTCTCAATCAAAATCACGAAGTCATCTCAATCGAAGTCATGGCTCTAGTCGAACTCTTCCTTAGTCAAAGTCGTCACGCAGCCTCTACTCCTCAACCATCGTCAACATCAAAGGTTTCCATCATCGACATCAAAGGCTTCTCATCGTTGACATCAGCTTCTCCTTCTCCTCCAGGTGTCACAATTCCCCTTCAACTTTCATCGCGAAGGTGCAACTTGCCTTCAACCATCTTCAGGAAGTCGCAACTTGCCATCCGTAGTCATTGACACCACAACATAACATCTTGCGATCATCCTCAGTGGTCATTTGCCCTCTTCAATGAAAGACTAAGCTCCATCGCTTAGCATCACAACTTCTAGTTCTAAAGTTAGTCGTCTAAAATCATCCTCTTGGGTTGTCTATGTTCAGGTCCGATGTATTTTTTTTTTTTTCCTCGTTTGATTGAATTTTATTTTCCTCCATTCGTTGATAATTTGTTGATTGGCTACTTCACCATGTCAGAGGATAAAATGCAAGTGATTAGAGTATTCATTTGAGTGGTGATAACTACTCGTATTGGTCGAGTGTTAAGAAAAATGTCATGGTTAGCAAGGGTAATGTGGAGATACGTGGATGGTTCAACACTACAACCATCTATGAGATCCTAAAGTTGAATGCTATGAGATTGCTCTTGGAAATGGGTTCAGGGAAATGCTTAAATTCTTACTTGGTTTTACAATTTCGTACAAGCAAACATTAGTATGAATTTTTCCAAATATAAGCGTGTGGCAGTATTTGCAGGATATGTTTATTGAGTCCAATTTTACCAAGTAATATGAACTTAAAATGTCTATTTGGAGTGCCACTAAACAAGACAAATCTATTCAAGCCTTTTATAATGAGATGACAATGTATTGGGATCAGCTTGCGCTTATGGAACCTTCTCAGTTACAGTCTATTGATAGTTACGTTCAGTACAGTGAGAAATTTTTAATGCAATTTCTAATGGCTTTGTGAGATCAGGTTGAGCCTCTTCATGGGGCTATTCTCCATCGATCTCCCCTTCCTTCAATAGATGGTACAGTGAAGGAACTTATTGCCAAGGAAACTAGGTTCAAAGTAGCATCTGTTGCATCACCATCTCAGTTAGTTTTTACTACTCTATCTACTCCGCCTAGTCTGTCTTCAGCACCTCTTCTACCCACTACAACTTGCATTTGATTCAGGTTACGGGCAAACCTAAACCCCAGGTTGCCATGAATGAGTGAAACTTTTGCCATCAGAAGGGACATTTGAAGAATACATGTCCTAAACTTCTAAAGTCCAAGGTCATCAATTCTCCATATTTGACTGGTTCATTCCCCCCTCGGCCACCACAGCAGATGTCTCATCCCACCAGACGGGACATTAGAAGAATAAATGTCCTAAATTTTTTAAGTCCAAGGGTCTCAATTCTCAATTCTCCACATTTGACTAGTTCATTCCCCTCTCGACCACCACAACAGATGTCTCACCCTACTGCAGGTCTTACCATTATTATCCCTAGTGATAATCCATCTTCTTAGTTGTTTGAGTAGTTTCAACAGTATTGAGCATTCATAGCAACCATTCAAGGCGATTCCACACAAGCTTTTGCTTTGACCAATACTTAGTCGGGTTTGCATAGTTCTCATCTCAACACAAGTACCTTATCTACCACATGAACTTTTTACTCTGGTTCATATGAATCCTAATTTCTCTCTCATTAGTAACTGTATTTCTCCTGCCTCTCCCATTTGTGTTGCTACTACAAACATATCCCTTATGCGTGTTGTTTCTATTGGTTCCATTCACCCCACCCTATCCTATTTATTGTCTCTCCCTGATATATTCTATGTTCCTCAAATATCTTGTTTTGATGTTTTCTTTTCTTCTTCTGGTTGTGTTGTACAAGATCGAGAGTCCAAGAAGTAGATTAGGACCGAGCATAGAGTTGTGATCTTTATATCTTAGAGAGCTTGCATATCCCTTTATGTCTATTTCCACCGCAATATCATCCTTGTGTTTAGAAGAGAAGTCATCTTCCTTTATCTTTGGCATTTTAGATTAGGTCATTTGTCTAATGATCATTTAAAACTTTTGGTTCAGTTAGGTCATTTAGGAAATACTTCCTTTAGTGATATTTCTAAGTGTAATGGTTATAAGTTTGCAAATATGTACAGTTTACCTTTAATAAAAGTACTTATTTTTCTATTTCTCCTTTTCATATTGTTCATATAGATTTATGGGGTCCTTTCTCATTGCAACCAAGGGTAGTTCCATGTATTATGTCTCATTTATTGATGATTATAGTCATTTTTCATTGGTTTATTCGATGACACATAAATCTAATTTTTCCAAAATATATTGCACTTCTCATAATATAGTTCAAACTCAATTTTCTACCTCTATTAAGATTCTTCATTCTGATTTGGGTGGAGAATACTTTGTTTCCGAATTCATGGACTTCTTAGCTACCCATGACACTATTCACCAATTAGCCTGTTCTAATACTCCTATCCAAAATGGTCGTGTAGAACGCAAACATCATCATTTTCTTGATACTACTAGATCTTTTCTTTTATCTTCATCTATCCCTTTCATGTTCTGGGGATAAGCTGTTCTCACTGCAACTTTTGTTCTAAACAGGACGCCTACTCCACTTCTCTCTAGTACATCTCTCGACGAACATCTCTATTGTCAAGCTCCCAACTATTCTCTCCTTTATATGTTTGGCTCTGCTTGTTTCATTCTTCTCCCTATGTAGGATCGCATTAAACCTAGTGCTTGATGTGCCTTAAGTGCTTTCTTGGAGTACGATATCAATCCAAAAGGCTATCGATGTTATGGACTTTTATCCAAGAAGTTGTATGTGTCTTGCCATGTCATTTTCATTTAGCATCTACCATATCTCTCTCTTCCCCTCAAAATCATTCCTTTTGTCAAAGAAACTTTGATTTTCATTAATCCTTTTCCTTCGGACGTGGCCACTGAGGAGTACGTCTCCACTCTTGAGATGTCTAACATTCCTGCTCCCCTGAGTTCTACCCTTCTGCCTCCTTACCCATTAGGTACATCCATTGGGTATACGCTCGTTGTCATGTAGCTCCTCCACCTTCTCCTCCCAACTCTATTGTTCCTCCGTCTGCCCCTGAGAATCTCAGTCCGTCTAACCGCCAGTATCCTACTCGTCATCATCGCCTTTCGGAAAGATTTGGTTTTCTAAATACTTGCTTCGCACCTTCTTATTATTCATTTTTGTCCCATATACATGCTTACTTGGAACTTCGATCATACAAAAAAGCTTGTAATGATCCTAACTGCATGAATGCTATAGATGAAGAGTTAATTGTTCTTGAACTTATGAGATGGCCCCTCTACCAGAAGGCAAGAATCTCATTGATTATAAATGGGTTTACAAAGTGAAGACTCATTTTGATGGGTCTGTGACGCGATATAAGGCTCACTTAGTTGCTAAGCGATTTTTTCAACAATATAACATTGATTACGAGGAGACTCTTGCTCCCCTTGCAAAAACTACTGTTCACAGCTTGATTTTCGTTGCTGCTGTGCATCAGTGGCCTCTCTTCCAGCTAGATGTTAAAAATGCATTTCTTAATGGGTATCTTTTAGAGTAGTTTATATGCGCCCTCCTCCGGGATTTTCTCATGCTTCAAGTCTTGTTTGTCGTCTCCATTGTGCTCTCTATGGCCTTAAAAAGTCTTCTCGTGCTTGGAATGAGTGATTTTAGTATGTTGTTCTCTACATTGGCTTTCAATCTAGTACCCACGATTCCACTCTCTTTGTTCGCTCCACATCTCAAAGGCATGTTCTCCTCTTGTTATGTGTGGATGATATGAGCATTATGAGCTCTGAATTGATTTCTATTCAATAGGTGAAGCTTCAACTCTTCTATGAGTTTGAAATGAAAGATTTGGGTCATTTTTCATATTTTCTTGACATTGAGATTGCCTCATCCCCCAAAGGTTCTCTCTCAGCCCTCTCTAATTATGCAAACGACATCCTTCATTGTGCTTATCTCAGTTGATACTTCTATTGAGTTTGATGCAAGCAGAATATATAAATAATTTTATGATTAAGCTTTCCTATCTTGGTTTTGAGTACTTGTCAAATAATATTTATTTCACAAATATTTTTTTTTTATTTAGAATTAGTTTTTAAAAGTATTTACTTATATTTCTAAATATATTTTTAGGATACTTTATTTAGCTAGTGCTACAATTAGGAACTTTCTAAAATTAATAGTTATTTTGTTTTCATATTTTACATTATTCTATTCTCTAATTTTAGTTTTGTTCTGTTAGATTTCTATTTAAGCATTGTAAACTTATAAATTCCAACAGTTTTCATGATTAATTAAATTAAGTGGTTTACACTTATTCTCTATTGTTTTGAGTGGTTTTTGTAACCCTAACAATAGTTTGTATGGTTACTGTGATTTTTGTCCCAGAAATTCATTATTTGTAAAGAAAGTTTTCAATTTGCGCTCCCTATCATCATGCGTTGCATTAGTTGGTATCAAGGTTGCGCTAACAAGCCTGCTTCATGCCCGTGGGAGAGGGCGTGGCTAGAATGCACCTCTAAACATTGTCCATGAGCAGGATGACATAGCTCAATTGGCACAATAAGTCGAAACACTAACAATTTGCAGTCCATCTCTTGAATCTAAGGATGATTGTACTCTGAGTGGGGATTTTGACAATCCCAATGCACAGTTGGTTCCTAAGTATCTTCCTAGGGGGAAAATGGTTTGCCATGCGGGTTGAAAACCATCGATGGGAATCGAGATTAAAGATAGACACCCCTGAGTTTATGGCAGGTCTGCAACCAAGGGAGTTTCCACTCACATCAACAATGATTACTGATTCAATTGTTGATTGGAATAAACAACCAATTTTTGACAAAGAACCCCTTATGATTGAAGCTTCAAAAGATTATGTTAAATTTATTGAACAAGAGATAACGTGGGTTTGAATTTTTTCTTCTAAACCTCAAGTAGATTGAGATTCGTATCCAATATATGATAAGTATAATGATGACAAATTTTCAACTACTAACTCCATGGATTTTGAGAATGGTTGCATGAAAACATGGTTTATGATGACAGCCAACAGAAGAACAAAGAGATTAAAAAAAAAAAAATAGATTTTATTAGTTGAAAGAAAAAATCTTGAAATTGGAAATAATTTAGGAAAATAATCCATCAAGATCATTTTTTATTACAATGATCTGTTTTGGTTGGAATTGCCAAATAGGAACCTAGTTAAGAAATTTATTCATGGGTTATATCTTATTTCAGTGAACTTGCAACTTCTCAATATTGTGAAGAAGGAAAGATATTGGTTTTCCTTAAGGAAAGTCAGTTGAACAAAGAACACATGCATGGCGGTTGAATAGAATGGTCGATTTCAAAAATCAATGGAACATGAAAATCCAAATTCGAGGGCAAATTCTTTCCAACATAGGAAGAATAACACAGGCAAGATATATAAAGAATTTTTAATCTTTCCCATCTTGGTTTTGGGTACTTGTCATAGACTATTACTTGACAAATATTTTTCATTTATTTAGAATTAGTTTTAGAACATTTACTTATGTTTCTAAATATGCTTTAAGAATATTTTATTTAGCAAAGTGCAGAAGTTAGGAATTTTCTAAAGTTAGTAGTTATTTTGTTTCCTTATTTTATATTATTCTGTTCCCTAATTTTAGTTTTGTTTTTGTTAGGTTTCTATTTAAGCATCGTAAACCTATGGATTCCGGTAATTTTAATGATTAAGTAAATTAAGTTGTTTACAATTTATTCTCTATTGTTTTGAGTAATTTTGTAACCCTAACAATAGTTTGTCTACCTACTATGAGTTTCATCCTAAGGTCTTCGATCTGCACTCCCTATCATCACACGCTACATCAGAGTTGCATGCCAAATTCTCCACTTCGGATCTTGCTCCCCTTGATGATCCTATGACATATTGTGAGCTAGTTGTCTGCTTAGTTTACCTGACTCTGACTTGAAATGATATTGCCTATGTTGTCCATTCTGTTTGTCAGTTCATCTCTACTCCTTATTTTACATATCTTGCGCTATGTTTGTGAAACTAATTTCCAGTGTTTATTGCTCTCTTATACTTCTAGCTTGACTTTACGAGCTAATGCTAATGTTGATGCTGATTGGGTTAGTGATATCTCTGACTGAAAATCCACCTTTGACTTCTGCATGTTTCTAGGTGATTTTCTTATTTCTTGAAAAACCAAAAAGCAATATGTTATTGCTCGCTCTAATACTAAAGCAGAATATCAAGTTATGGCACATTCCACTTCAGAAATTATTTGGCACCGTTAGCTTCTATCCAATACCTGTGCCACTCTGTCGTCTTCTACTCTCTTTTGTGATAATAAGTGTACTATACAGATTACTCACAACTCAATTTTCCATGAATGCACCAAGTATATTGAGATAGATTGCCATTTTGTTCGCCAGCATCTTCAGTCTGGCACTATTGATCTACTATTGATCTAGTATTTGTCCGGTCTTCATTACAATTGGCTGATTTTTTTACTAAGACTCGCATTGCAACTCGCTTTCAATTTTTGCTTGGCAAACTCTCAACACTCCCTACCATTGCATCCTAAGTTTAAGGGGAGTGTAAATGTTATGCATTTTATGTATTGTTTCAATTTCCTAGAGATAACTTAGTCTTTATGCCTCCAAGGGCTCATCTGTATAAGTATTAGCTAATTATGTATAGGGTTATTGATTTCATCTCTTTTCAACAGAAATTCAAGTTTTCTCCTTTTATCCCTTTTGCTTCTAATAAGGCCAACAACTTTTTTAAATACTAACTACTCACATAATTTAGTTAAACACGGTTTTGTGAACAAGAAAATTAGAAATTTTAGGGGGAAAAGGAACAAAATGAATAGACGCATAATTGTATATTTAGCACACTTGGGCATTTATGGATGTGAAAATTGAATAGTTAGAATACATTATACACATAACTTCAAGGCATATTATTATAGCTCAAGTGGGGCCACTAAAGAAAACTACAGTCTACATAACATCTATTTTTATTTGAAAAATAAATTTTATTCAAAGAGTGTACTTTATTTTCTAATTGACAGGCAAAACAGCTGCCATGTTCTAAAATGGAATGATGGACCTATCCAAAGCAATGTTTGTAAAATCGGACCAGACAAACAGAACAACGTAATAAAATAGGAAAACTTTCATCTAAAAATTTCTTATCCACCTAACACATTGATTTGCAATTGTAAGATAGTTCCAACCTGGCCTTGGCGAAACAAAGCCTTCACATTGTTTTCCCCATCACGCATCGCAAAATCTGTGTCCAAAAGTGCTCCCTTCAAATCTCCCAATTTCAATTTACAAGCCTATTAAAACGAAGTATGCATCAGTACCTTAGACAAATCAAAATCTTCATTATAGATAGGCAACATAAAGCATAAATCTTCATTATTATCAATGCATCCATTAAAATTTTCTTCAAGATGGCATTTTATATGTACTTAATATATATATTACAGCAGACCAAAAGGCAAGGGCTAATCAATCCTACAACTAACAAAATTTAATCTGAATCTGGACCTTCCAAAATATTTAAGGCTTAACCTTCCAAAATTTTTAGGCTTATTAGGCCAAACATAGTTTATAGTTTAATCCAGTCAACTAAGTTGCGATGAAGATTATGAGTTCAGATTTGCCTTCCTTTTCTTGAGTTGTTAGCCCCAGTTAGCAGCCCACAGCTGACCCATCATTACACCATCCACAAGATTAACAAATGCAAAAAATCATCCAAAGGGTGTCTATTATGCCATCCTCCATTAGATCTGACAGAATCAGAGGTAAGACCCTATGACATGTCATGATTAAAAAGTTGCAATACAACATAACAAGAAGTTCTGGAAGTCCATTTCGATTAATTTCATAGGAGTTATCTTAATTTTAGTAATGTTACATAGAGAAAACACCATACAGAGTCAAATTCCAATCATTCCAGATTCCCATGGTACATGAAACCCATCCAACCTAAGACGGTAAATAGGGACCATAAATAGGAGACTGTCTAAGCAGGAGCAAATGATTTTACAATGTGTCAACACCGCATAACAGATACAATAAACCTATATATGTTCACAGATCAAATTGGAATGTATTCTAATAAATCAGTTTTGGAATGTATTCTAACAAATCAATTTTCCAATAGTTTTCTTTCGGCATATTTTGAGTGCATACAAACAATGTGAGCATACATGCTGAAACAACGACAGTAACAGAGCTCAATTCAAAGCACCAACCAGTGAAATAAAAGAACTTACAGAACTGTTTGTAAAGATCTGTGACTTTGTCTTTCTTAAACATGAACTTTTCTCTGGTTAAGAAAATAAAAAATAAAAAATAAAAAAACACGGAATCATAAGTTGAGATGGAAATATGCACAATGGGTTGTTTTTTGCTATAAAATATTTACCGCTGAATACTTTAGAAGAGATTATGAAGAAAAAAAAGCAAGGATGACTGACCTTCATCAATCCCTTCCTTCTCCCAGCAGACATCCAAATAACGTAAAGCCTTCCTATACTTCCTCAGAGCCATCTTATAATCCTGCTTCTGCAAATGGACATGAAACAGCTCACTAATAAGGAAATAAAGGCAAACAGCTACAAAATTAAAATTTCTGTCGCTTGAAGACTTAGGCCGCATTTCGTTTGCTAAAAAACTTTGAAAACCTCTAAAAGTTATTCACTTTTTTTCTCACTGCACGAATTACGAACTCACAAATTATCTCACTTTTTATCACTCCAAACCCACCCTTAATCATAGATTTCTATGCTATAGAATTTGAAACTACAAACAAATTATAAATGCAAGGTAAATCACTTCAATATGCTGCTTGCCTTGAAATGTTCATTTCCAAAAGCCTTCACAGAATCCACAACATTCATCCACCAAGACAGATCACTGGGGTTATCATCAAGGTCAGCTGGCCAATCAGGATACATGTCACCGTCTTTGAAAAAATTAGCTATCCCATCATCTGCCCCCTCAGGAATTTCTCCACAGTCCACAATTATAACACCAACAGTGGGGCAATCATTTTCACCAGTTGTAACATGCTCAATAGACCGAACCACTCCCATGCCTTTAACAACCTTCCCAAATACAACATGCTTCCCATCTAAATGAGAAGTTCGGGTTGTTGTTATGAAAAACTGAGACCCATTTGTGTTAGGACCAGCATTTGCCATTGATAACATTCCCTTTCTTTCATGTTTCAATTCAAAATTTTCATCTTCAAATTTTAATCCATAGATGGATTCTCCCCCAGTTCCATCACCAGCAGAAATATCTCCACCTTGTACCATGAAACTTTTAATAACTCGATGAAAACAAACCCCCTGAAATGTTAAAGAACTATTATCAGACACTGACTAAAAGGAGTCCTTAGCATATAGGAAAAGTAAGTCAAACACTAACACAAATGATAAATCACTTAGCAACAATGCAATAATTTTTTTCCATGAGCATACAGCCTTTGAAGGGAAGTGCATAAATATTCCACAACAGTAGAAAACCTCAAAGACTAGACAAGTCATCAAGTAATAACAAACAATGTAAAAAGTAAATAGACACTAAAGAAACCAAATATTTTTCGATGCATGTTATTGCTGGGGGAAAAAGAAAAAAGAAATACCCATTATCATAAAACAATAACCAAGAACAATTTCAAAATACGAAGTTTCGCTTCTTGTTTATTTGGAACATGAACTCTGCTTCCTAAATTAAGTGATCTTAGCCATAGACCCCCTAACCAACCACCCCCTCCCCCCAAAAAATAAATAAATAACTAATAAAATTACTAGACCAAGTGGAGAAATTAAAAATTAAAAGAAACCAAAAGAAATAACCAGATGATCCCTTTTTCTGGTAAGTAAGAAACAAGAAGGCAATCCTAAATCTTAATTGATTAATTTTCTTTTCCAGAAAGCATGGGAATAAAACACTAAAACCTTCCCACATATGGATCTTATCATTTCCATACAAGCAATTTGACATGCAAGAGATTGAACATCTCAAACAATTTCCTAGACATTTCAAACAAGAGAAACATATCTAAAACATATAAGAGAGTTAACAACAATGAAATAACAACCAAGAGCAGCATCAAAAGGGTTCCACAATCCTACCATTTGAGCAATAAAGCCAAGACTAACATAGCCAATGGAAATTTGACCAAGATTAGTGCATCCTGAAGGACTTACTGAAGTTTTAATGTGTAGTTGAACCACTCAAAGTTTATTATGTGAAATTGCCAAAATGTACAGCAAGTGATAGTTGTATCAAAAACATCAAAGACAAATGGGACGAATGAACTTCGTATATACTTGGATTTGAATTCGCAGTGTCAAATTTAAAATTCAAGGTTTAATGAATTCCCAAATTTGATAACAGTTATGAACGTCCACCAGAAAATTTTTCCAAAACAAAATCTAAAAAATAGAAGTCTTGCAGGACAATGGGCTTGGATTTGCTCCTAAATCCAATTCCACACTTTAATTCCAGTAAACTTAAATTGCTATGCAATAGATTTTGGTTATAAAGGGCACTTCAAACTTCCAAAAGGTAAAGCAAATTTTATTTAACATTTTAATAAATTACAAGAAGACTTGTAGACATAGGGGGCCCGATGACATGGTAACGAGGGTGATGGGGACCATGATGGGCATTTTCATCTCAAATATTTCCGATAGAAAGACAATATAAATTGGATATGCTTATTTAGGAATTGAGAATTGTTTGGGAGATAATTTTATTTACTTTCCTTAGGTTAGGTAATTTTTTTTAGTTTATTTTATTTTAGCCCTAGCCTATGTAAAGTTAGGAATTATAAGAAATTGATAGTTTTTTGTTATTGATTGAATGCAAAATTTTTTGAGATTTTAATTTCTCTCTAATTTTCCCCTGAAAGATTAGGGTTTGCCATGCTTTTGATTGCATTAGGTGGTATGAGACAGATTTTCCCTGATCTGATGGCACAATACAATATCGGCGGTCACGCAAATGCTAGCAAGGTACAGCAGATGCACAATGAGGTGGTAGCAATGTCCGCTCGTCTCAAAAGCCTAATGCAGATGCATGGAGGCATGCTGGAGATGTTCCTCACAATCGGCCCTGGCACCTTATGGCTGGTACTATTATTGATTCTTATCGTCAACCTATTAACAGGGGAGATGTGGAGTTTGAAACTTTCGAGTTAGCTCACGCAGGAATAAGAAGGGGACAACAACAAAACTATGATCATTAGTCTAATTTCCGCCTGAAAGATGATATCGCTTATTTTGATAGATTCATAGATATTGAGGGATTCCTAGACTGCGTTGCTAAAATTGAAAGATACTGGAATCTCACATCTATCCCTAAAGATAAATAGATGAAATGTGTTGCAGTTCGACTTCAAAGAGGTGCTTCGACTTAGTGAGATCGTTTCCAAGAGAATCGCAGGCGTGAAGGGAAAGATGAAATCACATCATGAAGTAAGATGAAGAAGATGCTGACATACCGATTTTTATCACCCAATTATGAATAATATTTGTTCCAACAGTACCAACACTCTTCGCAAAATGAAAGCATTGTGGGCAAATATACCACTGAACTCTATAGGTTGGCAAAACGAGCTGTTTTGACTGAGTCCGAATCACAATAGGCCTCACAATACATGCATGGATTGTGACAAAAGATCAAGGACACTAAGACGGAAGAGATAATTGTGGAGTCTCCAATAAATTGTGATAAGTTTAATGAAAATATTGAGGTAAAAGTGACTTCCATTTTTTTGAATACTATTTTTGAAGACAATTATAATTTAGATCAATTAACAAAATTATAATTGGTCTTCAAGAGAAAGAGGTTAAAATTTTCAAAATATTAAAATTTATTGATCCTTTTGGTGATAAGCACTACAACTTAAATTTATCGTTTAATGGTGAAGTTGGTGGTTTCATCAATCCTCAAATAACAGAAGTCAAAGATGAAAGTACGTTAGAATTTATTAATTTTACTGGGCCGGATAGGTATTGTGTTGAGAAAGTATGGTTAATATGACGAAATTTTTCAACCATGAAGAATTGTTCCTAGAATTGTTTGCTAAAAACAAAATAAGATTACTATCACGTGTAAAAACGAAAATTATTCTTAGGTTAGAATTATTTATACTTTTGTCAGTAACGGAAATTACATTAAAGATACTTGCTTATGATGGTCCTCTATTTAACTTGAGAACGACTTATTTTTTTAAGTAGAGGAGAATAATATGGACGTGATTGCAAATAAGTTCCTGGGCCAGCTGGATCGTCAGAAGCCCAAGTAGACTTGTAAATATTAGTGGACCCAATGACGTGGCAACTAGGGTGATTGGGACAATGATGGGCATTCTCATCTCAAATATTTGGACGGGAAGACAATATAAATTGGATATGCTTATTTAGGAATTGAGAATTGTTTGGGAGATAATTTTATTTATTTTCCTTAGATAGTTTTATTTAGTTCACTTAGATAATGAGATTAAATTTTATTTTATTTTATTTCAGCCCTAACTTATATAAAGGTTAGGAATTGTAAGAAATTTGTAGTTTTTTGTTCTTGATTGAATACAGAATTTTCTGATATTTCATTCTCTTTAACTTTCGCCTTAAAGATTAGAATTTTACACGCTTCTGGTTGCGTCAATAGACTGTATCTTTATTAATGAATAATCTGAAAGAAATTCATAATACCAAATCTAGGCCTGGTTAAGTAAGTCACATAATAATATAGAAGCCAACAAGTTGCTGATACTTGGATATACAAAAACTTGCTCTCATTCCAAAGCACGGAAAGCTCAATGGGTTAGTGGAAAAACCTGCTTGCATGACCAATCACAATCCTACACAACATGTACCCAAAGGTGCCAAACTCTGCGATTCTCAATAATAAGTAAAATCCAAACAGAGATGGAATTTGTCTCAATTAATAAAGCAAAAATATGTGATTCTCTGCTAAAATTCTGCAATCTATAAATGGTTAACACACAGCAACCCTGTCTATATAATTTCAGCATAAGCCGCCGTATTACTATAACAAAACTTTTTGGGTGGTACTAAACCAATATCTAAAAAGTGTGATTGTACATTAAAACCGAATCAAATCATGATTTTTAGAGCAGCCCGTGATCAAAATCTACTGTGATACAGAGATTTATCTTTCATCACGGGAGATAGCTGAGAATGACAGGTCTGAAAATTCTAGGCTCCAAATCCATCATTACAGCTGGGACTACAGCTATGCCCTCAAAATAGATGATAAACCAACGCTGTAACAGATCCAGAGAACCAATCGAACAAGGACATCAGAGTCATTCTAATTAATCATAAAAAAAGAAACTGAAGAGAGAGAAAGAGAGAGAGAGAGAGAACCTTGTAATGGAGAGGGACCCCAGTGTTGGGTCCAATGCCCTTTTCACCGGTACAGAGAGCCCTGAAGTTTTCGGCTGTTTTGGGGACGACGTCGTTGTATAGCTCCACCACTATCCTCCCTTCAAGCTCTCCTCCGATGCTTATATCCAGATAGCACCTCGGCCTCCCCATCTCTATCTCTGATACTTTCTCTCTCTATAATGGCGGTAAAGAAATAGAGAGATAATAAATGGAGCGATGACGAACAATGAGAGACCCACCAAAACCCTAGCCTTAGTAAGTCCCGCTTATATATATTTCGAAACCTTGCGCTTCTCTCCCACTTTGCCCCCATTATTCAAACTCCTCTCCTCTTCCACCTGTCGCTAACTTACGCCCAGTACACTGCGCACATCGTGTTCACTCAGCTGCCCTTCTCTTCATGCGTATTTCCTTTAAACTCCTTCATAAACCAGGGGTATTCATCAGTCAGCAAAGTTTAAGGCACTGTTTGAGAAAGGTTGGTGGTAGCTACCTGTTATTAGTTTTTTTGATTTTTTTAAAATAATTAAATTTATTTTTTTATATGTTATACTTTTCTTAAATATTAAAGAGTAAATTGTTAAATTAATAAAAAGTTAAAAAATTATTTATTAAAAAATTAATTTTTTTTTTCAAATACAAAAAAAGTTAATTTTTTAGTAATTAACTAGTAGACACTTTAAAAAAAATAATTTTTTTACTTTACAAGCCAAACCCAACTCATTTTGTAAAATTTCTTCATTTGTAAATGTTTGTTTTATTTAACAATTTTTTTTAGGCTGAGCACCTCTCCATTAACTTTTTTTACTCTACATTACTCTTTTTTCGTTTAATAAATTAAAATTATTATGAAATGCGAGAAATTAATAGAAAGGTGTAAATATCATTAACCTTTTTTTAACATATTACTAATATTCAAAATTCAAAAGAATCCACCAAATTTGAAATAATTTGATGATGCCAAAACATTCAATAAAATATATATTATATAATGTTTGTGCATTGTATACATAACTAGCAAATAATATGTACCTAATGCACTATTTAACTTAAATTAAATATGTATGTATTTAAAATTAAAATATGTTAGCGCTTTTTCATTTTTCTAAAATTTTTCATATGTCAATACGACTCTTCAAGTATCATTGTTAAACTTAAGTCAATGGTTTATTAAAATATGAGTAACTCAAAAATTGGATAGGAGTTTGAAGGGAATGTTTTGTTTGTAAAAGAACTCAGCAATTCGTTGAAAAATAAAACTCAATCACAACCTTTGAATTTTAATTTGTAAGAAGAAAATTTTAAAAATGTGTTATATTTTATTATATAAATTTTACATTTATGTGTTTTAATTTTTATGATATAACAAAAGAATGCTAGTAAGGGCTTTTCATTTTTTAACTTGGGCACTTTAACCTCACTAAAATATTATTCCTCTTTTTTAACGATTAATAACGGCACTTCCCTTTAAATTAACTCAAACCCTACCACTCCAATCTCTTCTTTGCATTTTATGGCAAAAATAAAAATAAAAAATTAGTGTAAGAATGACATATAGTAAAATTTAATTGAAAAATTTGATAAAAGTTAAAAAGTTTTTAGTACTTTTTTAGAAATCTAAACATTCTTATATATTATTTAATCAAATAAGTATAATCAAACATTTTAATCGCATATTCTCATTTGTTGTTTAACCTGAATATTTTGCAGGTGTTAGAGATCGAGCTTTGAAGTTTAAAAGAGTTTTGATAAAGATGGAGTGAATGCAATAAGGGTGAATGAGTTCAATATTTTTTTATATTATTTATTAACACATTCAAGCTTGATAGTGGACCCATTTAGTTAATATACAACAAATATTATAAAAAATGATTTATCCATTTAATTTTTATATAATAATATTATCTATAAAAACTATTTATCTTGATATTTGTTTATACTTCTCTTATATTATCTATACACCAATATTAAAGATATTGAAATAAAATTCTTGTCGTCACTAAGGAATTCTTTTTTTTTTTTATGATTCGAAACCCCACCGATTTATTGCAACCCTCAACGAATCGCGTAGTCAATAGGTAAACCGGGGGCTCGCACAATACCCCACAAATCACGCAAACCGGTTAAATCCAAGACTCACACTTTGTGTAGGTACCTCCAAGACTTGTTGGGCCTTAGAGTCGAACTCCTGATTTTCTTAAGGAAACCAAGAGCCCTGGCCAATTACCCTAGAGTAGTTGGTTTCATTACTAAGGAATTGAACATATTTTTTTGGTGAATGCTACTATCAGACATAAGCTGGGTTTGGTAATTAATTTTTTTTTAAACAAAAATTTGAATTTTTTAATCAAAACTTATTAGTTAAAAATTTTGCATCTAGTAAAATTGTGGTAACCTCATTTCTGACTGTTTGGCTAGTGAGAAAATGAAAGAAAATAAAAAAAATTTGATTAGATTCCAAAACTCTCTTAATTGAGAAATTAATTCCGAAATAAATTTTTTTCATCCTATTTTTCTTACAATACCTCCTATTTATATGCTCTATTATACCTATTAACTAACTAATTATACTCATTAAGGTTGTATTTGGAGTGATAAAAAATTAGATAAAGTGAAATAATTTATAGATTCGTAATTCATGGAGTAAGATAAAAAATTAAATAACTTTTAGATATTTTCACAGATTTTCAAAAATTTTCAATGATTTTTTACAAGTCAAACGCACCCTAACTAACAGAGTAACCTAATTATTTGATATCATGGTTAACTAATCTAACCAAATTAGGTACATAACAAAAATATCAATATTTTAAGCAAAATTATCCATCTAGGATGTGTTTAGAGTGACAAATAGTGAGATAAATTGAGATAAAGTGAGATAATTTATATATTCGTAAAATGAGATAAAAAGTGAATAATTTTTATTTATTATATATGATAAGAACGAAAAACAAGAATCTTTAAGGGGCTCTCATCATCTATTCTTGCAATTATCACTAGTATAAGCCATGTAATTAGGACTAAGCTTTCTCAAATTCATGTGACTAATGTCACACATGGGGATACTAGCTTATGTATTAATTGGAGGATTTCATTGTAAATATTTTTGGTTATACGGGGGCATGCCCCTAAAATGATATACATTACACATTCCCTTTAATCCAAATATTTCTTAATTACCAAAAAAAATAATTTTTAGAGTTTAAAAAATTTTTAGAATTTTTCAACGTCTTTTAGCAAATCAAATGCACCCTAATAAGACATCAATAACTTTTTACTATAATTTTCTATCAAATTACTATTATGCCCTTTTCTTTCCCTAAGTAATATAACAATTAGGAAAAATAAAAATGTAAAATCGGTATTAACCTCTTGGAGAAATAGAAAGTTTCAACCAAACGTTGAGCAGATATCGAGCAATGGGCACTTTACTGTGGTCCAAAATTAAGCTTTATTTGACTTTTGTTTTTTTGGTAATTTTGACTATGTTTTTTAGTTATTATTATTATTATTATTATTTTGCCTAATATGATATTTTTCATTAATTTTTTTAAGAAATTGTATCTTTCAAGCATGATAACCATATTCGGGAAAAAAAATCACGTCTATTTAGATAAAAGTTAGAAAAAGTAGATAAAAAATTAGTTTCTTTTGTTTTTTTTGGTAGTTAAAAAAAAGTTTTACCTTTTTTACCCAAACAAATAATTTTTACATAAATAGACATGAATTTTTTTATTTTTTTTACGAATACGATTAATACACCTAAAAAGTTTCTAAAAAAATTAAATTTTAGTAAAACAATCCATATAAGGTGAAAAAAGTTACAGAAAAAGCTAGAAAAGTTTTTTTTTGTAACAGAACAATGCTTAGGCTTTTTTTGGTTACAAAAGAACTTTTAATTTTTTTTTATTTTTTTGTCTTATATCGTTTTTTCACCAAAATTAATTTTTTTGAAGTTATAGTTTTAGGGTTTTTAATTACTTTTGTAAAAAAAAGAAATGAAAAAATCACGTAAATAATCATTTCTTTCGTTACTTTTTACCGTAAAGAATAAGTTTTACCAAAATGAACATAAATTTTTAATTTTTTTCGAATGTTAACATGCTTAAAAAGTTACAATTTTTTAAAAAAAATTGATAAAAAAATCATATAAAACAAAAAAAACTCTTAAAAAAAAGTTACTAGCATTTTTTTAACGAAACACAGCCTTGATCAGTTTCTTAACCCTCTAGTCTACATCATATCATATAAATATGTATAAAGTAGAGTTTGAGAATGTTACTACGTTACATATGATTTAACTTGCACTACAGTTATATATATATATATATATATATAAATTTTAAACATAATTATCTTAATTTATAATTATATAATTGAAAAATAATTAATATTGTAGATAATTATCACTCATTCACAATTTTATTCAAATTAGAATGTTTATGATATCACTTAACATTTTTATTTAATCTACATTTCTATTTATTATATAATTTTTATTTTTTATTTTTATACCTTAATAAATTATTATTTAAAAATTAATAAATATTGTTATTATTATTAAACGAAATAATGCAAAACAAATAACTAGCATATTAAATAAAGATTTTAATTTATTAATATAAATTCATAATTATAATTGCCTTAATTTATAATTATATAATCTAAAAAGAATTATTATTGTGCATAATTACCACTTATTCACAATTTTATTCAAATTAGAGTATTTATGGATATCACTTGATAGTTTTATTTAATCTACACTTCTATTTATCAAATAATTTCTTATTTTTTATTTTTATAATTTAATAAATTCTTATTTAAAAAATAATAAATATTATTATTAAATAAAATAATGAAAAAAATAATTAGCCTATTAAATAAAAATCTTAATTTATTAACATAAATTCATAATTATAATTGTCTTAATTTACAATTATATAATCGAAAAGAGTTAGTATTGCACATAATTACCACTTATTTACAATTTTATTCAAACTAGAATATTCATTGATATTACTTGATGTTTTTATTTAATCTAAACTTCTATTTATCCTATAACTTTTTATTTTTATTTTCCCTATTTTTAACAAATTGTTATTTAAATAATAATAATAATAATAATTAAATAAAATAATTAACTTGTTAAATAAAAATTTTAGTTTATTAACAACATGTCCTTTATTATTTTTATTTTTAGATAAAATAAGTAATATATCTTAAATCCAATTGTAATATTGTTTATTAAAATTATATATTTATGTGGTAATATTATTTAATAAAAATATAAAATAATATTAGCAATTAGAAAATCATTCCAATTTAAGTGCCGCTCAGACTTTTCTTAGATTTGGATTTTCAATTTGATCAAAATGGTTCCTGTCTACAAAATTTATAAATAGATACAAAATCTTCTTCTTTTCTTTCAAATTTCTTTGAGAATTTTTATTACAATAATTTTTTCTTTCAGTTTTTCAATTTGCTTGTTAAATACTTAAATTTTAGTTTTTTTAAAGTTTTTATATATAATTGACATATATGTATATATACACTGTCATAGGAAAAATGAAGACAATGATTATAGATTATTTAATTATATGAGAAATTTTTGTTATTTTCAAGCATTTTATTCTTTTTATTTATTAGAATTTTAACTTAATCGAATCCATACTATTAATGATTTTAATATTTTAATTTGTTTTATGTTCACTATTTGATTAAATTTCTATAAACAACAATATATATTACTTTCAAATATATTTCTACAACTTTACTGTTTTAACATATATAGCACACTCAGCTTAGTTATATAATATGACAAATTTGTACATCACACGGATCATACTACTAATTAAATATATATAAAGTAGACCCTAAAAAATGTTATTATGCCACATAACGTCTAACTAGGTGTTATGATTACGATATGTGGCATCTAATTTTAATTATTTTAAAGAATTTTATTTATTATACAAGTCTACTATTTTAATTAACCAAAAAATCTATTTATTTTATAAGTCTTCCATATATATGATTTAATTTATAATAATTCATGGTGTTCTAATTTTAATGGAATAAGACTCTCTCATCTTCTAATTAATTAAATAATTTTTATTTATTTTATATATTGATTATTTTAAAGAATTTTACTTATTATATAAGTCTAATATTCTAATTAACTGAAGAATTCTATTTATTTTGTAATTATTTCTTATATATTATTTAATTTATAATCATTCATGATGTTTTAATTTAAGTAGAATAGGGCTCTTCGATATTTTAATTAATTAGAAAAATTTTATTTAATTTATATATATATATATATATATATATATATATGTATGTATGTATATTTTTCATTGATTTATTGGAATTTGAGTGTATTCAAACTTCTATTGATGTTTTATTATCTATTACAATATGAAAGTTCTCCATTTTACTTTCTGCTTTATATTCGTTTATATTATTTAATTTATAATTATTTATAGTGTTATAATCTAAATGGAATAGAGCTCTTCCGGTATCCAAAATCTTTAAATATATTCCAATTTTTCTCTTTTAGATTTCTTTTGGACCTTTTATTATAACAATTTTCTTTTCAAAGTCTCACTAATTTGCTTGTGCCTAAACATTTATTTAGTTTCATATGTAATTGTTTATCTATAATGCTAAAAGAATTTATTTTTCTCTCCTTTTCTCCTTCACTCTAATCCTATGTGACATGCTTATTTGATCTCCATTCTATTTTTCTTTTTTATAGATTTTTGATTTATTTTTAAAATTTGTTTATTCCCTCTTATTCTCTTCTTTCTTCTCATTCACAGAACTTTTGTTTATTTGCCCTGCATTGTTAAAATACTATAACTTTACTTTTTCTTTTGTATATAAAACTATTAAAGTTGTGACATATGATTTTAATAAATGTGAATGAACTTATGAATTCCAATAAGGGAAGACTCTCCAATATTCTAATTAATTAAATAATTTTTATTTATTTTATATATTAATTATTTTAAAGACTTTTATTTATTATATAAGTCTACTATTTTATTTAACTAAAGAATTCTATTTATATTGTAAGTATTTTACATATATTATTTAATTTATAATTAGTCATGGTGTTTTAATTTAAGTGGAATAGGACTCTTGGATATTCTAATCAATTAAAGAATTTTTATTTAATGTATATATATATATATATATATATTGGAATTTAAATGTGATTAAACTTCTATTAATATTTTATTATTTATTATATTATGAAAGTTCTCCTTTTTACTTTCTGCTTTATATTCATTTATATTATTCAATTTATAATTTATGGTGTTTGTAACACCCCGTATTTTGTTTTGGCTACTTATTTGAGATCTAAGCTAACTAAATATTTGTACCCAATGTTGGGTCTGGATGATTGGGTCTATATTATTGTTCCTAAGCCAAGCTTGGCCTAGAGTTGTACTGGTTTAGAGAATTGAGTCAAGAGCCGACCCCTTTTTCTTTCTTTTCTTTCCTTTCTTCTTTTCTTTTCTTTTTCTCTTGGGGCTTTCCTAGGTGCTCCCAAACAGACGGGAGGAGTGAGAGAAGGGCGAGGTGGGGAGAGAGAGAGAGAGAAAAGGGAGAAAGTTGGGTTTGTGAAGGAAGATTAGCGGACTGGGGTAATGGTCGATGCCCTAATCGTCATAGTAGTGACCATTTTCAATGATTTAACTCGAGTTGGGAGAAATTAGCTTTGGAAGGTTAGAAGCTCAACCCAGTTTTCTTTATTTTTCTCATTCTTTCTGCGGATTTGAGGTAGGTGGGATTTATATACATGCTATATATAGCTTGATTTTGATATATTATTTGTATGATTTGGTGGAGTATTGACTGATTTGTAGCGATGTATATATATGTGTATACAGTTGTCTATATATATATATATATATATATATGCAAATAGGTGATGAGATCTTGCATTCTTTTGAGCTATTATTGAAATAAATGCTAGAATAACATGTTATTGAGATGTTTGCATGTTTATATATAATTGATTGTTAAGTTTGTGGCTTGAATGGAGGATTTGGGGTGTTTCGTGTGGAAGACAAACCCAAAAAAATACTTACCAAAAAAAAAAAGACAAACCCAAAAATGGTTTCGGGATACTGCCCTTCAAAGGGGGTTTCAAAGAATATTACCTTCAAACGAGGGTTTGAACAGAGCCACCATTCGAATGCAAGTTTGAAAGGTTCAAACGGTTTTAAGCACAAAATTGAAAAAGTTTTCAAAAAATGCAGATTTTGAGATTTTAAAACATATTTGTTACCCAGAACCATTAATTATTAATTTCTACAAATTAAGTGAACCCCAAATCATCCTCAAGGCTAATGCGAATGCAATTTTGTATTGAGATGATATTTATTTACATGGTTAAGCATATCATGTGCATTAGGCTGAGGTTGCATCGTTCGACTAGATATTGTGATTATTGATTGGTCGAGAGTGCTATGTTGATATTTTTGATGTGTCGAGGCATGAGTCATGTGTATGACGGGATCCTTAATTTTGAGAAAATAATAAAATGAGATTTTGAAAATGCCAATTGATCCTCAGTCAGTATATGTGACTAAAGTTTAATTATTGAAACTTAGACGTTAATCTTAAGCTACTATTTATATTGATTACTACTTGAGCTAAGTAGATGCCTGACTAGGGGTCTAACTCAGTTTCCTAGGAGAAGAGCCAGGAGGTGTAACTTGGTTCCCTTGAATTTTAGCTAATTGGGGGTGTAACTCGGTTCCCTAACCACTAAATATATTGATTCCTGCTTGAGTTAAGCAGATGGCCGACTAAGGGTATAACACGGTCCCCTAGCAGAAGGACTAGGAGGAGTAACACGATTCCCCTAAGTTTTACACTGGTAGAGGTGTAACACAATTTCCCACCTATGACTATATATATTGAGATTGTCATTTTCCATGAGCATTAAACAGTGTAGATGGTGATCTCACATGTTTTACTAAGTGTCACCCATCTCATGATAAGGTTGGGGGTATATAGAGATTAAAAACTATGCATTATCATTGCATTCCATCATTTCCCATTGTATGAGATTGCATAGATTATTATGTGTTGAGATATTAAGATGTTGAGATGATGTAGATATGACATTGATTGATGATATGCATGGTTTATCTTGTTAATAATAAGTTTGGTTATGAAATAAGATATATAAACTAATGTTGACACCCCAATTTTGCTCCATTTCTTAAATTTTATAATTTTAATGTTTTTAATTAAATGATGCTCTACTGATTGGCTTTTTTTAATTATAGGATATGTCAAAATGCCAAAATTCAACAAAAAGCAAACAATTAGCAAAATGTCAATTATACTCCTAGAGTTAGGCAGAACCTAAGCTAAAGATCCAGATCATAGCAGAAAACCACCAGACTGCACAAGTATATCTAAGACATCAAATAAATAACTCCTATATCAATAGGAGAGTCAAAGTCCAGAGTCAAGAGTCAATTTAGTCCAAAAGTCAAGAACGACATCTACCGACACACCTGAAGGACGACATCAACTGAAATACCTAGATCAAACTAGAAACATACAAGAAGGATATGCAACATCCCAAGACATGTCAAAGAACATAGAACATAGCTCAGAGTAACCAAAATTCTGCTCCAGATGTCATCTGAGCTCTACCGACTCAAAATGGCTCATATCAACGAGAAGGAAGTTACTAGCGCCCCAAACACAATTTGAGCATCTAGATGAAATCAAAAGACCTTCAAATTGCACACAAATGTTGAGGGTTTATTCCCTGAAGTAATGGCATAGCTAGGTCTGACCAAGTCAAACCTTAGGAGGTTCCCTTGCTCTTCGCTGATTCATTTTCAAATTTTTTCAATTTTTCATAAAAGTGTCCTAGAGTCCCGCTGATGGAATTTTTAGATTCCTCATGCCCCTAAAAAGGTGGAAGGAGTCATCTTGGTGGTGCCTCTAGGGTTAAGTCAAAGGATTGGCTAAACTTGTCTCTGTTTTAGTCTTTTTTGGCGCAACATTTTTCAAATGAATATAACTCGAACTAAATTGAGTCTAGTTTTAACCTAATTGGTTTAAATCGCTCCAAAAAGTGTCCAAGAGGTCTTGGAAGCTTTCGAAAACTATGCCAAAGGTCTTAGAATGGATCGAACCTCTATGGGTGAAAATCCAACTTCGCTGAACATGGCTCGAGCTAGGGGCTCAGGCTAAATTGGCCGTTTTTTTACTTAGTTGCCAAACACTTTGCCAACTAGGTGTGTGGCAAACCTTTTTGCCTACTTTGAATTGCAAACTTGTCTGCCCTTTCTATTTTTGTAAACATATTTGCTCGTGGTGTTATACAAACTTGTTTGCCGATACTATTTAGCAAAAAGGGTTACAAAACAAACTTTGCAAAAAGTCCTTGGAAGAATTCAAGACTTTTTCTTTCTTAAGTTTCATTTTTGGTATAATTTTTTCTCTAGAAAATTTTTATTATCTTTCAATTCAATTTGTTTACATAATTAGAATAGAATAATTTTAGTTGTATAAATATAATTCCCTATTAATGAAAGGTACTCAGATCGTAATTTAAGAATAAGTTGTAGCTGGTGTATGATATTGACCGGATATACTCAAGAAAAATTTTGTAAAATTTTCAAACATCATAACATGACATGTCCACATTATAATACCATGCCTAACATCATATCTGTCATGCCATGTCATCTCTATCATGTTATAACATGTCATTGTCATCCTATACCATGCTCACACACCTATTACCATGCTATGCCATGTTATCCTATGCCATGATCATGCTATGCCATGTTACCATGCTCATTTACCATCTCACATCATAATATAACATGCTAGCACATGCTTTGACATTCCATACACCATATTTTGACATACTGACGAATGCCCTGACAAACTAGAACACATCTAGACATGTAAACACACATCCACTAAGGTTGACATAGACTTAAAAATCAAATACTTATCAATTCAAATCATTCACCTGAATAAGTGAGGCTCCAAAAATTGGGAATGACTTAGGATTGGCTAAGCTGATAATTTTTAAGCTATAACTTCCCTTAGACATATCTAACATGCATCCTTAAAATGCCATTCATTATAAGAATATAAAATGTCACCATATTTAACATGCTGATGACATATCTGATCATATTAGTTGCATCACGCATATCACATTGGCTTCTAGGCCTTTCATATAGACTTCATCATCATCGAGAACTGAGTTCTCGATTTGAGCTGAGTTCCTTTCCTAAATGATACTCACTCACCTACTTTAAGCGCATCCTTGGGAGTTTAGCTCCTTATCAGAGTGAAGCTCCTTCCACCAGTTACACGCTAGGTGCTAACTGTTTCCCTCTCACTTGGAGTCAAACTGCATTCCCTGTCTCTTTCCTTGGAGTTGAACTCCCAAACAAAGTAAAACTCTTATTACCAGTTATGTGTGAGGCATTAAATATTTCCCTTTCATGTATTCCTTTTCATATTATGTGTTAGGTGCTAACTGTCATTCTGAGAGCTATGTAGACATGATCCCTTCGCAGGGTACGTAGGCAGCTCAAGTAGAACGCTTTGAGTCTAATCATCACAGCTTAAAGTGCTAATTTAGAGCTAAGCTTTATATTTGCACAATAGTTTAGGGTTAGAGCTATGTAGACTTGATCCCTTAATAGGGTACATAGGCAGCTCAAGCAGAATGTTTCAATCTTGTTACCATAGTGCGAGGTGCTATGTTAGAACTAAGATTATTTCCCTGGTTAAACGCAAGGCATTAATGGTCTCTTCTCTAGAGCAAGGCTCTGTCCTTCTTATTTGGAGTAAGGCTCCTTTCTCTAGTTAACCATTTTTCAGTTATGCGCTAAGTGCTAACTGTAAGGCTCCTTTCCCTAGTGGAGTAAGGCTCATTTCCTCCTGTTATGCATTAGGCGCTAATAGTTCTCTCATCTAGAGCTAGGCTCCATTTCCCAGTTAAGTGCAAGGTGCTGACTGTCTATTATCATCTAGAGTAAAGCTCTCTTCCCAAGTTATACGTGAAATGCTAACTTTCACATCAGTCTCAGAGCTAGGCTCTCACAATATAAAGATGATTACTCCTGACACATACTTAAAGCTAGAACTCTTTCTCTTTCTCTTCCCATTTTAGGAGCAAGGCTCCTTCAAATTGATCCTAAATACAGTATGGACCCTATCGGTCGCCTTCTCATACACAATTGTAAATCACACCCGCACTAGGCACTGTCCCAAAGTTACGCTGACCTAATCCCTTAAAAATGTATGTAGGCAGCTCAAGCAGATGGCTTGAGTGCGGTCTCTATGATTTTCATAGACCATCTACGTGAGGCATAGCCCACACTTGGAGCGAGGCTTCCACACACATCTATTATCATATAACACTTAGTTCAAACCATGTTAGGTCTAAATTACGATCAATCTGATCACTTCACAAGATACATAGGCAGCTTGAGCACATAGCTTGAGTTTAGTCATCTTGGTCTTTATAGACCATATTTCAATACACATTCTCAGTGCACACACACACACTTATGTATAGGCAAATATCTCACTACACTTGTCACGCCCCGGATTTTCATAACCCGAATGCCCGGGGGTGACTTGGGATTATTTGTTGGGTATAAAAATAAGATGATAATAACACGTTGTCACTCCCCAAAATTTTCTTCCAAACTGGGGTTGACCCGCAATAAAAATTTAAGGTATTCAAAATCCTTTGTTTATCCCAAACAATATTTATAAGTCATTAGACTGAATCATTTGATGGGATTCAATTACAAGGCACAAAATAAAGATAAAGAATAGTATTACAGAGCCATCTAAACGTCTCAACCACGTGATTAACTTTACATACCAAATAAAAGCAAGCTAGGTCTAAACTTAATAATTACAATCATCCAACAATTATTATTACAGACCACAGTAATAAATAAGTCTTCCAGTGCTGCGTAAGAAAAAAATAAAAAACTCTGCTGGTGGAATATTTAAGAGAAATTAATCTCTTTCCAGCTCATCTTCAGTATCCCTGTGCTTAATATCCTGAAAAAAATATTCCCACAAAGGGGTGAGCTACTAAAGCCCAGTAATTAGAATCTCCTAAGTGCCTATATACAATGGTTGTAATGCTACACTATATTAGGTGACTCAATACAGTGAATGTGATTAGGTGGTATACGGTTCATGCAACAATTAATTCAATAGATCCCACTGAATAATGTAAATTATACTTACAACGGTTCGATAAAACCGTCATCGTAACTACTATTTTACTTACACATAAAAGAGTTAAATGTTAATAGGTGTACCACAATGAAATCTGTGTCGCAGTGGTGGGGATCTCAGATTTAGATCTTCAAGGTCTCGAGATCAAACCTCATAGCAATACAGGTTCTGTATATATATATTTTCTGCATCTTTTTATAAAATATTCATCTAAAGGAATTAAATATGATTAAATAATTCAAACCCATCATTTATACAAAAGCAAAAGAAATTGCCATCCATAGTAAAATCTGATAATGGGGTTTAGTCTAAATCCTCCTAAGGCAATCATACTTCTATCTTCCTCTACCCCCAGCCTTGGGAACCAGTGAATTTACGGGCTTAGCATCCAATGCATTCCGACGGTGTCACCTACCAAAACCTTAGCTGTCGCGACCGACTACCTGATTGGCCAGGTCAGAAGGGAGCATATCCCAAATAAAATGCATATGTTTCCATCTCCATCTAAAAGGCCATCTCTACCCACCCATCACCCCATTGCCAAAAATAACTTTAGCATCGAGTGCCTTAATTTCTTCTCACCCTTTTACATTCCCAAAGGTTCCTTGTATGGAAATAATATTTTTTTATAACAACCAGCAATGTTCCCGGGCGATGAATCATAAGTGAGATTTTTCATTCACATGCAGTATATTAAGTACTTTATCTAAATCCATAATTTAATAATAATTCTCAATAAATCAAAGATTTAACATAGTCACCAATATTATTATCATAAAGATAAGTACTACATGTAAATTAACAAGTAGCAAGTAACCAGAATAATATGAAATTCGAATTAGTATTTTAGTTAATTATTTGACAAGTTTGCCGTACTAGTCTTGATAGGAATAAAATTATTTCTAATGGTATATTAATTAAGCTGAGGTTGGCAGCTTAGTGGGCGAGCGACCCTAATTGCGATTTGAAGTCGCAAGTTCGAACCTCATTGGTTGCGATCTCGGTTTTTGCCTCTTTTGCCTTTTATTTTATTATTTTATGAAATAAAAAAGATAATAAATAGCTCTTTGGACTTATATTTAATTTTAGAAAAATTTATTAGTTTTATTTTATTTAAAATAATTTGAATAAATTTCCAATCATCATCTTCTTTATAATCAAACCCTTATCATATGTTTTCGGCTTCAAGATATCCACAAATATCCATAGAATTATTCCAATATTTAGGAAGGTATTAAATAAGTATCATTAAATTCACTTAATCATAAAAATATAGTTATATAACTTGCTAGGTTGACAAAACAATGCCTAAAAGAATCAATGAAATTCATTTATGAAAGACCAAATGAGGAAAGAATAAGTCCCTTATTTCATTTGGACATTTTATCAAATATTTGGTTCTACTTAGCCATTTTAGTTTGAATAAGTCATCCAACTATCCATGAAAAAACTAATTGTCTAAGTCAATTATCATAAATATTAGAGTGTCCAATAATATATAATATTCAGTTTAAAATAATTTTATATCAGTTAAAAGATAACTAAGTAGTCTCTACTTAACAGTCCACTTTGGTATTTCATCAAATAGTATAAGTGTTTTATTAGATTAGGCCTTGCAAACAAAATTACACACAAATAAATTATTAACATAACTATAACTAACAAAGGGTAATTGGGAATTTAAATTTATCTTTAAACATAAAATTCTAAAAAAAAATCCAAACAAGCATCAATTAAAGGCTAAGCATAAATAGCAGCTTGAAAGAAAATTCATATAAAATAGAGCAAAAATCCAATATCTATAAACTTTATATCTGTAGAAACTAGACTTCAAGATCTACAACTTTCATATTTTACACTTTTTAAAATTCTAATGTCTAAAGGTACAAAAACAGCCTTGAATTCAGTTTGTTTAGAAGATACAGTTTTACACGTGCTCAGTATTTTGGGCATAACTTTTGACTCACAAATCGGATTGATGCAATTCTTTTTGGGTTGGAAAGAAAACTTAAAGGGATACAACTTTTATGTTTTAGCCGAAGTCTAATTCCACCGTTTTAGGAGTCAGAAGCACATTAGAAGTTACAAATAGAGAGCTGTCAGCATACTGAGTTACATCAGTCAAAATTTTGGCTTTCCTACCCCCAATATTCGGGTATTTATTTTTATCACAATCAAGTTTCATACTTAAAACCCAGAAAAGGCATCAAATATATTTTAGGAGATTCGTCATCCTACCTCAATGAAGATATCGATGACCAATTCTGAGAAGGAAAAATGAGTTAAGCTTTGAACACCACCCAATTAGAAAGTTCCAAGCCTTTCTTCTTCCTCCAAGAAACACCAAATCTTCAACCACACTGGATAATGATTTAATTTTTTTTTCTCTTATTTTCTTCTCTTTGAAGGCACACAATTTATAGGAAGTCATAGGAGTGTAGAGAAATTAATGGTGGAGAAAATAATCTCCACTTCACATGCTTCAAATCAACTAAGGTAAGATCATGCTTAAACAATAGGTAGCATGATCCAAGAATCATGATTGTTTTTTGACTATCTAACCACATAATTGAAAAAAGGTGTCGGAGGATGGATGGAGATGGGTGGCATGATCCGGGAATCATGCTAGCTTTTTGAGAAATTAAACAAAATCATTTAAAAGATGCTTTAAGTGTTTAAATCATGCTTGCTAAATAATTAAAAAGATGCTTTAAATGAAGGGTCTTCTTTTTGACTAATTAGCCAAATAATTTGTAAGATTGTGAGAGATGTATGGAAGAAATGATGGATAGAAAAAGAAGTTTGTCGGGAAATGATTTAGAGCTACTATTCATGAGTCAACTCAGTGAGTGATAAAGTGAGTTAAAGTGAGTTGAGGTGAGTCAAAGAAAAGGTTGACCCATGGGTTAATGGGCTTGGGTTGAACCAAATAGGTAATTTGGGCTAGGAAGTGTTTGGATAAAAATTTAGAAATTCTACATTAAACTATCACAAAGGGTGAAATTAAATTCGAAAATCTTTCCAACTAATTTTATTATTCCAAAAATTTTTAAATCCTCAATTTTCTAGATTTTTACTATAAGAAATATCACCACACACTTAAGCAAATTAATTAAGAAAAGAAAAAAATTCAGGTTATTACAACACCAACACACATGAGCTAAGCTAAGTCACCTCATATTTCATACTTCATTTGTATTTATGGGTTATATGCATTGATCATTATTAAACGGAGTACTATATTATGAGATCACGATTGTAAAGAGTAGAAAGGGACTCTGGATATCCCTATGTATCTAAGCGTAGCAGTTTTTGTGTGTAGTCGAACTCCTAAATCCACTATCTCTGATTGCACAGACTAGTTGAGAGTCACTAAAAAAGGGCCATTTACCACATCTTTCAGAAACATAGACAACACATTTTAAATCATAGTCAAAACTTAGGTTTCTCGACACACTCATTTTGAAAGTGTCGATTGGTGACTTCTATTCTTTGTAATCGAGGCCCTATTTCAAAATGAAACATAGTTTTTCACATTTGAGTGATCTCAGACGCATCATGTCGTAATAAAGATTCATGATCCGTACTCGTCGATCCTAGCGTGTGGATCTAGTCACGATAGTTGGCGACTCCGCTGGGGATCCAGCTACTGTTTCAAGGGTTTAACCACAATTTCCCCTCTTCGCAGTTGCTATCTCACACCACAATCTCCAGTTTATCCAATCAAAGCACGCAACCCATTTTTTTATTAAAATGCATATGTTTTTACTATTTCTTCTATACTGTACATCCTAACCCATTCAATTGCAACTAAAATTGCGTGTCCATTTTTATCTTGATTTATTTTGTAAGATGTATGAATAAACAAGGGCAAGTGCCTTACTACTTTTCTTATCTGTCATAAATCCATGCTCTCCTAAATCACACACTGCACACATCACTGAGCATATTATGCATAACCCATTTTTACCCTTTAATTATTTGAGGAAGGTCAATTGGTCCCTCCAAGGTATGGTTGCATATGCAGTCCTCTTAATAGGTGTACTGAACTTCCTCCTGGTTAGATCACTAACCTGAGAAGGTTTTCTTTAAAAAACTGGAGGTTTAAAGATCTGGTGAGTGTTAACCTCTCTAGGGTGCATTAAGTGAAGCTATGAACCTCATGTCACATATAGTCAAGCCATAGGCTAGAGCCTCACGAATCTAATTTTTTACAGGAACACTGGAGAGGATGGTACTAACTTATTTGTTCCATGTGACTACATTTAACATACATTTATCCATACATAGTAAACGAGACAACTTATCATTGTCTTTATATAGCAATAAAACCTACCCATACTTGTCTAAAGGACAAAGCCCTAAATAGACCATTCATTCATGCACTGTGAACCCCTGAAGTTCACTTTTTTAAATAAAACAAAGAGATTGCCACTTAAGTCCAATTTTGTTCTGTATTTACTCACTGAGTCAATCAATGCATATTCTAGTTCAAAACCTAGATTTTATCAAATCTCATCTCAAAACTATGAATAGTTTCAGCCCAAAACTCTACCAAATTTGAGCTAGAGATTTGATCACTAAATCAAGGTAGAAATCTCACGAAATACTCCCTGGAGTTTTCATCTAAAGATCCAATCACAATTTCAACTTAAAACGCTGCCGGATTTAGGATAGAAATCTTAGGTTAGAGTTTCTCCAAATTTCTATCTAGGTTTACAGTTTTGGTAAAACCTTACCAAAAAATTTGTAATAGTTTAAACCTGAAACTCTATCGAATTTAAGGTAGGATTTTCAATAAAAACTCACACCAGAAGTTCACCAAAGTTTCAACTCGAAACTCTAATTCAAGTAGATTTTGAACTAAAATATTGACCGACCATAAATTATGTTCGGGTTTTACCTCTTAAGTGCAAGAGGGTAGTCGCAGTTTTAACTCGGTGAGTCCAAGGTCAAATTCACAGGGAGCCTATGTTATTCAGTTTCTAGGTTGTAAGACAAATTTAAAACCTAACGTAACTAAAGTTTGATATTCAATTGGAATTAATTCCTAAGGTTTTGCAGAATTAAAATTTAAACGAAAACTAAATTAATTTTACTTAAGAAATTAAACAATTCAAATGTTTGATTTTCAAATTTAACTTAATTAACTAATTTCGAAAGTGCAACAATGTATTATACTAAAATTCAAGGCAAATTAACTATTGCAAGGAATTGAAATGACTAATAAAATTTGATAATAAAAGGGTTCTTGATTCAACTTACAAGTCTGGGTGATTCACTAATTCGCTCTGGGATTTTTAGATGCAACTTTGAATTAGGGTTTTGTTTAAAAAGTGTTAAGAACATTAAAATTAAATATTAGTACCAGTAATTTCAAACGAATATGGTTAAAGATCTTTGTTTTCGAATGTTTTCTAAACAAACACTGTTGTCCCAAATAGCAACACTAGAGGGGGGTGAATAGGGTTGCTTAAAAATTTTGCAAATAAAAATTTCAACCCTAAAGCAAATATGTCAAGATGAATATGAAATGCACAAAAAAATTATTTAATATTTGTGAATGAAGAGTGAGTGCTAGTGTTTGCAATAAATATAAAGAGAAGGGAAGAGAAGCAAATACAATCGATTTATAGTGGTTCGGCTTCAATGTTGCCTACGTCCACTCCCCAAGGCCTTCCTTGAGATTTCTCCACTATTCTTTGAAGAGTTTATTACACACTAGCTTCCCAAGGTGCTAGAAACATTTCCCAAGTGATTTTATCCCCAAATCACTCACACAAGTCTCTCTCAAAGAAAGTCTCTTGTTTTTGTTCTAACACTTGAACCAAAACCAACAAGAGCTCATCCAACTCTCACAAATTAAAAGGGCTATAAATTTTCCTTTCTTACAACAATAATGATGAGTTTAAAACTCAATCAAATCAAAAAGAAACTCTCACAAGTTGAATATGAAAGATGAAGCACAAGTGTGAAAAGAAATCACTCTATGTTTGCGAAGTTATTGAATTCCTTGTATCTCTTTGTAAGCACTTTTTTCTTGCTTTTCTTCATTCCCTTGAATCTGAGTTTGAGGCTCTATTTATAGATGAAAATATTCAAATGGCCGTTACTAAGTGAAAAGATACTTTTGCCTTTGAAAGAAATTGAATTTTGTTGCTTCTAATGCTGTCTTTCATATTCAGATTTTCTGAGATATATTTGTGACAATTTTCACCCTCATAACATTCAAATCTGACACTTTCTCAGAGTAAATACTTTGTAGATATATATGTCAGCTATCACATGTCAAATATGGCTTCTGAAATGAGACCAGCTTCTGATAGCTTTTTCTGACATTCTGAATCTGTGTTTCCAGTTTAAGCTTCTGTTTCACCATGCTACTTTTAGAATTATAAGAAACGTAAACTACAAAAGTTGTATCTTTTTGAGTCTTCTTTGCACACACAAAAAATCAGAATTTTTAAAGTTGTAGAGGATGAGTTAGGTCTCAGAAACTAAGACTAGCTCCAGAATCCAGAATTAAAATATTTTTTGTAATGACTAATATTCCAACTCATGTTTTGATATCTTAACCTCAGATCCACAAAAATCTCCCTTCAGTAAAGTTGTTGATATGGAAGTCTAGTTTACTACATTAAAATTTCATGAAAATTGAACCATTGGATCGTAAGATATTATCTATAAACTAACATGTGTCTGATTTTTCTGTTTTTCCGAGTTAACCTCTAGTTCAAATCTTCATCTTACTTTGATTTCTATTACTCTCAACTTTGAAATTGCTTTATTCCATCATCCAAATTATGTGAAAATATCTAAAAAATAATATCAATCTCTTCCAACTCTATTAAATGAATTGTAATATTTCATACAATGTCTATTTGAAAATTAATTGTGAAAATTTAATTCAATGTTTGTTATCATCAAAATCAATTATAAAACTAACTTTATAAACCTTGGGCCAACAAACATGATCAAAGTTGAAATTGAATCCTATTATCTACTTGTTCCAAAAGTGTTAAGAACATTTAAACCAAAATCAGTATCAGTGATTTCAAATGAATATGATTAAAGATTTTTGTTTTCGAATGTTTTCGAAATAAGTAAAAATAGGTTTTAAAATCGTAGAGACCTTCGCATGTGCTTTCGCAACCCATGCGAAGGGTCTACTACATACATCTCAAAGCTTTTAATGAACCACCCTTTCTTGATTCGTTGAATCAAGAACTAGGGTTTCTACTCGAACATGATTTTAAACAAAATGAAAGCAACAAATGTAAGCATAAACATTCGATCTATCACTTAAAACCAAGAAATCATATATTAAATAGATGAAACGAAAATAAACTTACACAGAAAGTAACTCTGAAAATGCGTAATGAAAAAGTAGTGCGACCAAGAATAAGCAAACATCCAAAAAAATCCATAAATCTTCTCTCAAAAACAATGTAAAAACCACTCAAAACTCTCAAGAAATAAACTAAAAAGTATTGGGGAGGCATCCCTTGTTCAACCGTACAAAGGTGTTATATATAGGTTAAGAAAAACCCTAGAAAAACGAAGTAAAATGCACACCTAGGGCTTTGCTGGGGTTCAGACCCTTAGGGGAGGGGTCCGAACCACAGAATGCAACTTCCTCCAGATTCATTTGCTGGGGTTCGGACCATTTGGAGAGGGGTCCGGACCACAAAACCTTGGTTGCTCCATTTTTCTTTCTCCTTCACTCTGAGTCCTTGGGCTGGCCCGAATCATTCTTGATGAAGCTTGAACCACAACTTTTTCTTTGTTAAGCCTTCTCCAACACTATTAAGTTTGCTTTTCTCATCCATTTCCCTACAAAGAAAATGATATAATATGTAAGTTACAAAATAATGTTAAAACTTTAAATTTAACCATTCAAATGCATTATAATGTATCTAAATATAGAGTTTGTAATCACACTTTTCAAGTGTAATCAAATATGCAAAGACAAAAACAAAGTTGGGTCAAAAGGGACACTTATTCAAATAAAGAGGAAGTTATGTCTATCTAGACATTTGAAGATCAGGAATGAATATCCAAAGACTTGAAGAATAGATAAGATTTTTATTCATTTTTATGTTGCAATGTAAAAAGTATTCATTACATATTATAAAGTGAATACTCATTTCAATTCATTCATTTGTAATATTGCTTCCAATGACAATTTGAATGGGACTAGGTAATAAAACAAGGATTCCAATGACAATCTCTTTGCATTTATTTTAATCTTCTCATTATTCTTTCCCTCACCAACGAAAATGACCCCACAAATAAAATTAAATAATATTTCATTCAAAATCATTTTTAATCTTTATTTTCATAATAGGTGCTATCATTACCATTCGCTCCACTCAATATTCTTTTGTCAACACTAGATCTAGAACCGGAGACATAGCATCTTCATTTGAAGCATTTAACTATTATAGCTCAAGCACCAATTGTAGCTACATCAAAGGGAATAGGCTGGTTGCAACCATTCCTAGCTTTTACTGCCAACCTCACCTTTAACACTGCCACTGTCATCCCTCCACCCATAACCAACTCTACTGTAAGTGGTCTGCCAAGCACAATGCTTCCATCATTCTTTGGAACCTTACCGGCCATCATCCTAAGAGTGATAACATCCCTACTAAACTCTCAGACCTTTCTTTCAAAAGACCAACAAATTGCTAACTCGACTTTAGCTCTCAACTAGGCACTGGCCCATATTCCTATTTCTCTGCATAGTCAGATACTACTTGCTCATTTACAAGCACCCTACCTCTACCCTATACCTAAACAGAATTGGCCCAAGCCCAAAAGATCCAGAACATTGAGGAGGCCTTGAAGAATCATTCCAACACTTATACCCATAAGAGCATAGATTATTAAACCTTGTGTTCTCGTGAGCATTTGAAGTGGCCTTTTGAAGCCTTACCAGTATCCTTTTCTGCTACTTCAATTTAAAACATTAAGAAAAAGGATAAAAGACCATCTTCAACCTCAACTAAAGCCAAAAAGGGTCTTTTCTACGTTAGTATGTACATGGATTGGGGTATATCAGCAACTTCATAAAGCGCATCTAATTCAACCATTGTCAAATCGAATGATGACATCATCTTTCCTTTGCTCTTATGATCCTTTGAAGAGATGTAAAAACCACGAGAAATTAATGGGTCATGACACTAAAGATTGCTGCGCTTTGAGACATAAAATTCAAGACTTGATTGACAATAGAACAACAACACTTTAGGCTTATACAATTCCAAATGTCACAACTTGTTCTTTGCTAGATCAAAATACCACCTCACAAGAGGAGGTGTTAGACCCTTATGTCATAATCAGGAAGGAGGACTTCCAGGATCAACCTCCAGCAAAGCAATCAAGACCTTAAGCTTCAACAAATAGGGCCTATAGGAGCGTGACCCTTTTGCTTTCTTTTTCAATATCTTATATATATTAAATTTTCAAATATAAATACTAATGTGCATATTATTTTTAAAATTCTTTTTATTCCATTCATTTTTTAGGAATTCAAGAACCCAGATACAACAATTAATATTCTCCATAGCCACTATTCACTAATTCACATTTTTGAACACAACAAAAAACTAACCCTGATTTTTCAAATCACTGACAAAACCAGGCACTCCCCATTTTTGAGGCATTTCAATTATTAGACTTTCAATGAATAATTGGCATCTCGCTAGTTACGTAAACTTCACACATAAAACTAACACAGTCACACCACGTGCACTGCACTTACATTCTAAAAAGGCCTCTGGCCAGGGGCATTCCCTTTCAAATTCATCCAGTACTTATGGGTGCCTCAAAGTCCCTCCCACCACTTACATAATGTCATCTCAATCACATCATTTTGCTAGTCGAAGTAGCGTCACATTATTTAGTCAATTCATTGTCATGCTTATGACACCCATCTTCTTCAGCTATGCGAAGCCGGTATTCTATTTTTTCAAAAATAAACACTGTACCCTTGTGTAATTTTGAACTTGCAAACATATAATTTTGTATAGAATTTTCAAACCTTTCAAAACGTTTAATCATTTTTCACTAAACATTCTTTGTGATAAACTAGTTTATTAGAATCACTGCTATGCACTAACAAATTTCAATAGAACTAGATGATCTACACTTTAAGTGTTCAATCTGGTAATCTCGATATTTGCAAGAACTACGGACGACTTGATTCTTAGACCATCGAGATACATAGGCAACCAAATAGGTTTGGTCACCACATTCAAGAAATCAAACCACGTAGGACGTTTTATATTCTTTACAAGTGGTCATCAATGCAAATTTAGAGCTTGATAGATTAATAAAACAAAATCAATATGATAAGGGGCATTGATCCCAATCATACTTAAAACCTCAACCAATGTCAAAATTTTGAGCCTTTAGCCTATTCTTCGTTCACAAAAAATAAAAAATAAAAAATAAAAAAATCAATACTAACAATCTCTTAGGACAGCCATGCCCTTAACAAAGTTGAGTGCTCAAGAGACTAAGTTTCCAAAGTCAAAATGACTAGAGGCCATCATTTCAGCTAGACTAAGTTTCCAAAATCAAAATGACTAGAGACCATCATTTCAACTATCTTAAGGAGATTAGGATAATTTATTGTTAATCCCTTTGAGCCTAAAAAAAAAAAAAATCAAATCATAAATTCTTTTCAATAAAACCCTACGTAGGATCATCCCCCACATTGGAGTAAACAAGCAAGCAATTCAGACATCAAGGGCATCCCTCATCATCACAAGTCGTCTTCTCATCCAACCAAGTCATCGTTTCATTCGAACAATTCAAAGATAACTCAGAAGGACGTTAAAAGCAACCCAGAAATGGTGTATTTGAACAAAGCAGTCAAAATCAAAATGAAAAAGGGCATTCATTTCTGCTATCTTTAGACTAGGCCAATTAAACCATTTGCAAGGCCCTTTATGCCAGTTTGTATTCTTTTGGAATAAACCCCCAAAGGTTGTCCCCCCCGCTAGGGTAATTGAAGAGATCAAAATAAAGCTAAATGCAAGGAAATGAGCTAGAATCAATCCAAGTGAAAAAGAAGTCTCAAGGTCCAAAGGCTAGAGTTAAGAGAACACTAGAGTTAACACAAAAAAAAAAAAAGGGTTTTGGAGTCTAAAAAATAAAAATGAACAAAAATCAAAGTCAAAGTAAAAACAATGCAGAAGCAAAAATTGTTGGGATGTATGCCCTAAAGTCATATATTAAATGATGAACTAATTTTATTTTAGCAAAGAATTATTATTTGGTTTATCTAAAGTTTCTTTATTATTTATGGTTGCATATATTTCATGTGATGGATGTAATCCTTGATTGATTAATGAACTTGATTCATGTGCATGAAAGTGTTTCATACATAGGAGATATGAATCTAAGTATTAATCAATCTATATTTGTTCACAGTTAGTGTTGAGATAGGGACATTTCAATTGAAAGATTGTAACATTTTAGATTTCTATATGATAGAATGATTTATCTCAATCATTAGAGTAGTGGACTTTGAATCTAAAGTGTTGGTGTGAAAGATACTGAACAGGACAATGATAAGAAACACATCTAAGCTATGCTATCCGCATTGATGTATTTCTTATGTTCACTCTAAGCAATTGCTCTAAATCCTGAGATAGTGATTGACACTATTTTATGTAATGATGACTTTAATTCATTAGGAGTGAGGCTGATTATCATTAGGCCAACACCTCAGTATTTTGGGAAATCATTATATAAAATTAGGGAACATACACTATCAAGATGGAATCTACAATCTCATTTGAGATAGGATATTATCCATATTAAGAATATTAACTAATCATTAAATTCGCATCCGGTCATCTTAATAATATGTTATTAAGATGGTGACCAACACAAGATGATTAGAATAATAGTTCTTAGAATGTGGAGGGAGGTATCAATTAGAATTGGATAGCTTCTTAATTCTAATTGTCTCAATATCTAATAGAGGAGCTTAATTGCAAAACTAAAGAGTGAATAAGGTGTTTTGTGAAATTATTTCAATAAACTGGGGTTGGAGTTCAATTATACCTTTTTAGTGGAGTAAGGTATAATTATTAGGGGATGTGTTCGTAATTATGAGATAATGATGGGTAATTTCTTAATTAGCCAACTTAAGTTTATTTGCACCTAGGTCCTCTGCTCTTCCCTATATAAAGTATCAGTCTATTAGGTTGCCCACACAACCCTAGACATCAGAAAACCTGAGATGATCCTAATAGGAGAAAGAGTTGAAAACTTAGGCGTCTTAACCGTCAGAAAAAGAAAAGTTCAAGAAATCAAGATCAAGTCGAGAAATAACAAAATGTTAGTTTTGTTTATTAATTTAATTTTACTTTTGTATTTTGAATACAATTATATAAAGAAATTTATAATTTTTCATGCATGATCAATCCGAAATTTTTTTTTTAAAATCTATTCCGCTGCGTTATTGATTCCAACAATTGGTATCAGAGCGATCTTGCATGATTTTTTATAACTTCTTGTTTGTTCATGGAATTAAAATAAGTTTTAATTTATTTATGCAAGTTGTATTAATTAATTGCTGTCTAGAATATTAATTAAAATTAGATTTTAATTAATAAAAAAGAATTCAAAACCTGTTCGCGTTAGTGTTCATCTCGGAAAGGTTTTTCCCAACTGTGGGAATTGATTTCACGGTTGGTGCATCGTAACTGATGCTACACGGCTGGTAAAACAAAAAAAAAAGGAAAATCCTACGGAAACCCTAATTTGGCGTCCAGGTGAGATCGCAAAAATAGTGGCAGCTTCTTGATTTCCAAATTCCAAAAGGTTAGGAATTTTTTCTAGTGTCACACGTGGGTGACAAATTTACATGAATGGCTTGAAGTTAGCAGTTCAACGTGGTGGGTTGTCTCCCAATCCAGGGAGTTATCCCACGGATCGTGACACATCGTAGCAAAAATAGAGGCAGCAAGCTGTTGCTGAAAGTTTAGGCACTGTTTGCCTGTCGGTTTTTTTTCTAAAAAGTGCGTTATTTGGCCGTTTTGACATCAAAATAAATTCGTTTTGAACCCATTTTTTTTTTTGTAACTTTCTAACAACCTAATCAATAGTTTTAAAATTAAAATTCAATTTTTGAATATTTTAAATATTTTAAAAAATTATGGATTGTTTAAAAGTTTTGAAAATAAGGTTTTTTATTCAAAAAGAGGCCAAGTTTTTTACTAATTTCTTTTATTATTCTGGATAATCTTTAATGTATGATTAAAGATTTGCAATTAATTAATATAAAGTTAGGAATTAATAATTGTTATTAATTCCAAACTTTGCATAATTTTCATATCTTACAATTTTTATTCTTGTTTAAAATTGTTTGGTTATGAATGATTATATATGCTTGTTATAAATGTGACATGGGGATTTCTCTTTTGGTTGGTCAGTAGGAAAACGTTGTATAAATTTAATTGTAAGGTTTGTACAGGGCAATAAACCTGGTTTTCCTGTGAAAGGGCAGGTTTATTGGTTTCCCTATTTCTTCCTTCATTTTTTTTATTTTTCTCTTCCAACTATTTAGAAATTATGTACGCCCATTCGTGGGCATAGGCATTATGTAATTTTTGAATGTTGAAGAAACGAAGAGGAAGAAGGAGACCAAGGAGGCCGAGTTCAACTTTATGTTATAGATTTTGCATAGATTTCTATTGTGGACCGGAAACCAAAAGAGAGATGTTGTTTACGTTTATGCATATTTATACTACGTGCGATATTATTATATTTGATAATATACATGTTGTGCATGCATGCTAGAAATGTTTTTTTTATCCATGAACTTCAAAAGGAAAAATCATTCATAACTTGCTTTGAAATTTTGTAAAAGAAAGTTTTTTTCAAAATTAAATTTTATTTTTTGAAAATAAAAGAAAGCAAGACATGAATAATAAATTTTAAAGTATCCTCAAATTTAAAAGTCAAGTGTTGGTCTTCCATTATCAATTTATAGTAAGATGAGGATAAGCATCTCGAGTCATCTTCGAGTGACCATTCCCTATGGAAGGTGTTTATTCTCATTGGTTATAAGATTGAATCTCTTAGGATAAGGATGATTGAGACGGTGTGAGGGTGATTCTCCCCACGAGAACACTTGCTTACAACGGTTGTCTTTCATTCGAGATAATGGTGTGCACTTGATCAAAAGAAAAATAACTGTTGTCCCCACGACTTAGTTATTTTACTTTTGAAGACCAAATGGAGGGTATTATAATATCATATGGTATGAGATGCCTAGTTGATATTGTAAAGGATATCATCCTCTTAATCATATAAGTGGCATTTGACTTCCCCAAGAATCATGTTATTTATATGGATTAAGTCTTTTTTTGTATTCATTTATAGTGTCTTGAGGATAGCACTATTAGATAATGAAGAACAAAAGTATATATTTTTGTTTGCATCCATACTTAATATTTTTTATTTTTTATTTTTATTTTTTATCAGATGTCATCATTTAATTCTCTCTCTATCATACTCAATCAAAACAAGCTCACTGGGCCCAATTATGTTGATTGGAAACAGAATCTGGATATTATACTCACTGCTGAGGGGTACAAATATGTTCTTACTACTGAATGTCCAATATACCAAAAGAAGGTGCATCTCAAGAGGAGCGTGATTGTCACGCAAAATGGGTGAAGGCTAATGAGATGGCTCGGTGTTATATTCTAGCATCGATGTCCAATGTCTTATAGCATCAACACCAGAACATGGCTATTGCTTATGATATCATGTTCAACCTCAAGGAGATGTTTGGGAAACAGAGCAGGCCTGCTAGGCAGACTACCATGAGAGCATTATTGAACACTAAGTTGGCTGAAGGAACTCCAGTAGAAGAACATGTTTTAAAAATGATGGATTATTTAAACATATTGGAGGTCCTTGGGGCTGAAATTGATGGGGAGACCCAAATTGATATCATCCTTGAGTCGCTGCCAGACTTTTTCAACCAGTTCAAGTTAAATGTTAACATGAACAAGCTTGGGTTTTCATTAGCAGAGCTTCTTAATGCTCTGAAGGCAACAGAGGGTATTATCAAGAGCAATCTTAGTGTTCATCTTGTTGCAGCTTCTTCTTCCAAGCCTAAGCATAAAGGCAAAGGCAAGGGAAAGAAAAAAGCTGGTCCTAAAGGCACCAAGGATGTTGGTACAATCCCAATTGTGAACAAAGAGAACAAGAAAAAAGCAAATGCCAAGCCAAAAGGAAAATGTTTCCACTGCGGTGTGAAAGGACATTGGAAGAGGAACTGCCCTACCTATCTAGCACAAAAGCGTGCAGGTATACCTGAATCACTTATTATTGAAGTAAGCTTTTTAGAGGGTACTTCATATTCTTGGTGTATAGACTTTGGTGCAACTAATCACATTTGTAATTCGTTGCATGGGTTTCAGGAAACTAAGAGGCTAAGTGATGGGGAGGTTTGCTTGCACCTTGGTGATGGCTTCAAGATTGCTGCTGTTTCAATTGGAGTAGTTAGATTATTTTTTAGTGATAAAACCTTAGTTTTAGAGAATTGCCTTTATGTACCTAGCATTAAAAGAAATTTAGTTTCAGTTTTTTGTTTGATTAAAAAAGGATATTCAATTGTTTTTAACTCTTCAGTTACTATTAAATTAAATGGTTCTTTTATTTGCTCTGGTACGTTGACAAATGACTTATATTTGATTACTCCACAAATGAATGAGATTCATGACATAGAAAGTAACAATTCACAACCATCATCATTATCATTTGTTTCACCAAATCTTAAAAGAAAAGTTTCTTCAAGTAATCCAACATATCTTTGGCATTTGAGACTTGGTCATATTAATCTAAATAGGATAACAAGGTTGGTAAAAGAAGGTACTTTATCTTCATTGGCAGTTGAGCCATTACCAACTTGTGTATCCTGCTTAGAGGGTAAAATGACCAAGAGACCCTTTTTTACAAAAGGGAACAAAGGTAAAGAGTTATTGGAGTTAGTTCACACAGATGTGTGCAGACCTCTGAATGTCAGAGCTCGGGGAGGTTATGAGTATTTCATCACTTTCACAAATGATTACTCTAGGTATGGTTATGTTTATCTTTTACATCATAAGTTTGAAGCTTTTGAAAAGTTCAAAGAGTTTCAAGCTGAGGTAGAAAAGCAATTAGATAAGAACATAAAGTCACTTAGATTTGACCGAGGTGGTGAGTATCTCTCCAGTGACTTCATTAAACACTTGTTGGATAATGGGATTATATTTCAGTTGTCTGTACCAGGCACGCCTCAGTAGAATGGTGTAGCTGAGAAAAGAAACATGACTCTTTTAGATATGGTTAGATTAATGATAAGTTATTATAATCTACCTATATTCCTTTGGGGATACGCCTTAGAAATAGCTATGTATATTCTTAACTCTGTTCCAACTAAGTCTGCTCCTAAGACTCCCACTGAGTTGTGGACTGGACGACGTCGCAGTTTGCAACACTATAGGATATGAGGTTGCCCTGCATACGTGTTGAAGGGCAAGATTGGTAAGTTGGAATCAAGATCATAATTGAGCTATTTCATAGGGTATCCAAAAGGAACAAAAGGTTGGCTATTTTATAATCTTAGGGAATAGAAGGTGTTCGTTAGCACGAATGCTGTCTTCCTAGAAGATGATTATATTATAGACTAGAAACCTAAAGACAGAGTTAAGCTAGATGAGATAGATAGTTCTCATCCACAGATCACTGACACAGTCATTTCCCAGGATGCTCCACACACCACATCACCCAGTTCTTTTAATACACCAGAACCTCGTCGTAGTGGGAGAATTGTCAGGGCACCTGATAGGTATATGTTCTTTGGAGAAAATTTTCAAGGAGAACAACAACCTGATCCTTCAAGCTATAATGAGGCTATTTCTAATATAGATGCAGATTCTTGATAGAAGGCTATGAAAGTTGAAATGGAGTCTATGTACTCCAATCAAGTCTGGGAACTTGTAGAACCACCTGTCAATATTAAACCTATTGGCTGTAAGTGGGTTTACAAAAGAAAGAGGGGGTCAGATGGGTATGTTGAGACCTATAAGGCTAGGCTAGTGGCTAAAGGGTTTACTCAAAAAAAGGGTATCGACTATGAGGAAACTTTTCGCCAGTTGCTATGCTTAAGTCTATTCGTATCCTCTTATCCATTGCCGCCTATCTTGATTATGAGATTTGGCAAATGGATGTCAAGACGGCATTTTTGAATGGCCATCTTGATGAAGACATCTATATGATGCAACCAGAAGGGTTCATAACTAAGGGCCAAGAGCATATGGTATGCAAGTTGCATAAGTCCATTTATGGACTTAAGCAAGCATCTCGTAGTTGGAACATCTGTTTTGATCAAGTAATCAAATCATTTGGTTTTGATCAAAATCCAGATGAACCTTGTGTGTATAAGAAGTGCAATGGGAGCGTGGTGGTTTTCTTAGTCCTATATGTGGATGACATGTTACTCATTGGGAATGATATTGGTATGTTATCCATTGTTAAAATCTGGTTAGCAAAACAATTTGACATGAAGGACTGGGGAGAGGCTAGCTACATCCTTGGGATTAAGCTTTTGTGAGATCGTAAGAATAGGATGTTAGGCCTATCTCAGATTGCATATATTGACAAGATACTAGTCAAGTATGCTATGCATAACTCCAAGAAGGGTATGGTACCTTTCAGGCATGGGGTGCTTTTGTCTAAGAGCCAGTGTCCTAAGACGCCTTAAGAAGAGGAGCATATGAAGAAAGTCCCTCATGTTTCGGCGGTAGGGAGTCTTATGTATGCTATGCTATGTACTAGACCAGATATCTATTTTGTAGTGGGCATGGTCAGCCGGTATCAATCTAATCCTAGACCAGAACATTGGACTGTCGTAAAGCATATTCTTAAGTACTTAAGAAGGACTAAAGATTATATGCTAGTTTACGGGGGTGGAGACCTAGTTCCTATTGGATGCACTGATTCAGACTTCATGTCAGATATGGATTCACGGAAATCAACATTTGGTTATGTGTTTACCATTGGTGGAGGAGCTATCAGTTGGAGAAGTATTAAGCAACAATGTATTGCTGACTCTACCACTGAAGCTGAGTACGTGGCAGCTTCAGAAGTGGCTAAAGAAGTAGTTTGGCTCAAGAAATTTCTTATGGAACTAGGAGTGGTACCACTGGCTAAGTCTCCTATTACGCTTTATTGTGATAATAGTAGGGCTGTAGCTCAATCTAAGGAGCCGAGAAACCACAAGGGAGGGAAACACATAGAAAGAAAGTATCACTTAGTCAGAGACATTGTTCACAGAGGTGACATCATTGTGACAAAGATTGCATCAGTAGATAATTTAGCCGATCCTTTTACCAAGGCCATGCCTATAAAGGTTTTTGAGTCTCATGTTGATGGGATGAGGGTTAGATGTAATGGGTCAATGACTTAAGTGCAAGTGGGAGTTTGTTGGGATGAATGCCCTAAAGTCATATATTAAATGATGAACTAATTTTATTTTAGCAAAGAATTATTATTTGGTTTATCTAAAGTTTCTTTATTATTTATGGTTGCATATATTTCATGTGATGGATGTAATCCTTGATTGATTAATGAACTTGATTCATGTGCATGAAAGTGTTTCATACACTAGGAGATATGAATCTAAGTATTAATAAATCTAGATTTGTTCACAATCAGTGTTGAGATTGGGATATTTCAATTGAAAGATTGTAACATTTTAGATTTCTATATGATAGAATGATTTATCTCAATCATTAGAGTAGTGGACTTTGAATCTAAAGTGTTGGTGTGAAAGACAGTGAACAGGACAATGATAAGAAACACGTCTAAGCTATGCTATCCGCATTGATGTATTTCTTATGTTCACTCTAAGCAATTGCTCTAAATCCTGAGATAGTGATGGACACTATTTTATGTAATGATGACTTTAATTCATTAGGAGTGAGGCTGATTATCATTAGGCCAACACCTCAGTGTTTTGGGAAATCATTAAATAAAATTAGGGAACATATACTATCAAGATGGAATCTACAATCTCATTTGAGATAGGATATTATCCATATTAAGAATATTAACTAATCATTAAATCCGGATTCGGTCATCTTAATAATATGTTATTAAGATGGTGACCAACACAAAATGATTAGAATAATAGTTCTTAGAATATGGAGGGAGGTATTAATTAGAATTGGATAGCTTCTTAATTCTAATTGTCTCAATATCTGGTGAATGGGCTTAATTGCAAAACTAAAGAGTGAATAAGGTGTTTTGTGAAATTATTTCAATAAACTGGGGTTGGAGTTCAATTATACATTTTTAGTGGAGTAAGGTATAATTATTAGAGGATGTATTCGTAATTATGAGATAATTATGGGTAATTTCCTAATTAACCAACTTAAGTTTATTTGCACCTAGGTCCTCTGCTCTTGCCTATATAAAGGATTAGTTTGTTAGGTTGCCCACACAACCCTAGATATCAGAAAACCCTGAGAGGATCCTAATAGGAGAAAGAGTGGAAAACCTAGGCATCTTAACCATCAGAAAAAGAAAAGTTCAAGAAATCAAGATCAAGTTAAGAAATAACAAAAGGTTAGTTTTGTTTATTAATTTAATTTTGCTTTTGTATTTCGAATACAATTATATAAAGAAGTTTATAATTTTTCATGCATGATCGATCCGAATTTTTTTTTTAAAACCTATTCCGCTGCGTTCTTGATTCCAACAAAATATCATCAAAGATTCAAGTACCTCAAAATGAAGGAGGCAAGCAATAACCAAGCTCTAACTCTCAAGCATCAGTGGAGAATGACGACTCATAAAATGAAGATTCAGACAACCTTTGAGTTATTTAACCCAAGAAAAAATAATTTGAGCCTTAATATCTTTCATTTCTTGAGCGTGGCTTGTAGCTCAGTGGTTAAGAGTCTCTCCTACCTGCTTATGATTTGAGTTCGAGTCTTCCCTCTTCGCCTTATAAAAAAAAAAAATTACCTTTCAAAAAAAAAATCTTTTATTTCTTTAACCCTCACCCAAGCCTACATTAAGGTCCAAATAAAGACCTTTCGCATTGAAGCTGATAGCTTTGTTCAAATACAACTACCAAAGGCACTTGAAGCGCTCTCCAAGATAGAAGGATATATTCTCAAGATAAAGGATGTGTGCTCAAGTAGAAGACCTTGCGGATGATCCTCGGTATATTTTACTCGAGTAGAAATAGGTTTTTCAGCTTGTGCATTCCTCTATTTTCTTCAAACCTTAAAACCAGGCCTACATTATAACCTAGATTAAAGTCCTCTTCGATTGATAATGTTCATTTAATCGGAGAGCTCTTATAAACTAGGGGCAACTCTTTTCTTCAAAGCCAAATATAAAACCCTGTATTAATAATGGTCTATTAATCTAAAAGCTCTTGAAGTAAATAAACCCTTGAAGGGATAGAAAACACATTCAATGATTAGGTCTCTTGATAAAACCGCAAACATGGTTAATAACTTATTGAACACTTCAAAAGTAAGGTCATTCCCAAAAAGAACATTTTTTAAAAAAATGCACAAGCAGTCATTTTGCCACATTAGTGAGTCCCACATTTTGTCAAACATCCAATCATTCATTTTCAAATCAAACATTCAGAGTATATTTTAATCAGTATACACCAAATTCTTTCATCATGCATAATCTAATTTTGAAAAATAATGCATTGCATGTGACTTTGTTCACAAAACAAAACCGCATATAGTCACATTCTCCAGTTTTCAAACTCTCAAACAAAATTTCAAAACTCAAGTGTTTTCAAAATCAAACGCCTTAGGATCATGCACATAATTATACAATTTTCATAAGCACCCAACATTAATTTTGACATCTTCATGATGAAATTGCACAAAATAAACATGAACACATCAACTCATAAAGCTGGCATTTCTTCTTATCAACATTTGGTACAAGGCACAAGAATACCACCAACCAAAGAGCAAGGCATCCTTTAGAAAATCAATTGCAAAGCATAAACTCAAACATCAACCAAGGAATAAAGATCACCCAATAACTCAGGAGTAAAGCTCCTATTTAGAGTGTAAATCTAGAATCATAAGATAGAGCTAGGCCTAGGAGCAAAGCTCCTTACCAGATTAGTTAGAGCAAAGCTCTTCATAGGATAAAGTATGAAGCACTAAATCTTCATTCGCATGAAAGTAAATCCTATGAGTTAGTTTCTTTATTGGAGCAAAACTCTTCTTTTGAAATTATGTGCAAGTCACTGATTCAACCTCAGGAACGAGGCTCCTCACCAGACTAAACCAGATAAAGTGAACTCGGAAGCGAGGCTACTTACTAGATCAAATTATAGCGAGGCTCATCCTAGGACTAAGTGCGAAGCACTAAGTCCTCTCCTACATAAGATTACATCATAAAAGTGAAGCTCCTTGGTTGGAGCAAGACCTTTTTCCCTAAGATCACATGCTAAGCACTGACTCGACCTTAGGAGCGAAGCTTCTAATCAAAACCAAATAAAGCGAAGCTTTTTACTAGACCAAAGAGAGCAAAGCTTGGAAGTGAAGCTCCTTACTAGACCAGTCAGAGCAAAGTTTTCTAAGAAAATGAAGCTCTTCTTTGGATTAAATGTGAGGTATTGAATCATTCCCGCACGAAAGTGTAATTAAAAGTAAGACTCTTAGACTGGGGCAAAACTCTTCCCTTGAGATCATGTGTGAGGCACTGATCTAGACCATAGAGTAAAGCTCGGGAGCGAAGCTCTTCTCCATTCTAAGCCATAGAGTGAAGATCGAGAGCGAAGCTCCTTTCCACTCTAGACCATAGAGGGAAGCTTCAGAGCAAAGCTCATTTCCATTCCAAACCATAGAGTAAAGCTCCTTACCAGACAAACCCCGGAGTTAGAACTCCCCTTTTGAAATCTTGTGTCTGACGTAGGATTCAGAGTCAATTTGGGAGTTAGAACTCCCCTTTTGAAGTCTTGTGTCTGCCATAGGATTTAAAGTCAATCTGGAAGTTAGAACACCCCTTCTAAAATCTTGTGTCTACCATAGGATTCAAAGTCAATCCCGGAGTTAGCACACCCCTTCTAAAGTCTCGTGTTTGCTGATTACACTTGAAAAGTGTAATTATAAACTCCATATTTTGATACACTTTGATGCAGTTAAGTAGTTAATCTTGAAGTTTTATCATTATTTTATTACTTATAGCCTTTATTTTCTTAATTACAGGGAAAAGGGCAAAATAATTGAGATTAGCAATGATGAAAGTGGCTGCCATGAAGAAAAAAATGGTCCGAAGTTCAAGATGGTTGAAGTGGTGTGCAGCTGAAGTTCCAACTTGACATCCTGTCAGTATTTTGACCGTATCTTTTCACTCACAATTCAGATTGACTTGATTCTCTTTGGGTTGGAAAGAAGACTCAAAGGGCTACAACTTTTGTGTTTTAGCCGAAGCCTGAATCCATCATCTTTGAGGTCAAAATTGCATTGGAAGTCGAGAATAGAAAGCTGTCAAAAGAAAAAAACACAAAAAGTGAAACTTATAAACTGCCGTCCGAACACCTAGGACACACGAGATGATTATTTTATTTCATTTTTAAGGTTTTTGAGCACTATATATAAACACCTCATTAGCAGCCGTCGAGGGGAGTCTTTCACATACATTTTTCCAGTTTCTTCATAACTTTAGAATGTAGTTTAGAGTAGTTTTAGGATTGATTACTTTGGTTTTGTTCATAGATTTCATTTTGACATTGCTTCGAAGTACGATACGTAAGTTTTATTTAATGAGTCTCGTTTTCTTTTCGTTTTTGCTTTTTATTTACTGCTTTATTACTTTATCTATGTTAGGCTAGGTTTTAATCTGGATCTAACCTATCAATGATGGGTGAAACCTTATTTGATGATTGGATGTGATTGAGTCCTCATATGCAATGTAAAATTTGTATGTTAGGGTTCTTGTTTGTCTAGATCTATTTTCTAATATTTTCAAAACCTTCGAAAATATATGTAGTTGATCATATTTCCTTGAAATCACTGATAACTACATATGATTAGAATTTTCTTAATACTTTGAAAATATAGAAAACGAATCTAGATTTATTTTCTGGTTTTCTTTTCCTTTTGGTTTTCAAAACATTCGAAAACTTGTAACCTCGATCATATTTCCTTGAAATCCCTGATGATGTTAGTTGATTATAACTTTCTTCATATTTTGAAATCAAAGAAAAGAATTCTGGACCAAAGAATGTTTTCAAGATAAAATCTTTCTAGTTTTGTTTATCCTAAAAAACTGTGATTTTAAAACTGTGCTTTGGAATTAATGTTTTGACGATGAAATTTTTCTGGTTTACTTTTCCTAAACGTGAGCTGTAAACCGAGATAATAGTCACATCTAATATGAGAATAAAGTGTTCACCCATATTTGTAGGTTAGATCAAGTCTTTTTCATTTTGCATTTTTGTAATTTTATTTTATTTGTTAATTAGTTAAAAACCAATCAATCCAAACCCAAAACTTACTTTCTTTTCCTGTACTTAAAACTAAATAGTAGGTAGAAGAACTTAGAAAACCTTAGTGTTCAATCTCATAGTTTCCTGTGGATTCAATCTCGGACTCACCGAGTTAAAACTACACCGCACATCCTTACACTTGGGGGTTAGTTTAGACGTACTATTTAGAAGCGGTCATCTGCTATAGGATTCAGAGTCAATCCCAGAGTAAGAACTCCCCTTTTGAAGTCTTGTGTCTGCCATTGGATTCAATGTTAACCTTGGAGTCAGCACTCCTCTTCTGAAGTCTTATGTCTGCCATAGGATTCAAAGTCAACCTTGGAAGTCTTTTGTCTTCCATAAGATTCAGAGTCAGCCTAGGAGGTTGTACTCCCTTTCCAAATCTTGTTGAGGCTTTCTTCCCAAAATCCAATGTGAAACATAGGATTAGATATCAACCTAGGAGTTAGGCTTCCTTCTTATAATCCAATGCGAAGCATAGGATTAGCAAAGGACTAGATATCAACCTAGGAGCTAGGATTCCTTCCCATAAACTAATGCGAAGCATAGGATTAGTTATCAAACTAGGAGCTAAATTTCCTTCTCATAATCCTATGTGAGGCATATGATTAGATCCCAATTCAGGAGCGAAGCTTTTTACTTTAGCAAATCAAATAGAGCAATGCTTCTCACCTCACAAAACTTAATAGAACGAGGCTTGGGAACAAGGCTCCTTACTTTACCTAACTAGACAAAGCAAGGCTTGGAGCGAGGCTCCTTACCTTACTCAAATGGATAGAGCAAAAAACCAATCACCTAACTTGGAGCGAAACTCCATTTTTCCAAATTAGTGCAAGGTATAGACATAAACCCACGAGCAAGGCTAATACCTTTGAGACAAATGCAATGTACATAATCATTTACTAATTTTGTTTTTAAGATTGCTTTTCAAAATCAAATATAAAGCACAAGTAATCTATTAGTCTAGGAGCGAAACTCATTTTCCAAAGACGAGTGTGAGGCACAAATGTATACCTAAAGTCAAGAAGACAACTCCTATAGCTGTTTAAGTTCAAGGCATCAACCAAGCTACAAGGTTTTTTTTTTTTTTTTTTCCTTTGATTTAACATGCAATGGGGCAAAATAGGCTGTCTTCTTTTCATTTTCCTCTTTAAACAAGCCAAGGAAGAAAATGAGGGGCAGTTGTTGACACCCTAATTTTGCTTTCTTTCTTAAATTTTACAATTTTAATAATTTTAGTTGAATGGTGCTCTATTGATTGACTTTACTTAATTGTAGAATATGTCAAAGTGCCAAAATTTGACAAAAAGTGAACAATCAGTAAAATACCAGTTATACCCCTAGAATTAGTGAGAAGCCAAGTTGAAGATTCAGATCACAGTAGAAAGCCACCAGACTACACAACCATATCCAAGACACCAAATAAACAACTCTTACATCAACAAGAGAGTCAAAGTCTAGAGTCAAGGGTTAGTTCGGTTCAGAAGTCAAGAATGGTCTCTACCGACGCACCCAAAGGACGACATCAACCAAATTATCTAGATCAATGCAGAAACACACAAGAAGATACACAACATCCCAAGACATGTCAAAGAATATAAAACATAGCTCAGAGCAGCCAAAATGTCACTTTAGAGGTCATCTGAGCTCCGCTGAATCAAAATGGCTCCTATTGACAAGAAGGAAGCTACTGGCACCTTAGACACAATTTGAGTATCTAGACAAAGTTAAAAGTCTTTCAAATTGCACACAAATGTTAAGGGTTTATTCCCTAAGGTAATGGCTTAGCTAAGTCTGATCAAGTGAAACCTTAGGAGGTCCCTTCACTATTCAGTTACAAAATTTGTTAATTTTTTTATAAATTTATAAAAGTGTCCTGAAGTCTTGCCGATGCCATTTTTTGATTCCTTATATCCAAAAAAGGTAGATGAGTCATCTTTGTGGTGCCTTCAGGGGTTAAGTCAAAGGATTGGCTAACCATATCTCCGTTTCAGTTCGTTTTGGCGCAGCATTTTTAAAATGAACATAACTCAATCTAAGTTAAGTTCAGTTTTGACCTAATTCATCTTAATCACTCCAAAACATGTCTGGGAGGTCTTAAAAGCTCCCAAAAACTGCGCTAAAGGTCTTAGAATGGCCCAAACCTTTACGGGTGAAACCCCAGCTTTGTCGAACATGGCCCGAGCCGAGGGGTCAAGCCAAATTGGCCTTCTTTTTGGCCTAGTTGCCAAACACTTTGCCAACTAGGTGTGTGACAAACTTTTTTTGTCTACTTTGAATCGCAAACTTGTCCCATTTTTTTGTTTTTGCAAACATATTCGCACTTAGCGTTATGTAAACTTGTTTGCCTATCTTGTTTAGCAAAAAAGGTTGCAAAACAAGTTTAGCAAAGATGTTTGCTTTCCTTTATCATTTCAAACTTGTCCGCTCATTGGGTTATGCAAAGTTGTTTGCCATTTCAAAGCATTGCAAACTTTTTGTTCACTTAAAAATCCTATAGATACAAGGCTTTCCCTTCTCATTTCATCATCCCTACTTGGCTCCTTCTCTTCTCCTTCCCTACAGCTGGCCACTGAGAGGTGTTCTTAAAATCTGTGAAAGAATTCGAGGCTTTTTTTTTCTTCAGTTTCACGTTAGGTATAATTTTCTCTCTAGAAAATTTTTATTATCTTTCAATTCAATTTGTTTGCATAATTAGAATAAAATAATTTTAATTGTGTAAATTCAATTCTCTGTCAATGAAAGGTATCCAGATCATCCTTTAAGATCGGGTTGTACTAGTGTATGATATTGGCCGGATACACCTGAGACAAATTTTACAAAATTCCAAACATCATATAAATGACATGTCCACATCATAATACCATGCCAAGCCATGCCTAACATCATAGTTGTCATGCCATGTCGTCTCTATCATGTTATAACATGTCATTGTCATCCTATACCATGATCACATGCCATATTACCATGCTATGCCATGTTATACCATGCCATGATCATGCTATGCTATGTTACCATGCTCAGTTATCATCCCACATCATAGCATAACATGATAGGACATCATAGTGTAACATGCTAGGACATCATTTACCATGCTAGCACATGATTTAACATCTCATGCACCATGTTTTGACATATCGGCACATGCCTTAACATGCTAGAACACATCCAGACATGTAAACACACACCCACTAGGGTTGACATAGACTTAGAAATCAAATGCTTATCAATCCAAAGCATTCACCTAAATGAGCGAGGCTCCAAAAATTGGGAATGTCTTAGGATTGGCTAAGCTAATGATTTCTAAGTCATGACTTCCCTTGGATATATCTGACATGTATTCTTGAACTGCCACTCATTATTAGAATATAAATTGTCATCATATTTAACATGCCTATGACATATCTGATCATATTAACTGCATCACTCGTGTCACATTAGGCGCTTAGGCCTTTCATATGGACTTGATCGTCATCATCGAGAATTGATCTCTTGATCTAAGATGAGTTCCTTTCCCTAATGATACTCATTTACCTATGCTAAGCACATCCTGGGGAGTCGAGCTCCTCATTAGAGTGAAGCTCCTTCCTCTAGTTACGCACTAGGTGCCAATTGTTTCCCTTTCACTTGGAGCGAGGCTCCATTCTCACAGTTATACGCGAAGCACTAACTATCTCTTTTCTTGGAGTTGAACTCCCTAACAAAGTAAAATTCTATTACTAGTTATATGTGAGGCATTAACTGTTTCCCTCTCATCTGCATGCACTAGGTGCATCCTTAGAGCGATGCCCATTTCTAAAGTTATGCACTGGGTGCTAACTGTCCTTCTAATGAGAGTTACGTAAACTGATCCTTTCGAACGGTACGTAGGCAGCTCAAGTAGAACGCTTGAGTTCGATCATCACAGCGTGCAGTGCTAACTTAGAGCTAAGCTCTACATTTGCACAATTGTTTAGGGTTAGAACTATGTAAACTTGATCTCTTAAAGGGGCACGTAGGTAGCTCGAGCAGAAGGCTTTAGTCTGGTCACTATAGCGAGAGGTGGCACTACCTTAGAACTAAGATCCTTTGCTTGGTTAAACACAAGGCGTTAACTATTTCTTCTCTAGAGTAAGGCTCCATCTTTCTTATTTGGAGCAAGGCTCATTTCTCTAATTAACCATTTCCCAGTTATGCACTAAGCGCTAAATATCATTTTCTAAGTGGAGCAAAGCTCCTTTCCTCTAGTTTTACGCTAGGCGCTGACAGTTCTCTCTCATCTGGAGCTAGGCTTTAGTTCCTAATTAAGTACAAGGTGCTAATTGTCTTTTACCATCTAGAGTAAAGCTCTCTTAAAGCTTTCTTCCCAAATTATGTGTGAAATGCTAACTTTCACATCAGTCTTAGAGCTAAACTCTCATAATACAAAGACGATTACTCCTAGCACATACCTAAAACTAGGAGTCTTTCTCTTCCTCTTCCCATATCAGGAGTGAGGCTTCTTCATATTGATCTTGAATACAGCACGGACCTATTGGTCGCCTTCTCATACACCATTGCAAATCACACATGCATTAGGCATTGTCCCAGATCTACCTCGGCTTGATCCCTTAGAAGGGCACGTTGGCAGCTCGAGCAGATAGCTCAAGTGCGATGTCCACGATTTCATAGACCATGCATGAGGTGCAACCTATGCTTAGAATGAGGCTCCCACACACATCTATCGTCGCATAAACACTTAGTTCGGACCACATTAGGTCTAAACTACAATTGACCTGATTTTTTTTTTTTTTTGGTAAGTAAGCGTATTTTGGATTTAACGGGAAAATTTATGTACAATGTCTTAGGGGCATTCCCCTATGATACAAGTTTCAAAATAACTAGTGGATTCCCCAACTATTGAGCAAATTAGAGTTTACATTAGCCAACATGACATGAGACTGAGATAGCTTTCTTCTAACTTCATTTTGGATTCCATGCATAATGGTTGCCGTAGGTGTAGATTGCCCTTTGAAGATTCTCTTGTTCCTTTCTTCCCAAATGTGGTAAACCAACCCGGCCCTGATCTTTCCATAGGGTACATAGACAGCTCGAGCACATAGCTTGAGTTTGGTCACCTCAGTCTTTATAGACTATATTTTAACACACATTCTCAGCGCGCACACACTTATGTATAGGCAGACATCTCACTACACTCGCACATATAAGCTAAGCTCAGTCACCTTGCATTTCATACTCTATTTGTATTCATAGGTTATATGCATTGATCATTATAAACCATCATATTCTATTGTGAGATCACGATTGTAAAGAGTGGAAAGGGACTGTGGATATCCTTAGGTATCCAGGCATAATGATTTTTGTGCATAGTCGAACCCCTGGACCTACTATCTTTGATTGTACAGACTAGTTGAGAGTCATTAGAAAAGGTCATTTACCACATTTTTCAAAAATATAGACAATACATTTTAAATTATAATCAAAACTCGGGTTTCTCGACACACCTATTTTGAAAGTGTCGGGTGGCAACTCCTAGTTTCTGCAATCAAGGTCTTATTTCAAAGCAAAACATAGTTTTTCGCATTTGGACGATCTCAGATGCACCATATCGTAATAAAGACTCATGATCCGCACTCGTTGATCCTGGTGCATGGATCCGTTCGTGACTTCTAGGAATTACGATGACCTGATTTCTGAGGTGGGATACATGAACAGTTTAGGCTTGAGTAATATAAGTTGGGTCTTAATTATGGAAAATAATAATTGTGTTTAGTCTTCTTAACCAAGAGTTGAATTTTTAATATTATAAATTATGTGACCTAGAGTGTGGGTCTGCCATTTACATTTATGATGTCATCATTTTGAGAGATATAAACATGATTATAGTATATGTTCTGGTCATGTAGGCCTTGGATGCTACCATTGAGGATGGCGTCAAAGTGGATTATATTATTGTTTGATTTATGTAATGTACTCAAATATTATTTTATATGGGAATGAGGGACATTTGGTGATACTTAAATTAATGCTTATAATATGAATTATATTTTAATTAATTTATTTAATTCCCTTATTCTCATATCGTCCGTTCCGAACTATAAAGTTAGGGGCGTGACACTATTCTAATCTAAATGGAATACAACTCTTCTGGTGTCTGAAATTTATAAATAGATTCCAATTTTTTCCCTCTTTCAAATTTCTTTTGAACCTTTTATTACAACAATTTTATTTTCAAAGTCCCTGTATTTGCTTGTATCTAAACCTTTATTTAGTTTCATATGTAATTAATATATATATATATATGATTGGTGCCATGGTTATGTATTTTACACAGCGAGGCATGTGAAAGACTTGTACCTAATACTTTGTTTAGTTCCCTACGTAATTGATATATATATATATATATATGTATGATTGGTGCCATGGTTATATATTTTACACGATGAAGCGTTTCTTCTTGATATATGCTAAAGATAAAGTGAGAGCTAATTAATTTGGAACTATTGACTTCATCAATATTTTAGTTTATTTTACATTCACTAATTGATTTAATTTACATAAATAATAATATACATTACTTTCAAATATATTTTTATAAGTTAATTATTTTAACATATAACAAAATGTTTAATTTAAACATAAAATATAATAAATTCGTGCATTGCATAGTCTGATCACTTGTTTATTTGTATAGGGAACTCCAACAGCTCCATAATATAGCGGCTGTCTCCGTTTACTGTTATTAAACGCTTTATAGAATTCTTCGTTGATTGAGCCATCAATTTTGTCACAAACGTGTAATTTTGCATTAAAAAAATGACACGTGTTATTTTGTTAAACTTAGGGGGAAGTTAGTACATCTTGATAAAAATTTAAAAAATTAAAAAAGTTAATAAAAGTAAAAAAAGTTAATAAAAATTAAAAATATATTTAATAGAGAAAATTAAAAAAAATTATTATTATTATTATTATTACTATTATATTTAATAAAAGTTAATAAGTCAAACACCACCATATACGGTGAAAAACAATGGTTGATGCTTTCTTTTGTAAGTACTATAATACGGCAGAAGAATCTCGAGTTTGGGATTTCCCCATTTTGCCTCTAGGGGATAAATGCTCCGCGAAAGAATAAAAAATAAATTTAATTTAATTATTTTGGATCAAATTAGTTCGATTTTAATACAATATTGGTTTGATTTATGATTTAAAAATTATTAATTTGATCATTTGAATTATTTCTTGGTTGGTATATTTAGTGTTTGATTGTCAAAAATAAATAAATAAATAAATAAATAATTGGTATAAAAATAACAAGAATAAAATTTAATTGAAAAATGATTTTTAGTAAATCAAACACTAAATCTGATATAAATGTGAAACTTTAAATCTATTTAATATTAAAAAAATATTAATATATTACAGACATGATACAATTTAGTAAAAATTAAATGGAGTTCGAATAAATTGTCAACCCGACTGTTGCACATAATGGGTCCCTTTGGAATGCATGTGTCATTTTGGAAAGGACGGGCCAAAATTTAAAAATTTTTATTTAATTGTATTGAAGAGTGGGCACTTTTTGTTTATTTATTTACGGGAGGTGGGATTATTTTAACACTTGATTGACGAATATGAGTAAAGAAGGGGGGATGATCTCCTTATTTTGAATCAAATTTTATATTAATCAAACATCATTATTACAAAAGACAGCCCGAAGGTAAAGACAATTAGGCTTGGTTTTTTTTGGGGTAATTCAATTAGGCTTAGTTTAGTAAGTCGAGTTAATAACTATTACAATGATTACTAATTAGTAACTGTTACAGTAAATGACTAAATTTAGTCTCTTACATTTTAATTTTTTTTAAACTTTCAAGGATAAAAATGTTAAATTAACTAAAACTAAAAATCAACTAAAAAAATCACTTTTTTCTTTTACAAATATAAAAATAACTGACATATTTTTAATTAAATAATAACTAATTACAAATAAACCAATTACTTTTCTTTTCAAAACAACACTTAATCTTAGGAATCAGAACCTGGAATAATCCAACCTTATTCCATTTCCCAAGCTCACGCGAGTTGGGGTACAATCTGGGGATCTGATACATAGTACACACACAAATTGAGTTCGTTAAGTGTAAGCATCAACCGTCTCATTTTGTTTTATTTTATTTTATTAACTTTTTTTTGGAATTTTTTTTATTTTATGAGTGTATTTGGAGTGAAAAAAAATTAATATTAGCTCCATTTGAAGCACAATATTTTATCAAAAATTTCCAAAGAATTTTAACTTTTTATACACTGAACAAATTATGGGACTACAAATTTTACGAATTTATACTAACTTTTGTTATTCCAAACATACCCCAAATTAATAAAAGTTATAGTTTCTAATTTGTACAGTGTATTAAAAGTTAGAATTTTATAGAGATTTATGGAGATTTTTAGTAAAATATTGTGCTCCTACCATAGCCATAAATAGCTTGACTTTTTTTAATTAAAATTTGATTTTTTTATTTAATAATTTTTATGCATGTTATTTATATTTTAAATAAAAATACAAAAGGATGCTTAAAATAAAAAATTAAAGAAAAATAAAAAAGAAAACTCAATTTATTTCAAAGTAATTTATTTTTTATTACTTGTTCGTGAATTATTTGTTTTAAGATATTTTTTTAAAATACAAATGAAATGCTTAAAGTTTATTAAACAAAAAAAAAATTAATTAAAAAAATATCATATAAGATAAAAAAAAAAAACACTTATTACTAATTACCAATAAGTCATAATTTCCAAACGAAGCTACTTGTAGGAGCTGATGAAACAGAAAGGCATTCAAATCTTGGTAATAAGATAGAATTCAGATCCATTGATTCAAATCATAATGAAAATTTTGATCACCGTGATAGTCGTTTAAACAGTAGGTTTGAAATTTAAAAAAATCTAATAGAATTTTTGTTTATTTGAATTCAGTTTGTAAATAATTTTACTAACAAAATTGATATTATTATAGTTCAAATATTTGAAATTAAAACGAATATCACAACTAAATCGAAATATTATTTTAGTCTAAATATGTATAACATTTTCAAGTTAACTTGTATGCTTTTGAACTGAATTCTAATTTAAAATTTGTTAACTATTTGTTTATTTGTCAAAATTTGACACTCAAAACGTACAATAAGAGAAAAGAAAGAAAAATAAAAATTTTCGAATCACTCCAAATGAAGCAATCACACACAATAAACATAATATATGAAGGTACCAAGAAGTAACGAAAAAAATTCTTATTGAGAGAAAAATCTCAAAATGATTTCCATTATAAAATTAGGTTAAAAGACCTGATGAACTCTTTACGACACCTCGCACGAATTTATACACAAACTCTTACTCAATTTCTCATTGTACCTAGACCAAGTGGATGTACTTTTCGACTCTTCAAAAAATGTGCCTTAGAATCCTCTAAGACTTACAAACTCAAATTGAGTAAAAGAAAAGAAAAAGAATTTTACACTCACAATAGAAAAATTCTCTCTCTAAAAGTTTTATATAACATGCTCTTTCAATCTCTAAATTACATTGAGTTCAGATGCATATATATAGAGTAAAGAAGACCTATACTTTCCTAAACTTAATAGGAAATAAGATTTTCAGAATTTTTTGACAAGTCAAACTTTTGGGATTCCTTTGACGTGCCTCATGCTGCACTAAAATTTTTCGATGATTCCTAGTAAAGTCCTTGGTCAATTAGAATTCTTCAAGATTCCTTCTTTTAATCAATTAGGCAACTTGACAAGCTAAAATCACTGTAGTCTACCATTCATTTTGGAATTCTTTCATTTTTAGAATTAGGAAATTAAATTTGTTGAATTAGGAAATGTATAACTTCAATATTTGAATTTTTTTATTACAAGTTTCATCATCTTTGGAAACTAATTTTCCTCTTCAAATTAGGAAACCTGCTCAAACTCAAATTTAATTATTTTGTTTAGATTTGGCATAAATTTGATTTTACAATCTCCCACTTGACATTTCTATAACAAAACTAAAATTAAATTTCAATTTAATATCTGCATCATCTTAACAAACACATTAAAAACATCATATGATAAGAGAGATAAGAAAATGCATAACCACCCATACAATGTCATGAAATATTACATGTTAGCAATTCAAAAAAATTAAAAAGCTGCAATGAATATCAAGTCAATATCCATTCAATTACCAAAAAAAAAAAAAAGTCAATATCCATTCTACTCCCCCATTTTTGTTATTGGAAATGACAAAATTAAGGGAAAGTAAAAAACATAATCACAACACAACTTAATAATAGTCACTCCACCACTACCAGCTCCTCCATCTGTGAGTTTTTTCTAAAAAAATCTACCACAGGCTATCTTGTGTTAAAAAAATATATGAAAAAATTATGGAAAAAATAGAAAAATTTCACAATAAATTTATTTAAAAAAATTTTAATTCTTCTATATTCAAACATGTAAACTAATCATTCAATTAGTTAAAGTTTAATTGAACAAATATCCATCTTCTCAAATAAATTTTTAATATTGTATCATGAGATGAATTAAGTCATAAAATCAAATAAATGCTTAGTGTGCGTGAATTTATGACCAATTAATCATAAATTCTCTCTCTCAAACAAATCACAAGAAAAATAGATTATCCTTGAAGCACCAAATGAATTGTGAGAAATTTTTAATTTAATTTAATTATTTTATTTTATTTTTAATTTACATTAATTAAATTTTAACTATCCAAAATATTATTTTTTTCTCCATGAATATCCTTTTCAAGGTCTCAACAGCTTTCATACACTTGTGAGTAGTTAGCCTTTTCCTTTATATCGTCTTTTCCTAGCAGATGATTATTTTGGTAACATCTATGTTAATAGGGTGGCTTCAAACTCGCCAAGGTAGCCCAATGATTTTTAAGGTCGTTTGGGTCCAACGGTAAATGCGGAGGTCTCGAGTTCAACTCCCAACTGGCTCTTATTTTGTTTTGCCTAGTGCTTAGGTTTTGCATGTAGATTCAAGCACCCCCCAGTTTATTAGCCTAGCTCCGATCTGGGCGGTGGTTCTAGGTCACCTAAAAAAAAGGGTGGCTTCACTTTGGTCCATAGGTAGCTCTTTCCAAGATAGGATATATACTTTTTTAATTACTTATAATCATTTTTTAAGTGTGCCAAGTATTAACCCAAAATCTATAGACAAGTAGATGGAAAGATATACACAAATCAATCAAATGTTTAAACAAATGCATCAAAATTATGAAAAATTCATCAAAACACTTCTTTTTAATTCACACGTGAATAAGGATTTTAGTCTAACACAATTAATTAACTGAATAATTGACTAATTGAAAATTCTCAAATTCAGCTAGATCAACAATAATAAATCCAGGCAACACACTCAATTAAACCATCATAAAGAGAGCATCTGATTGATAACAGAAAATCCTTACCAATTCTAATGAGTTTTGAAACATCATAATGAGTTTTGAAACATTTTTCTTTTTGTTTCTCCTCATCGGCCTATTAATGTAAGGTCTAGAATCACGAAAAGTTTTATTAGACCTCAATGGTTGTACCTATTTAATACTCTAAAATTAGGTTTTATAAAATTCTTTATGTCAAAACAGAAGAGGAGAAACCTACACAATTTGTGGCAATTAGGTTGAATGTGAACCTTGAACCTACAATGATGACAAACATATACAAATTATTAGAAGAATTAAACTGTATATCTTTCACCTTAAGAGAAGTGAATGATTTGGGCATATTTTTTGTAGTGCTCTTTTATTGGTGGTTTGACAAATTCTAAAGTCTTTTTTAGTAGGAATTTTGAGCATTTGGCGATCTGAATGAATTGCTTGGGTAGGTTCTTGTTCTTCATGTAGCCTAATCCAGACTTGTCAGCATACCTCCTTTGTTGGCTCAGATTTCGTTAATGATTGGAGAGCCCTTTTTCATCTTTTCAAGGATACATTTGTTTGTTTTAACTTTCCTTGATTTTTGATAATTATTCTCATTTTCTCTTTCTTTAAGCTTAGTCTTCAATTTTTAAACAAGTAGAGTTTGTGATTCTTTTTTAGATTCAAGTTGAAACAACTTGTAAATTCTTCATTCTTAATCTTTAAGGAGTCTGTCTCTTTCTTAAGCATTCTGTTTTTCTAATTAAACTTTTCTTTAGACTATTTGATCTTGCAAAATTCTTCACACAATTAGTTGTAAACTTCTTAAAGATCATCAATTTCATCATCTAATTCTTTGTTCTCAGTTGATGTAGTTGTTTTTGTGTCATTGAGGGTGCCCGTTTTGTACCTGAAGGAGAACCGTATTAACTACAAAAGCATTAAAATTACCTTTGCCTTCAGAGGAATCTGAATCATGATCAAGAGTGGCAGTCATCAATATGGTAGGTCAAACCTTCAGATATTTGGTAGGTCAAACCTTCAAGCTCCCTGTGACGTGCCTGCATACTTCACTAGAATTTTTTTATGCTTTCCGGCAAAGTACTTGGTCAATTAGAATTCTTTAGGATTCCTTCTTTTGATCAATTAGGCAACTTGACAGGCTAAAATCACTGCATTCTCGCATTCATTTTGATATTCTTTCATTTTTAGATTAGTAAACTCAATTTTTTGAATTGGGAAATATATAACTTTAATATTTAAAATCCTTTTTTTGCAAGCTTCATCATCTTTGAAAACTACCTTGCCCTCTTCAAACTAGAAATCTGCTTAATACAGATTTATTTATTTTGTATGAATTTTCCATAGATTTGCCTTTACAAAATTTCTAATGAGATAGATCTCAAGAATATAATGCACCTTTTTATTAGTTCCATTACCATTACCATTCTTTATGATTTAGACCCCGTTTGGAGGAGAAAAAAAAAATTGACTTTTGGTATTTTAGCTATATGGTAAAATATCAAAAGTTGTCAATTTTAAATGTCAAAACACTAGCTTTGCTTAGTTGGGGATAGGTATAGTAGTTATTTTATTTCAACTCAATTCAAAAGTTATTAAAATTTTTATCAAATAATTAAAAGTTGTCAAAAATTATTAAAAATTTATTTTACAAATACAAAATGTTTCACGAACTAATTTTTTCAAAGAATTACCAAAAATTACTAAAAATTTGACTTCCAAACGGACCGTATTAGCTCATTAGTGAATAATTTTTTTTTTTTTTTTATCTTTATCTTTGTGCACATGATTATCTAATTCATAGCACAAAACCTCTCAAGACTAAACAGAAATGTCTGCTCGTTTTTAAAACTTAGAACTGATGCATGTTTTAATTTTTACCGATTACACGTATTTTTAGTGATACATATATATCATAGAGTTACACATATTTTTACGGATATATATATATATAGGTTCTTTAAACCCCGTTATCTGATGTTTATATTTAGTCTTTTTGTTTATATTTATAGATTTTTGAAAACCGAAAATAAAAGAATCTTTGTTAACAAAAAAAAATAAAAAATAAAAATTTAAACAACAAAAACGTTAAAAAAAAAAAAGATAATTTCACTCTTTTTTTTCTATTGCAAAAATTTTATTAATTTTAACACTTTTTTTTTTTTTGTTGACCTGAAACCTGGGTCTGGCAGGACCGTTGTCGACCCACCCCAACTTGCCGAACCGAGGGGAGAGCGGCCCGACCCAAGACATCTCCCAGTTCAGTCGCGGTAGTGCACCCAGCGCAATTCGAACTCCCGCCGCCCACGTTTATGGTTCGAAAGAAGCCCTTCTTGACCATTAGGTTAGACTGCGGGGTCTATTAATTTTAACACTTTATTGTTGTTGTTGCATCAAATTAAATTGAATTATTTTATTGAAATATTTTATTAAACTAAAATTATTTTTAATAAATAGTATAATTAAATTAATTAATTATAAATATATTTAATTAAATAAATATAAAATATATTTTATTAAAAATTTTAATATGATTTAATTGATTAAATTAATATGAAATATATTTTATTCATTGTTTTAATAAATAATATAGCTAAATTAATTAAAATAAATTAATGATTAATTTAATTAATTAATTTAATATGAAATATATTTTATTAAATTAAATTAAATTAAATAATATAATTAGACTATATTTAATATATCTCATTTTAATTACTTACCAAAAAAAAATATCTCATTTTAATTGAATTGAATTATTTTCTGACAAATAATATAATTAAAATAATTGATCTAATTAATAAATTAGGTTAATAATTAATTGATTTAATTTAATTTGATTGTATTACATTATTGTTAATAAATATTATAATTAAATTAATTTTATGATATATATTTTTAAATCATTCTTAATAAATAATTTTATTAAATTGTATCTAATATATTTTATTTTTATTGAATTAAATTATTTTTAATAAATATTTAAAATAATTTAATTTAATAAAATTAATTGAATTATTATAAAATATATTTTATTAAATTAAATTAATTTTTGAAAAATTGATAAAATTAAATATTTTATTAAAATAAAAGTTAATTACTATAAAGAAATTTGATTTTCCAAATACAATTTTATTTTTCATTTCAGAAAAAAATAATAGCAAAAAAAAAAAACAAACCCAAAAATACAAGTAGTTAAATATAAATAGAAAAATGAGATGCTACCAAATGGGCCCATAATGACTCAAGCTCAAATTTTAAATGTGTATCAAAATAAAAAAAAGTACAAAAATCTCTCTTACAATTTACTTTTAGTGTCACTTTAGTTAAATCTCATACATTTCAATTATAACAGTCAAATTTCTACACTCTTTGTTAAGTCGCAATTTGATCATTCCGTTAGTTGATCATCACATACAACTGTTGGACTAAGGATAAAACGGTAATTTCTTCTATAGTTTATCCTAAGTATCACTTTAATCTCTCACATTTCAATTGTAATAATCAAATCTCTACACTTTCGGTGTCTATTTGAAATATATTTTATTAAATTATTTTTAACACATAATATAATTTGAAATAGATTTTATTAAATTATATAACATATTATAATTTGAAATATTTTTATTAAATATTTAGTAAATAGTAAAATTAAAAAATATTTAATTTGTTTTCTTTTTATTGAATAAATTATTTTTAATAAATAATATAATAAAGTTAATACTTAATTTAGTTCAATTAATATGAAATATATTCATTCAATTCAAATAATTTTTAAAAAATAATAAAATTAAATATTTTATTAAAATGATTCGATGGTAATATATATTTTATTAAAATATTTTAGTAAATAATATAATTAAATTATATTTAATATATTTTATTTTTATTGAATTAAATTATTTTTAATAAATAATATAATTAAATTAGTAATATATTTAAATTAATACTTAATATAGTTTAATTAATATAAAATATATTTTATTAAATTTAAATAATTTTTTAAAAATTAATAAAATTAAATATTTTATTAAACATTAATTTGTATAAATAAAACTACATTTCTTAACGCAGTTTTAATTTTTATTTCAGAAAAAATGATAACAAAAAATAATACTATAAAATAAAAACTGAAACTGCATTTAGAAATGTAATTTTATTTATACAAATTAATGTTTAATTTTATTAATTTTAGAAAAATATTTGTATTTAATAAAATAAATTTCATATTAGTTAAACTAAACTAATTATTAATTTAAATATATTACTAATTTAATTATATTATTTATTAAATATAATTGAATTCAATAAAAATAAAATATATTAAATATAATTTAATTATATTATTTAATAAAAATATCTTAATAAAATATACTTTACATCGAATTACCTTTAATAAAATATTTAATTTTATTATTTTTTTAAAAAATTATTTGAATTTAATAAATATATTTCATATTAATTATACTAAATTAAGTATTAATTTAATTATATTATTTATTAAAAATAATTTATTTGATAAAAAGAAAACATATTAAATATTTTTTAATTTTACTAATTACTAAATATTTAATAAAATATGTTTCAAATTATAATATGTTATATAATTTAATAAAATATATTTCAGATTATATAATGAATTAAAAATAATTTAATAAAATATATTTCAAATATGCACTGAAAGTGTAGGGATTTAACTATTGCAATTAAAATATAGGGGATTAAAGTGATACTGAGGGTAAACTATAGAAGAAATCACCATTTTATCCTTAACTAACGGTTGTATTTAATGGTCAACCAACAAAAAGATCGAATTGCTGCTTGACTGAAAGTGTAGGGATTTGACTATTACAATTGAAACGTGTGGGAGTAAAGTGATACTGAGAATAAATTATAAGGATGGTTTTTGTACTTTATCCTAAATTCACTTGTTTAAGCCACCTAGAAGAATGAAGTTAATACTTTTTCTTACAGGGGAATGAATTTAGACTTAGTCCCCCCCAAAAAAAGGCAACTAAAACAACTTTTATATTAATGCGTTCTTAATTAGAATCAACGTTTGTATTTTAAGTTATTACTTACATAAAATATATATTAAAAAAAATTTAACAAAGTGAAAAAAATTATTAACATAGTGAAAGAAAATAAACTACAATCAAATTAAAAAAATAAAAAAAGCCAAATGTACTATTTATCCCAAGATAGTGAGTGAGCTTGGTTTTATGACTTCATCTCCTCCCTTTATTGGGCTTTTTTTTTACCATGAAATGTGAAACATGCTATTTTTTTTGGTTGGTTTGTCGAAACTTTCTATCCATTGGTTTTTCATTTTTTATTTTATTATTATTTTTCTCAACTTCCCAAGTGTTGTCGAAATGTTCATAATAAGCTTAGAATTAAAAAAAAAGAAAAAAAATATTTTTATATACTTAAATTTATGAGGCCATTTAAGTTTTGGAATAAATCTTGTTCTCTTTTTATTTCTTGTGTCATTAACAAAAAGAATGCTTTAGATTAAGTATGGATTATAAGATTAGTCGGCATTAAAATTTTTAAAAATATATAGAAAGAAAAACCATTGAAAATTCTGGGGAATGATGCATATATAGCTTAAAATTCCAAGGCAATTGAAAATTTTGATTAAAACATTTTTCTTAATTTTTTTGTCACTAACAGTAAATGATGAATTAAGTTTAGTGTTTGATGATGATAATTTTCGGTTAGATTTAAGAGCCCCTAAACCGGATAGCGTCAGTTGGGTTGATGTCAACCAGGGTCCAAACGGATAATCTGACTCGTTTGGATACAAAAATATTAGGGGTTTTTGGAGGCCGGTCACTATTTATAAACTTATAAAGATTTTAGTCATACCAAAAAAATTTATTTGTGAATAAGTCACACTTGCAACAAAAAGACAAAAGAGGACATTGCGTGTTTTCAATACACTTTGAAATTGCCAGTTTTATCCGAAAGCTCGTAACTTCCACAACTTTCCAGCTTTGTCACAAACAGATTCAAAACCGATTTTTGAAACATAATTAAAACATATTCAAAATGTATCTTCGGTAATATTTTTATAAGAGCATACATTTATACGAAACATTACCACTAGAAACAGTACCGATATTATTTTTTAACGGTACTGTGTTCGTACTATCATAAAAAACATCAATCGATACATAATACAAACCAACCATTAATGGTGCTGTTTGCATATTAGAATGCATGTGATACTGATCTCATCTATGTGGTACTCTTAGCCATATCTTAGATATGTGACTTCTTTTTGTGTATCATGGTGCTGTTTGCATACTAGCTATATTCAGTACTGTTTTTACAAGAACGTGCATCTTATACAAAACAGTACCATATGCATGTGGTACTCTTATCCATATGGTACTATCAGCCATATATTGGACATGTGACTTTTTTGGTATTTCATGATATTGTTTGCATACTAGACACATTCGGTACTGTTTTTGCAAGAGCATGCATCTTATACAAAACAGTACTGCATATATGTGGTACTCTCGGCCATGTGGTACTGTCAGCTATATATTGGATATGTGATTTTTTTTGTGCTTCATGGTGCTGTTTGCATACTAGACATATTCGGTACTGTTTTTGCAAGAGTATGCATCTTATGCAAAACAGTACCTTATGCATATGGTACTCTCGGCCATGTAGTATTGTCAACCATATATTGAATATGTGACATTTTTTTTTGTATTTCATGGTACTGTTTGCATGTGGTACTCCACCCGTGAGCTGGTTCAAGGTAGTATGGTTTAAATTTCACATTCCTAGTCATGCTTTCATTCTATGGCTGGCGGTTAGGAGGAAACTTGCTACCCAGGATAGGCTTCTATCTTTTGGCATGATTTCTACTATGAGATGCTTGTTCTGTGGAGCGTTACGTGAAGATCATGATCACTTGTTTTTCAATTGTTCGTTCACTTGCAGAATATGGAAATCTTTATTGATTATTTCAGGGTTGCAACATTCAACTAGTGATTGGGATGGTATTATTACTTGGGCCTCTACAGTTTGTAAAGGCTCCACTTTACTTTCTTTGATTGGGAGGCTCACACTTGCTGCCTCGGTTTACGTGATATGGCGGGAAAGAAATAGGAGACAATATGAACAGCAGTTCCAAGATGAGGTGACCCTCCTTAGTTCCATCAAGGATTTGGTAAGATTGCGGCTTATGGATTGTTCGGGTTTTCCAAAAACGAATCAGAATTGCCTTCTTCTTCACCAGTGGAATCTTCCTCAATCTATTATTGAATAGTTTGTTGGTGTTTCTCTTGAGTGCATTGTTGTTGAGAGTTGGGATATGTTCCCGAGTTTTTGTTTGCTATTTTTTCACTTGGGGTTTTCATGCTCATATTTGTAGGAGTGATTGGTGATTGATTTGTCCAGGGGTATGCCCCTGTGTATTTGTACATGAACTTCTAATTTTTTTGATTAATATATTTACTTTTACCTTTCAAAAAAAAAAAAAAAAAAAGTGGTACTGTCAATCATATATTCGATATGTGACTTTTTTTTGTGTTTCATGGTACTGTTTACATACTAGATATATTCGGTACTGTTTTTGCAAGAGTATGCATCTTATACAAAACAGTATCGCATGCATGTGGTACTCTCATCATGTGGTACTGTCAGCCATATATTGGATATGTGACATTTTTTGTGTTTCATGGTGCTGTTTAAATACTAGACACATTCGGCACTATTTTTACAAAAGCATGCATCTTATACAAAACAGTACCGCATGTATATAGTACTCTCGGCCATGCGGTACTGTCAGCTATATATTGGATATGTGACTTTTTTTTGTGTTTCATGGTACTGTTTGCATACTAGATACATTCGGTACTATTTTTGCAAGAGCATGCATCTTATACAAAATAGTACCGCATGCATGTGGTACTCTCATCCATGTGGTACTATTAGTCATATATTGAATATGTGATTTTTTTTTTTGTGTTTTATGGTACTGTTTGCATATTAGATACATTTGGTACTGTTTTTGTAAGAGTATGTATCTTATACAAAACAGTATCGCATGCATGTGGTACTCTCATCCATGTGGTACTATTAGCCATATATTGGATATGTGACTTTTTTTGTGTTTCATAATACTGTTTGCATACTAGACACATTTGGTACTGTTTTTGGAAGATTATGCATCTTATACAAAACAGTACCGTATGCATGTGGTACTCTCATCATGTGGTACTGTCAGCCATATATTGGATATGTGATTTTTTTTATATTTTATGATGCTGTTTGCATACTAGACACATTCGGTACTATTTTTGCGAGAGCATACATCTTATACAAAACAGTACTGCATGCATGTGGTACTCTTGGCCATGTGGTATTCTCAGCCATATATTCAATATGTGACTTTTTTTTGTGTTTCATGGTACTGTTTGCATACTAGACACATTCGGTACTATTTTTGTAAGAGCATGCATCTTATACAAAACAGTACCGCATGCATGTGGTACTCTCATCCATGTGGTACTATTAGTCATATAGTGAATATGTGTGACTTTTTTTTTTGTGTTTCATAGTGTTGTTTGCATACTAGACACATTCGGTATTATTTTTTCAAGAGTATGTATCTTATACAAAACAGTACCGCATGTATGTGGCACTTTCAGTAATGTGGTACTGTTAGGCATATATTGGATATATGACTTATTTTTATGTTTTATGGTACTATTTGCATACTAAACACATTCAGTACTGTTTTTACAAGAGCATGCATCTTTTACAAAACAGTACCGCACTTATGTGGTACTTTCGACCATGTGGTACTGTGTTTATGTGAGCATGCATTTTATACGAAATAGTACCACATAAATGTGGTACTGTCAGCCATATAATTTGTATTGTTATATTCAGTACTGTTTTTACAAGATCATACATTTATATGAAACAGTGCTATTAGAAACAGTACCGGTACACAGATTTGTATATATTCCTTTTCGATCGACGTTAATCTCAGTCGGTGCTCGTTCAAATTAATGATATACTATATTTTCATGCGATTTATAAGGAAGGAAAACAAAAACGGAAGAAATGTGATTTTTGGTTAGCGTGATTTCCGGCAACTCTCATCTAACTTAATTATAGAAATAAAGGGTATTTTTGGTATATTAGAAATTATATTTAAAACAAACTCATGAGACCCACTCAAAAGTGTGGCCTATTCACAAAACTTTCTACACAAATATGACTTAAAAGCAAAACTTTTTTTTTGGAGTGACTAATAAGCTTAAAAGATTGCAAAGTATGACTCAAACAAAATTTTCTAAAAATATTAGCCCAAATACAATGCTCCAAGCATATTTTTGGGATCCACTAGTAAGATTCCTTATGATTCCTCATGCCATAATTATGTAAAAGATAATAGAAAGTTCCTTAATTAGAGGCGACCGTTATAGAATATCCACGTATATATCGGGTAACTGAATATTTGATTCCTTAGGAATCGTCTCTTCCATAACGAGGAATCAATCCAATACTGTCTCAGGAAAACCTTATATGAGAGACGTCCTGCCAACTACATGAGGTATGCGATTCATATTATATAAAACTTTGCCAAAATTTATATAGACTTTTTACTAACTTAAGTATTGGAGAGTTTTTAGCAGGCACTATACCAATGTTCAGTGGCAAATTTTAGCAGTCCATTGAAGGAGGAAAGTTACATGTGATCTGTGCGTGATCAACGAAATTTCTGCATTATCAGTTGGTGCCGTCTGTAGGAAGCGATAGCTTTGCCATTTTTATGGTCACAACTAGATTTAGTGTAACAACGAATAATCGACAGATGAATAATCGCCCCTACCAGTCCTGATGGATAACCAAAACAACGATAGGATGGCTACCATTTAAAGACAAATTGCCAAAATCATGGCAAACATCTAGACGCAAACAGTGAACATACAAATACTAATCGCCCAAAATCAAGCATTACTCCAACAGGCTCCTGCTACTTCAGGAGTATAGCTAGCGAGGGTCCAAGTTGCTAATGGGAGAACAATGGAGTAGCAACGGAGAATAGAGATACCAATGCACAGCAGGATGAACCTTGGTGGAAGGTGGAGTGGTTAATGTTAAAGACGAAGAAAATAGTCGTTTTCGCTTCCCCACACATCGAGGTAATAGAGGGTTGATTAGAGCATGTCCTAGGAGGGGACGATCAGATTCGAGCATTGCAAGCCCAAATGGTAGGGTTCTCGTTGCAGTGAGAATTCCCAATACGATGGAAAAAATGGTTAACAAGATGTGTTCATCCTTTATATGGGCAATTATACTTACACTTGATAGTTTTGATGATTTTAAGGATCCACTTGATCACTTGGAAACGTACAAAGCATTGATGCATTTACAGGCAGTCCCAGATGAGATTATGTGCAGAGTTTTCCCTATCATGCTGAAGGGTTCTACTAGGATATGGTTCAACAAGATTAATTCTGGCACGATTATTAGCTTTGCCCATTTAAGCAAGCTCTTCATAGGGTATTTTATCGGTAATCAGAGAAAGTGAAAGCTTGCTACCCACCTCTTGATTGTTAGATAGGAGAGAGATGAGCCTTTGAGGGACTACATGGGAAGATTTAATAAAGAGCTACTGGAGGTAGATGAGGCAGATGATAAGGTAGCGATCATGACATTCATAAGTGGCCTTAAGTCCCCTAGGCTTGTGGCATCCCTGGTAAAAAGGCCACCAACATGGCTGAACTAGTTCTTTATGCACAAAAATACATCAATATAGAGGATGTAATAAAATTCAAAAGAGATCTCGAGGCAGGAGGTACTCTCGCTTGGATAAAAGAGATAGAATGACCCAAAGGACAATCAAGTCTAAAACCCCAGAGGATCCAGTCGGGGGACTAAGCTGGAAGTGGTAGAAGCTGATATCCAAGCTGAGCTATAACTTTACTCCATTAACAACTAAACTGGAAAATATCCTACATGCGATCCAAGACAACCCAGCTTTGAGGTGGCCTAAGAAAATAAGGGCCTCGATTGACAAAAGGTCTTGAGCAAAGTACTGCAGATTTCACAGGGACTATGGACACGATATGGAGGATCACGATGATCTGAAGAGATAGATAAAAGAGCTGATAGGGTAGGGTAGGCTCAGAAGTAACAAGGGGCAGGAGAAATGGCTCGAGTGGAAAAGCCCCGACTGAAGGAGTCCTGATTGGGCCCAGTAAATCAAAGTGTGATCGGGGAGATTAGAGTGATCAGCGAGGAATTTACAGCAGGAGGTGAGTCTTTCTCGGCCAGGAAGAAATATGCTAGGGAGGTTCAGGAATGATGGCGATTGAGCGGCCAAATAAGAAATCCTAAACGGAATCCCCAGCCATAACATTCACTGAGGAAGAGGCAACTAAGTTGGTTAGCCACATGACGACCCACTTGTCATCTCCTCCAATATCTCGAAGTTTAACATTTGGAGGGTGCTTGTCAACAGTAGTAGTTTAGTGGATATTTTGCATTGGAGGGCCTTGAGAAGATGCAAATTAGGAAAGAAAAGTTGTGGCTTATCTCTTTACCCCTAGATGGGTTCACAAGGGACTAGGTCGATAAGCTTGCCAGCGACCTTAGGGGTAGAGCCGCGGTAGGCAATAAAGCTAGTAAACTTCTTGGTAGTGGATTGTCACTCAGCTTACAATGCCATCTTAGGAGGAACTGCACTAAACCAGCTCAAGGCCATCACATCCACCTATCACTTGAGGGTTAAATTCCTAACCGAACATGGTGTTGGCTACACCAAAGGCGATAAAAAATGGCAAAAGAATGCTATGTGGCATCCTTCAAGGTGGAAACTAGGAAAGAAACCTTGGTGGTAAAGGAATTGGAAGTCAGAGATGAAAATGAAGTGAAAATGGGAATGCCGACTAATAAGTTGGAGGAAGTTCTAGTCGAGAATCCCGAACAGAATAGAATAGTAAAGGTTAAAATGAGCATTCTAGAGAAGTTGTAAAAAGAGCTAAAGGACTTTGTCAGACATAATACAGACGTTTTTGCTTGGTCTCATGAAGATATGCTGGGCATTGACACTGGGGTAATGGCATACCATCTTAACATAGCACTAGGGGCAAGACTTGTGAAATAGAAAAGAACGACTTTCGTCTGAGAATGAAATGAAGCAATAGCTTAAGAAGCAGTGAAGTTGCTCAAGGTGAAGTTCATCAAAGAGATACACTACCCAGCTTGGCAGTCGAATGTGGTGATGATGAAAAAATTGAACAGTAAGTGGAGGATGTGTGTTAACTTCACAGATTTGAACAAAGTATGTCTCAAGACAACCTCCCACCTAGAACCGTCAATGGGTTGGGTATAGCCCAGATTCAACCTAGGTTAAGTTCATCAATAGAGCTCCAGACCCTTAAGACTTGCTGTGAAAATCCAAAAGATCCAAATCTACTTGATTTGTTAATTTTTGGATTAGATGTGGATAGATTTTCTAGATCCACTTTTGACCCAAATATCCATTTCTATTGTTATTTTTTTTTTTATTTCGAAACCGTAGGCTCAATGCTCAACTCTTTTGTCAATCACTCATTCTCTCGTCACCGATTCTGCGTGTTAATGGTTTTCTTGTGCTATGACAGATCACAACTACACCTTTACCACAAATGTAACTTTCTATATATATGTGCATGTGTGTGGTGATGGCTCATTAAGAAGTTTGTTTGTATTAGAATGTGATCAGGGCAGTGCTCTATTTTCTCTTAATATACAGGAGTTTTTTATGGCATTCTAAACTTTTGTTATGTCATTTGTTTCCTCTTTCCAATATTTTCCTTCTATAAGTAGTTTCTCTTTCTTCCATTAAGATTTGATATGAAACCCTCTTTCGCCTTTCCAAAATCCAAAACTCTTTGTTGTTAGTTTTTGGGAATTTTAACATTAAGATTTAGGAATTTCACCTGAGCATGCATGTCAAGTATTTTTTTTACTTGATGGTCGAACAAGTCTCAACATCTTCATTTATTTCAATTCATGTCCAAATCCCTCTCTCACAAAAATTCTGAGATTGCCATAATTAAGGTTGAAAAACGAGTCTATGATATAATTCGGCTTATATGTGGCTCAAATTTTGCTCAACTTATTACTTGAAGACTTTGTTTCAATTTCTGATGATTAATTATGTTGTTCCCCCCAAAAACATTTGAGTTGTAGAGTTTAATTATCTTTACAATTTGATGATAAGCCTATAAATGGTGGGTAACCTTGTGTTACCATTTGTATCATCTTGTATGAATTAGAGTCCTAAGTACTATTTAAATTGATGATTTAGGTTTGTTAGTTCCTATTTCTTTGATTAGTATATTTATGTATTTCTATTTAAATTGGTATTTCTATTTAAAGTGCACGGGTAAGGCCATTTCCACTTCCCATTGAGAATTTTTGTGACACTTTTTCATCCTTGGACAATCCTGCATCATAGGCAACCCTTGGACCAAATTTAGGAATAAGAGGGCCTAAAGGATGCCAATTTGAATACCAAAGTGAGATGGAGTCCCTTTTCCCTACCTTGTATTTGGAGATACATCTAGCTTTTTCCCTCAACTTGAGTAGCTTCCGCCATGTCCATGAGCAATCCAAAGGAGTTCTTACTTCCCAAAAGCATTTGCCTTTTAGTAAATAGTTTTTGCACCATTCCACCCAAAGAGATGAGCCATCAGAGCAAAGGGTCCACATATGCCTCATCATTGACGCTTTGTTACATTCACTAAGTTTGCAGATACCAAGCCCTCCTTCATTTTTTGGTTTGCAAATGTCATTCCATGCTACTTTAGAGCCCCATCTATTCAATTCTGAGCCCAACCACAAAAATCTCCTCAAGGTTTGCTCAATTGCATCCAACACTCTTTTTGGGAGGATAAAGTGAACACTCCAAAAGACTTGAATGCTAAACAATATGGATTTGATAAGAACTAGCTTGCCCACATATGATAAAGACTTGGAAGACCAGCTTTTAACTTTGCTGTGCACCTTTTCAATTAATGGCTTGCAATCTTCATACTTGAGCTTGGTGGAGATGAAAAGAACTCCCAAATATTTTACTGGTAGATCTCCTAGCTTGAAGCCTAGCAAGGAACATAACCGGAGCTTCTCTTGGTAGCTTAAGCCTGAAATGTAAACTCTACTCTTGCTTCTCTTTGGTTGGAGTCCTCAGAACTTGTGGAATTCCTGCAGAGCCTTATGAATGATCTGAAAAGAAACTTGAGAAGGAGAGCATAGCACAAATAAATCATCTGCAAAACATATGTGAGTAATAGGAGGGTTGGAGCATTTGGGATGGTAGCCAAAGTCATTGTCTTCCACCAGCTTATTAAAAAGTCTTAAAAAAAAATTCCATAGCAAGCAGGAAGAGGTATGGAGATAGTGGATCACTTGTCTAAGGCCTCTAGCACCTGGAAGATACAGCATGTGAAGATATATATACTTTTTAAATTGAATTATATATATACAGCACGTGAAGATATTATATATTTTGAGCCAACCAGATTGGGACTGCATTTAACATTCATTTACTTCAAATTACCTACAAGCAATTTCATTAGAGGGATAAGCTTATTTATTACAAATAATAAGTAACAAAGAAATACTAATTTGCATTTAATAAATAAATTTATGACCCTAGGTCAGATGTGAACAGGCATTTGGTGCAAGTTTAGTTACTTCCATCTTCAGTTCTTATAGACTAGTTCCTTTGATGGTTAATGTTTAAGTTGTTTAACTCCCTTGTATTATTGCTTATTTTTGGACGAGAGTGTTTATTTTCATTTGGCCAGGGGTATGCCCCTGAATATTTGTACATTTAACTTTTTTAATTAATATATTTAATTTACCTTTCAAAAAAATAAAATAAAATAAATTTATGACCTCTTTAAATAAACAACTTCTCCTATGTACCGCCATATGCGTTAAAACTTGTTATGAATGATAGATCTATAATTGATTTATTACAAGTTAGGAGAGTAAGATTAAAAAATTAATTAGGAGAGTAAGGTTGAAAAATTATATACAAGTAACCGGTTAGGAGTTCTTCTTCTTCTTCTTGTTTTTTTGAAGGGGGCGGAGGCAAGTTTTTACAAATTAATTAATAAAGATATTCAAAATTTCCGTTAAAATTACACTAGATCACTTGCAAAAAATTTTCAAATTTAGAGAGCTAGCTCTCTTTTTAGATCTTTTATGGCTCATGATTGAGGTTATACCACATTAATAACTAATTTGAAACCCAATTAATACATTACAACCTCAACTATAAATGTTAACCCTTGCAATTGTGCAAAAGGTTGTAATCCATAGAAAAATCGACAAGTCTCCTGTCAAACAAAAACCTATAATGCTTGCTTATTGTCAATGGGGTGGGTGCAAATTTCAAAGTTCTAATATCTTAAAAGGAATCCCTAGTCCAGCCATTAATTAAATCCGCGCAGAGGTGACTTGCGAACAACCATTTTTTTATAGGTTAATCAGTGGGGAATCTAATTTGCACCTACATCAATGAGAACCTTATTTATAATATAAATATTTGATCTGTTTAGTTCTGTACAAAATAAAATAAATTTGTATAAATTTATATAAAATTTAAAATTTTTACTTATAATACAAATTATGAGACTATAACTTTTAAAGATTTATACTAATTTATACAACGTTTTTTTTTTTTTTGGTAATTTATACAACTTGAAAGACACCAATTATAACAAAAACCTAAAACTATCATGCAATTTCTAATTTTCTGTAGATATTTGCCCTCCAATTAGCGAGTGCGAGTGGCCATGAAAAATGACAAAGTGGTGTGAAGTCTTTCAATTGAATTATTTGATATGTTATTTAGAGAGCATTATGAACCTATGAAATTTGGGTTTCATGTCACTTTCCCTCCAAGGATGTTGATGTCCCCTGAAAAGGATCGACCAACAACTTGATTTTACGTTGCAATAAAATCACATTTCTCTAAAATATTCTTTTCATCTATTATACATGACAAGGTTGATTATATTCAATTTTATTTTTATAATTGTTTTACAAAATATATTAATTTCCTTATTTAAATATTCACCCCCTAAAAAAGAAAATTCAAACTAATAGATTAATTTTTTTATTAGGCGTTAATATACAATGTGCATATATATTTTTTCAATTCATCACTAATTTTTGAACTAGTATACATGTTAGGTAAATTTTATCTTAAAAAACGACTTGTTTTCTATATAGTTAATTTGTGATTTGTTTGTTTATATCTACTAAAATTTAGTTTAATGGATTGAATTGTATTTATAAAAAAAAAAAAAAAACAATAATAATGTGAGGATGTAAAAGTTGCCCTACTTGATCCACAACAAATTGTGGAACCCCACTTGAAAATGTTGACTCCCCTCCCCTTGCCTGTGCTTTGCAAAAGCTTCTAGGTTCTAACAATCACAATTTTAGTTTTAAAAAGATTCCGTCTTTGGATTATGAAATTGAGATTTTTTTTATCATATAGTTAGTCGTAGAGTTTGGATAGGTCTTTAAAAGCAAGTTTGTCTTTTGTTCTATTTCTACTTTGTAACTCTATAAATAGGGATGATTGTCACAGATAGATTCATATACAAAATTTTCTCAAGTTTTTCATTCATTCTTTTTTCTTAACATGGTATGAGAGCTCATAGTTTTTGATCTTAGGTAGAATAGGCGTCTAGCAACCACATCTTTGGCTGCTAGTACTGCCCTTCCTAGCGTCACCATCACCTCCACCGCTGCACTCACTTTGCTTTCTCTGCTACTCGTATCACCTCTTTCACTTTCTTATTCCTGGGATTCTATAACTATCCATCTAATATCTAGATCATTCTTTTCCTAAATTTTGAGTCTCACAATTGGAGACCCCATTATCTCTCTATTGGAGACTCCCATCGCGCTTCTACGTGCCCCTAATACTTTACAGGTTTGTGAACTTCGAGCGTGTAAATAGATCAAAACTAGGTTCATGATAGGCTCACGACCTTCGGGTGTGTAACCAAAACCAGGTTCATGATTTTTGGGCATGTAACCAGAGCTAAGTTTGAGACACTCGGGCTTGTAACAAGAGTTATGTTCGTGGCCTTTTGCCGTGTAACTTGCGCTTCATGCAAAAGGCTACGCTAGTTGCTTTCCAGTTCTTAGTCTTTAAACTTAAGTTGGTCTCTACTATCCTAGCTTGAGTTTGAGGGGGGGGGAGTTAATATATCTATAATTCTGATACATATCATATAGTTAGTCATAGAGTTTGGATAGACCTCTATAGTTAGTCATAGATTTTGAATAGGCCTCTAAAAGTAGTGTTTGTCTTTTATTCTATTTTTACTTTGCAACCCTATAAATAAAGATGATTGTTTAAGACAAATTCATATACAAAATTTTCCTAATTCTTTCATTTATTCTTTTCTCTTAACAAGAGGGAAGGGAAAATCCATTTACCCATCTGGTTTAATCATAAATCGATCTCATAATAATTCTTACATGTTGTAGTTGCACGAACTATGATTGAGTGATTGAAAATGCAATCATGGCCTTTCGGATTTATTAATTATACACATCCAACCAACAATTATGCTTAATTTGCATAAGCTTTTGACAACCCCAATTTTGATCTTAAAAAGATGCGCTGGTTGGATATTTAAGTACATTTATGACCAAAGGGCCATTGCAATTTTGTTAAATATATACATAGAGAAAAAGGCAATAAAGTTAGGAAGATGGGCTTAGGATCCATGATATATATATGGAGATAGTAAGCTGGGTCAATTATAGATTGCTTTGAACTTTGGATTAGTTGGAGTTCATTGTCTAGTCTCTCTTGTGCTGGCCCATTCATTAAGGCTTATCACAATCCCCAAAGATGCATAAAGTTTTAAATTTTTATTTTATTCTTAACAAAAATTTTACATTAGTGGAACACCATAACATAACATTAATTACTGATTGGCACATAATATTGTATATTCTACACCTTTTTAATGCATAACTATATCCACTTGAGGCTTGATTTTGTTGCATATTTTTCATGAACTTGTTTTTTTTCCATTGATTACCATTTTTAGAGATTAATTCTAGGCATCTGGAGACCTACATAACTTATAAAATGTAAGTAAAGTAGCCCCACGTGAATTTGAGGCAGTAAGTGCAAAGGAAAAAGAAAATAGAGCAAGGACAGCTTTTGACATTTAAACTAGATTGAACGCAAACCTTGATACTGCTTGAACTCTATTTGATGTGAAACTGTTGTCCCAAATAGCATCACTAGAGGGGGGTGAATAGGGTTGCTTAAAAAAGATTGCAAATAAAAATTTCAACCCTAAAACAAATATGTCAAGATGAAAAGGATAATCAAATATAAAATGCACCAAAAAAATTTATTCAATATTTGTGGATGAAGAGTGAGTGCTAGTGTTTGCAATAAATATAAAGAGAAGGGAGAAGAAGCAAACACAATCAATTTGTAGTGGTTCGGCTTCAATGTTGCCTACATCCACTCCCCAAGGCCTTCCTTGAGATTTCTCCACTATTCTTTGAAGAGCTTATTATACATTAGCTTCCCAAGGTGCTAGAAACCTTTTCCAAGTGATTTTATCCCCAGATCACTCACACAAGTCTCTCTTAAAGAAAGTTTCTTGTTTGGTTCTAACACTTGAACCAAAACCAACAAGAGCTCACCCAACTCTCACAAATTAAAAGGGCTTTAAATTTCCCTTTCTTACAACAACAATGACGAGTTTAAAACTCAATCAAATCAAAAAGAAACTCTCACAAGTTGAATGTGAAAGATGAAGCACAAATGTGAGAAGAAATCACTCTATGTTTGCAAAGATATAGAATTTCTTGCATCTCTTTGTAAGCACTTCTTTCTTGCCTTGTTCATTCTCTTGAATCTAAGTTTGAGGCTCTATTTATAGATGAAAATCTGCAAATGGCCGTTACTAAGTGAAAAGACACTTTTGCCCTTGAAAGAAATTGAATTTCCTTGCTTCCAATGCTGTCTTTTAGATTCAGGTTTTCTGAGATATATTTGTGACCGGTTTTCACCCTCAGAACGTTCACATCTGACATTGCCTCAGAATAAATACTTTGTAGATATATAAGTCAGCTATCACATGTCAAAGTTTGAGCTACATCCAACGGTTAGATAGTCAGATATGGCTTCTGAACCGAGACCAACTTCTGATAGCCTTTTTTGACATTCTGAATCTATGTTTCCAGTTTAAGCTTCTGTTTCACCATGATACGTTTAGAACTAGAAGAAACTTAAACTACAAAAGTTGTAGCGTTTTGAGTCTTATTTTCACACACCGAAAAGCAGAATTTTTAAAGCTGTATAGTATGAGTTATGTCTCAAAAACTAAGACTAGCTCCAGAATCCAGAATTAAAATCTTTTCTGTAATGACTAATATTCCAACTCCATTTTTTGACAACTTAACTTCAGATCCAAAAAACTCTCCCTTCGGTAAAGTTGTAGATATGGAAGTCTAGTTTACTATATTAAAATTTCACGAAAATTGAACCGTTGGATCTTAATATATCATCTATATACTAACACGTGTCTGATTTCTCTGTTTATCCGAGTTAACCTCTAGTTCAAATATTCATCTTACTTTGATTTCTATTACTCCAAACTTTGAAATTCCTTTATTCCTTCATCCAAATAATGTGAAAATATCTAAAAAATAATATCAATCTCTTCCAACTCTATTATCTTGAATCTATCAAATGAATTGTAACATTTCATACAATGTCTATTTGAAAATTAATTGTGAAAATTTAATTCAGTGTTTGTTATCATCAAAATCAATTATAAAACTAACTTTATAAACCTTGGGCCAATAATCTCCCCCTTTTTGATGATGACAAACCATTGATGATTTAAGATAAAATTTTCAAAAGACATAAATCATGAAAAGATTTTCTATTCGTAATAGAAGTTCAATCAATCTTCAATATCTTGTCTTTCTCCCCCTTTGACATCATCAAAAATAATATTAGGAGGAAGAAAATTTGTTAAAATTTGTTATAATTCTCCCCCTAAATATATGCATCAATGTAAAAAAAAATATCATTAAAATATATTTAGCTCCCTCTAAATGATAGTAAAATAAGCATTAATGAGCGAATAAGGAAATTAAATCAATATCATATTGGATTAGACATACCAAGTTCTCCACGAATATAACAAAATCTATCCTCATTCAAATGCTTAGTAAAAATATCGGCTAATTGATATTCTGTTCCAATAAATTCAAGAATAATATCACATTTTTGAACATGATCTCAAGTGGTGTCTAATTTCAATGTGTTTGGTCTTAGAATGTTGAATGGGATTCTTTGATAAATTAATAGCACTAGTATTATCACAATTAATTGGAATATGATCAAAGTAGAGTCCAAAATCTTCTAATTGTTGTTTCATCCATAAAATTTGTGCACAACAACTTCCAGCTACGATATACTCAGCTTCCGCGGTAGACAATGCCACGGAATTTTGCTTCTTGCTAAACCATGATATAAGTGAATGACCTAGAAATTGACAAGTTCCACTAGTACTTTTTCTATCAACCTTGCATCCGGCAAAGTCCGCATCGGAGTAACCGATAAGGTCAAAAGTAATATCCCTAGGATAAAATAATCCTAAATTAGGTGTTCCTAATAAATATCTAAAAATACGTTTAACGGCAATACATGAGATTCCTTAGGGCATGATTGAAATCTAGCGCACATGCATACACTAAACATAATATCGGGTCTACTTGCCGTTAATATAAGAGTGAGCCAATCATACCTCTATAAAGTTTTTCATTAATTTTCTTACCATTTTCATCCTTGTCAAGTTTGGTTGAAGGACTCATAGGGGTCCTAATAGGCTTTGCATTTTCCATTCCAAACCTTGAGTAGATCTTTTGTGTACTTGGCTTGGTTTATGAAAATGCCTTCCTTAGTTTGCTTAATTTGAAGTCCAAGAAAATAATTTAGCTCTCCCATCATACTCATTTCAAATTCACCTTGCATGCTCTTAGCAAATTCTTGACAAAGAGAGTCATTAGTAGCACCAAATATAATGTCATCCACATATATTTGAATAATAAGCATATCACGATTTTTGGTTTTAATAAAAAGAGTAGTGTCAATTTGTCCTCTAGTAAAACCATTTTCAATCAAAAATTTACTTAATCTTTCATACCAAGATCTTGGAGCTTGTTTTAAACCATATAAAGCCTTTTTTAGTTTATAAACATGATTTGGGAATTCATAATTTTCAAAACCGAGAAGTTGTTCAACATAAACTTCTTCCGAAATGTATCCATTTAGAAAAGCACTTTTAACATCCATTTGATAAAGTTTGAAATTTCTAAAACATGCAATTGCAAGTAATATTCTAATTGCTTCTAATCTAGCTACCGGAGCAAAAAGTTTCATCAAAATCAATTCCTTCTTCTTGATTAAAACCTTGGGCAACCAATCGAGCTTTATTTCTAATAACTATCCCGGATTCATCCATTTTATTTCTAAAAACCCATTTTGTTCCAATCATGGGATGATCATTAGGTCTTGGGACTAAATCCCAAACTTGATTTCTTTCAAATTGATTAAGCTCTTCTTGCATAGCTAAAATCCAACTTTCGTCACTTTTGGCTTCTTGAAAACATCTAGGCTCAATTTGAGAAAGAAAAGCTAGATTATTACAAATATTTCTAAGAGATGAACGAGTGGTTATACCTTTGGATGGATCACCAATGATTAAATCCTTAGGGTGATTGTGAATATATCTCCATTCTTTTGGTAAGTCTTCTTTATTGTTCTTGAACTCATCAAGCTTTGGAGCATTTTCAATGGCTAATAGTTTATCTTTATCTTCATTCGTTGACTTTACTTCTCCCTCTTGAATAGTGATGCTTTTCATTCTTTGTTCTAATCCTATGTCATCATCATTTTCAATATTTTTGGAAGAAAATGTGTTAGATTCATCAAATGCAACATGAATAGATTCTTCTACAACTAAAGTTCTTTTATTATATACTCTATAAGCTTTACTAGAAGTAGAATATCCAAGAAATATTGCTTCATCCGATTTAGCTTCAAATTTTCCCAAATTATGTTTATTATTATTCAAAACAAAAAATTTACAACCAAATGCATAAAAGTAGCTAATATTAGGCTTTCTACCTTTCTATAACTCATATGAAGTTTTCTTTACAATATAGCAAGCGATGTTAACCGCCTCAGCCCAAAAGTACTTTGGTAGATTATTTTCACAAAGCATAGTTCTAGCTATTTCTACAAGAGTCCTATTCTTCCTCTCAACTACACCATTTTTGTTGAGGAGTTCTAGGAGCCAAGAAATTATGATCTATTCCATGTTCATCACAATATTTTTGAAAAGAAGAATTTTCAAGTTCTCTACCATGGTCACTTCTAATTGAAGAAATAAAAAATCCCTTTTCATTTTGAAGTTTCCGACAAAGTTTTGTAAAAGCATAGAAAGCTTCATCCTTATGAGCTAGGAATGTCACCCATGTAAATCTAGAGTAATCATCAACAACCACAAGTGCATATGATTTTCCACCAAGACTTAAAGTCCTAGTAGGGCCAAATAGATCCATGTGTAGTAGTTGTAATGGCCTAGAAGTTGAAACTATATTTTTAGATTTGAAAGATGTTTTAACTTGTTTTCCAAATTGACATGCATCACATAATTTGTCTTTTTCAAATTTAATATTGGGTAAACCAACAACTAAGTCATTTTTGGAAAGTTTTGAAATTAAATCCATGCTAGCATGTCCAAGTCTTCTATGCCATAACCAACTATTATCACTCATTACCGAAAAACATTTGACATCATTCAAGGATAAATCATTTAAATGAACAACATAAACATTTTCATGTCTATGCCCTACAAATAATGTCTTATGATCATTAATGTTCTCTATGATGCAATGGGAATGATCAAATATAACATGATTATCTTTATCACATAATTGACTAATACTAAGCAAATTATGTTTTAAACCTTCAACTAATAATACATTTTCAATAGTAGGGAATGGAGGTTTACCAATGTTACCTACACCAATAATTCTTCCTTTGCTATTGTCTCCAAAAGTGACAAATCCTTCATTTTTAGAAGATAAAAAAGTGAATATGGTTGCATCACCCATCATATGCCTTGAGCAAGCACTATCAAGGAACCATCTTTCACTATTTGATTTAGATTTCAAGCAAACCTACAAGAGAAAATCAACCATTGACTTTTGGTACCCAAATTTTCTTGGGTCCTTGAAGGTTAGACATATCATCATTTAAATTCATTTTCTTCTTTGGAACCCATATCATTTTGGGTCCACTATAAGTCTTTCTCCTATAAGAGCATGAATGAATAATATGTCCTCTATTATTGCAATAATGACAAGTAGAATGATGATTACTAGAAGATGTTTTCCAAAACAAATCCTTATAAAATTTTTGCTTTTTAGATGGATTGAAACCAATTCCACTTTTATTAAAAACACATCTTTGTCTACCAAGAATCATATCCAAGTTTTCATTTCCTTTAACAAACTTTGCAAGGGATTTTGTTAAATCCTCTACTTGATTTTTTAAGGTTTCATTTTTGTTTTGGAGCTCATTTGGAATCAAGGTTTTAGTTTCAAACTCCTTTTTTAAAAATTCATTTTCTTTCTTTAAAGCATCATTTTCTTGAGAAAGAGAAGAGACCAACTTTTTTAGAGAAACATTCTTTGAAGCAATTTTCTTAAGTTCATGATGTAAATCTTCAAAAGCATTTAAAAGTTCATCATAAGTAAATTGATTAGAAGATTCACATACCTCATTCTCTTCTTCTTGAGCCATAAAACAAATGTTTGCAATTTCTTCTCCATGTGACTCATTATCGGAAGAACTATCATCGCTATCTCCCCATGTTGTCACCATTATATTCTTTTTGTCCTTTTTATAACTCTTTTTGAGTTGAGGACATTCGGGCTTGATATGGCTGGACTTTTTGCATTCAAATGATGATATCTTTCTTACTTGAGTCTCCTTTGATTGTCTCTTTCTTGTGGAATTTTCTTCCACCTTGCTTCTTTTTTTTTGTTAATGTATTTGTTGAATTTTCTAGTGATCATAGCAATGTCTTCATCATCTTCATCACTTGATTCATCCACACTTTATCATTAAATGTGGACTTGAAAGCAATTCCTTTATTCTTTTTGGAGTCTTTTTCCTCATTAGCTTTTAAAGTAATCTCATGGGTCATAAGGGAACCCAATAGTTCATCTAAGCTTAATCTCGTGAGATCTTTTGTTTCTTGGATTGCCGTCACCTTTGGTTCCCATCCCTTTGGCAAAGACCTAAGAATTTTTCTCACCATTTCAACATTAGTATAGATTTTACCAAGAGATATCAAACTATTTATAATATCGGTAAATCTAGTAAACATTTCCGAAATAGACTCATCCGGTTTCATTTTAAACAATTCATAATGATGAACAAGCATACTAATTTTAGACTCTTTAACTTGATTAGTACCTTCATGAGTGACTTCTAATTTATCCTAAATTTCTTTAGCGGTTTCACATGTAGAAATTCTATTAAATTCATTAGGATCAAGTGCACAATATAACATGTTCAGAGCTTTGGCATTTAATTGGACTTTAGCTTCATCGGCTTGGGTCCATTCACTTTCATCCTTGGAAACTATCCTATTATCTACGGTTTTAGAAGGAACATAAGGTCCATTAGATATGACTTTCCATGACCCATAATCAATGGCTTGAACATAGATTCTCATTCTAGCCTTCCAATAATTATAGTTTGTTCCATTGAACAAAGGAGGTCAGTGGGTCGATTGGCCTTCAAAAGTGGAGGCGCCAAAAGATGTTGCCATGATCTTAACTCTTAGACGGTTAAGTAAAAAATAAGAGCCCTTGCTCTGATACCAATTTTATCCCAAATAGCAACACTAGAGGGGGGTGAATAGGGTTGCTTAAAAAAGATTGCAAATAAAAATTTCAACCCTAAAACAAATATGTCAAGATGAAAAGGATAATCAAATATAAAATGCGCCAAAAAAAATTTATTCAATATTTGTGGATGAAGAGTGAGCGCTAGTGTTTGCAATAAATATAAAGAGAAGGGAGAAGAAGCAAACACAATCAATTTATAGTGGTTCGGCTTCAATGTTGCCTACATCCACTCCCGAAGGCCTTCCTTGAGATTTCTCCACTATTCTTTGAAGAGCTTATTACACACTAGCTTCTCAAGGTGCTAGAAACCTTTCCCAAGTGATTTTATCCCCAAATCACTCACACAAGTCTCTCTCAAAGAAAGTTTCTTGTTTGGTTCTAACACTTGAACCAAAACCAACAAGAGCTCACCCAACTCTCACAAATTAAAAGGGATTTAAATTTCCCTTTCTTATAACAACAATAATGAGTTTAAAACTCAATCAAATCAAAAAGAAACTCTCACAAGTTGAATATGAAAGATGAAGCACAAATGTGAGAAGAAATCACTCTATGTTTGCAAAGATATGGAATTTCTTGCATCTCTTTGTAAGCACTTCTTTCTTGCCTTGTTCATTCTCTTGAATCTGAGTTTGAGGCTCTATTTATAGATAAAAATCTGCAAATGGCCGTTACTAAGTGAAAAGACACTTTTGCCCTTGAAAGAAATTGAATTTCCTTGCTTCCAATGCTGTCTTTTAGATTCAGATTTTCTGAGATATATTTGTGACCATTTTTCACCCTCAGAACGTTCAAATCTGACATTGCCTCAGAGTAAAGACTTTGTAGATATGTAAGTCAGCTATCACATGTCAAATGTTGAGCTTCATCTAACGGTTAGATAGTCAGATATGGCTTCTGAACCGAGACCAGCTTCTAATAGCCTTTTCTGACATTCTGAATCTGTGTTTCCAGTTTAAGCTTCTGTTTCACCATGATACTTTTAGAATTAGAAGAAACTTAAACTACAAAAGTTGTAGCGTTTTGAGTCTTCTTTTCACACACCAAAAAGCAGAATTTTTAAGGCTGTATAGTATGAGTTATGTCTCAAAAACTAAGACTAGCTCCAGAATCCAGAATTAAAATCTTTTCTGTAATGACTAATATTCCAACTCCATTTCTTGACACCTTAACTTCAGATCCAAAAAAATCTCCCTCCGGTAAAGTTGTAGATATGGAAATCTAGTTTACTATATTAAAAGTTCACGAAAATTGAACCGTTGGATCTTAAGATATTATCTATATACTAACACGTGTCTGATTTCTCTGTTTATCCGAGTTAATCTCTAGTTTAAATATTCATCTTACTTTGATTTCTATTACTCAAAACTTTGAAATTCCTTTATTCCTTCATCCAAATTATGTGAAAATATCTAAAAAATAATATCAATCTCTTCCAACTCTATTATCTTGAATCTATCAAATGAATTGTAACATTTCATACAATGTCTATTTGAAAATTAATTGTGAAATTTTAATTCAATGTTTGTTATTATCAAAATCAATTATAAAACTAACTTTATAAACCTTGGGCTAACAAAAACCTTGGTCGAATGCCTCAAACCCACAATCAATCTAATCAAAACCCAAGAAAGCTAATATCAAGATTGAAGAACGTAGAAACAAGACTTGTTAATTTATTGAATTAAGAACTTTGGATTGAAGATAGAAGAAGAACGCCACAAGAATGGATTCTTAATAAGTTCAGAAGTTCTTTGAAGAACAAGAGGAAAAAAAAACACCTCACATTAATGCAAAATAATGCTCTAGTCTCTTATTGATGGCTCAATCCTGAATTTAGAAGTGTTTACAAAGAAAACTATCCTTAACTAAATGGACTAAATTTGTCCTAATAATAAGTCAGACCCATGGGCTATTTTAATTAACAAAGTGTGGCCCAAAAACATTAAAACAATGACACAAACTCAAATCCTATTTAAGCATAACTTGAAAACCCAAACTTAAAGCCCAAAGTAAGTTTTAAAGCCCAACATGTCTTAAACATAAAATAAAACCCAAAACATATACTTATTTACCAAAAAAAAAACCCAAAACATAATTAAAACACTCTTTAAAAGCCTAATTCACCTCTTCAATTAGTGGTCTAGGTTTCCTTTCTTGACTTGGATCACTTGCACAAATCTTGGTTCCTCCTCTTTCAATGCCATCTTGAATATTATCTTGTTTGTTACATTTAAAGCCTTATCCAACATAGCTTAAACAAATCCAAGCATTATTTCCTTGATCTTCTTTGCTCTGGCTCTGGTTATTGGGCCATTCAAACATGTAATGGATCTTTAGCACTTGGTCTTTCTTGGTACTAATCATTCCCCCTTTGTTTAAAAGGATTCATCCTCGAATCATCACCTACATCAAAAAGGGAAAGGTCAATAACATTGAAAGTAGTACTAATATTGTACTCACCTGGTAGATCCACTTTGTAAGCATAGTCATTAATCTTTTCAAGGATTTGAAATGGATCATCTCCTCTAGGATGCAACTTAGTCCTTCGATGGATTAGAAATCTCTTTTTTCTCATGTGAACCCAAACCTTATCTCTAGGTTCAAATGTCACATGCCTCCTACCTTTGTTGGCTTGTGAAGCATATTGCTCATTCATTTTCTCAATTTGAAGGCACACCTTTTCATGGATTGATTTGACTAATTCGGGTTTCTTTTTTCCATCTAAGCTACTCCTGTCATCAATAGGTAAAGGCATCAAATCCATTGGAGTAAGTGGATTAAAACCATAAACAATTTCAAAAGGAGAATAAGAAGTAGTTGAATGCACATCCTATTATATGCAAACTTTATGAATGGAAAACTCTCTTCCCAAGTTTTCAAATTCTTACGAATAATAGTGCGTAAAAGTTGGGTTAAAGTTTTATTAACTACCTCAGTCTGTCTATCTGTTTGTGGTGACAAGTAGTAGAAACAAAAGTTTAGTGTCCAATTTACCTCACAACACTTTCCAAAAGTAGCTAAGGAACTTAACATCCCTATTAGACACAATACTCCTAGGTACACCATGGAGTTGCACTATTCCCTGGAAAACAAGTCAACTCTATTCATGGCATCATCAGTTTTATGGCAAGGAATAAAATATGCCATCTTACTAAATCTGTCCACTACCACGAAAATAGAATCTCTTCCCCTTTTTCATCGAGGCAGCCCTAAAACAAAGTCAATAGAAATATCTACCCAGGGCTCACTAGATAGGGCTAAAGGTGTATACAACCCATGTGGTAAAACCTTAGACTTAGCCCTTTTACATGTAATGCATCTACTACATATGCTAGTAAGATCTCTCTTCATTTTAAGCTAAAAGAAATGCTCATGTAATACCTTTAAGGTCTTCTTAACACCAAAATGCCCCATTAATCCCCCACTATGAGCCTCATGCACTAACAACTCACGCATTCAACAATTAGGCACACAAAGCTTATTCTCTCTAAACAAATAACCATCATGCTCATAAAACTTACCGAATGCTCCCTTTTCACATGCCATGTAAACATTAGAAAAATCAAAATCATTGGCATATATATCTTTCACATATTTAAAACCAAGTAATTTAGCACTCATAAAAGTGAGAAGTTCATACCTTCTGGATAATGCGTCTGCAACTACATTTTCTTTACATTGTTTATATTTTATGACATAGGGAAATGTCTCAATGTACTCCATCCACCTAGCATGCCTTTTGTTCAACTTACCTTGGCTTTTGAAATGTTTCAAAGACTCATGGCCGTGTGGATCACAAACTCTCGAGGCTATATGTAGTGCTGCTACATCTCAAGGGTTCTAACAAGTGCATAAAGCTCTTTGTCATATGTCGGGTAGTTTAGGGCTGCTCCACCTAACTTCTCGTTGAAATAGGCAATGGGTCATCTATCCTGCATAAAAACAGCTCCTATTCCTATTTATGAGGCATCACATTCAATCTCAAAAGGTTTTGTTAAAGTCAGTTAATGTTAGTATAGGTGCAGAACATAATCTTTCTTTAATTAAATTAAATGCATGATCTTGTTCTTTACCCCAATGAAACCTAATAGACTTTTTGATTGCTAATTGCACTTGAAAAGTGTAATCATAAGACCTTTATTTTAACATATAATCATGCATTTTATTAATTTATTTGTGCGTATTGTTAATTTTTACACTAATTTGGTTTATTTTCTTTAATTGTAGGAAAAACGTCGAAAAAAGCACTATTGGGAGTGTCAAAGAAGAAGAATATGATGAAGGATAGCTCGTGGTGCATTTACATGGAGTGGGTGTCTGGACAATTTCCGAACAGTGGAAGAAAAAGTTAGAAAATCGAAGATTGGAGTACACTGCCATCTGGACAGCCCTTGGCCTATCCGGATAGGTCGACACTTGATGCATACTGCCGTCCGGACAGCCAAGGAGACGCGACACTCGTCATTTTTGTTCATTTTTAGGGTTTCTTGCATGGGATATAAAAACCCCATGAACATCCGTTTATGGGGACTCTCCCATTCTTCTCCCATCATTTTTCTATACTTAGAGAGAGAGTTTTAGAGTTTAGAGAGATTATTTTTCATTTATGCTTTGAGGATGTTTTCCACGATTTGTATAGCATCTGGTGGATTCCTTTCAGTTTTGATGTTTGTTTGTTGTTCTTTCTTTTCTTCGAAGTATGGTATTTGATTTCTTTAGTTTAATCAAAGTCTCAGATTTCTTTTTCCTTTAATCTCCTTTGTTCTTGTTTATTTGTTGATTCATGTGAATGGATTTCTTTACAATGTTAGCGTAGATTGTTTTCCTTGATTTAACTTCATAAGGAAGGTGGAATGTTTGAATCATATTATGTGCTAAGGTTTCATAGATGAATACGTGAGAGCGTAAACATCTACATTAGTGTTCAAATCTGGTTTTTCATTTAAAGAACCTTCGAAAACAAAAGCTTTTGATCATATTCCGGTAATCACTGATAAAGGTTTTTAAATCTTTAATTTTCTTGAAAATCTTAAAACGAAAAGATTAGGTTTGAAACCACAAGTGTTACAAGTGTCTTCTTAAGAACAATCTTTCTGATTTCATAATCCATTAGACGTGAGTATGAAATTGAGTATTGTAGAATTTTAAAAGAGCTTTAACGTTGATATCCTCCAATTAATTTTTCCATTTGACGTGAAACTTTAATTGGTAATTACAGCACTATTATGATTTAACTTCATTCCACCTGAACTTGAATGTTAAATCAAGGGTTTTTAATCCATCCTATTTAATTCTTGAATTCTTGAATTGATTTTAATTGCTTTCTTTAAAATTAATTGTCAGTGATTTTTGTTACTTTTATTTATTAGAGCAAATTTAGGAACATTATTAAAGTTCTTGTTTGATTTCATTTCAAATTGATTCTTGAACTTAGGTGTAGAAAATCCTAAACCTAGAAACTGAAAACTTGGGTTCCCTGTGATTCGACCTCGGACTTACCGAGTTAACTACACCACACACCCTTGCACTTGGGGGTTAATTAGACGCACAATCTACACATGGTCAATTGCCTCAATGAGTGGTGTGGTGATGGTGCTAAAGTCTTTAACAAAACGCCTATAGAAACTAGCTAAACCATGAAAGCTTCTTACCTCAGTGATGCTTTTAGGTGTAGGCCACTCCGTGTTTGCCTTTACTTTCTTTTCATCAACCTCTATTCCCTTTGCACTAACAACAAACCCAAGAAAAGACCCCGAGGGTTAGCTTAGCGGTCGATGGATAACCCCTGAGGGTGTAAGCCCAGAGACGGGGGTTCGAATCCCGCTGGGTGCGTCCTCGACTTAAACGGTAGAATGCCTTAGGTCAGACTACTTCCCCCCCGGTTTACCCACCGGCTACACGGATCGTTGAGGTCTGCAATAAACCGATGGGGTTCCAGTTTAACAAAAAAAAAAAAACCCCAAGAAAAACAACTTTTTCATGCAAAATGTATAATTTTTAAAGTTGGCATAAAGCTTTTCTTTCCTCAAAACTTCAAGCACACTTCTTAAATGATCTATATGCTCATCTAGACTCTTGCCATACACTAAAATGTCATCAAAGTATACAACTACAAACTTACCTATGAATGCATACAAAATATGATTCATTAATCTCATGAATGTGCTAGGTTCATTTGTAAGACCAAAAGGCATAACCAACCATTCATAAAGCAATTACCAAAAAAAAAAAAAAAACCATTCATAAAGCCCGTACTTAGTTTTAAATGCTATTTTCCACTCATCACCTTCCCTCATCCTAATTTGATAATAACCACTCTTCTAACTATTTTAGTGAAAATACAAGATCCATGTAACTCATCAAGTATATCATCTAACTTTTTTTTTTTTTTTTTGTTAACTAGTATATCATCTAACTTAGGAATGGGATGGCGATACTTTACTGTTACGTTGTTGATAGTTCTACAATCTACGCACATCCTCCATAACCTATCCTTAGGTACTAGGACCATAGGTACTGGACATAGGCTTAAGCTTTCCCTCATATACCCCTTTGCCATCAACTCCTCAACTTGCCTCCGAAGCTCTTTTGTTTCCTCAAGATTACTCCTATAAGCTGGATGATTAGGAATCATGGCTCCAGGAACAAAATCAATTTGATGTGCAATTCCTCTAATGGGTGGCAATCCACTAGGAGCATCGTTAGGGAAAACATCATCATATTTGTAATAACCTGAATTTTTTTTTCTTTTCCTTAATTAAATTATTTAAGTGTGGTAGTGATATTTATTATAGTAAAAATCTAGAAAATTGAGCATTTGAAAATTTTTGGAATGATAAAAATTAGTTGAAAAATTTTTCGGATTAAATTTCACCCTATGTGGGAGTTTAATGTAGAATTTCTAAAATTTTTATCCAAACACTTCTTAGCCCAATTACTTATTTGGTTCAAACCAAGACCATTAACCCATGGGTCGACCCTTTTCTTTGACTCACCTCAACTCATTTCAACTCACTTTATCACTCAATGAATTGACTCATGAATAGTTGCTCTAAATTATTTCCCGACAACTTCATTTCCATCTTCCATACACTCTCACCATCTTTCAAAATTATTTGACTAATTTGACAAAGAGAAGACCCACATTGATGACCTTAAAGCATCTTTTTCAAATTATTTAGCAAACAAGATTTAAAGCATTTTGTTTGAAAGCTAGCATGATTTAAAGCATTTTGTTTGAAAGCTAGCATGATTTAAAGCATTTGGTTAAATTGTCAAAAAGCTAGCATGATTGTTTAAATTTGTCAAAAAGTTAGCTTGATTCCCGAATCATGCCACCTCCATACATCTTCCCCAATGCTTTTCTTAAATGATATGGTTAGATAGTCAAAAAGTAAGCATGATTCTTGGATCATGCTACCAATTGTATAGGCATGATCTTACCTTAGTTGATTTTTTCTCCACTAATAATTTTCTCTACACTCCCTATAAATTGTGTGTCTTCAAAGAGAAGAAAATAAGAGAGAAATAAAAATAAATTATTAATTAGTGAGGCTGAAGATTTGGTGTTGCTTGGAGGAAGAAGAAAGGCTTGGAATTTTCCAATTTGGGTGGTGTTCAAAGCTAACTCATTTTTCCTTCTCAGACTTGGTCATTAATATCTTCATTGAGGTAGGATGATGAATCTCCTAAAATATATTTGATGCATTTTCTGGTTTGAAGTATGAAACTTGATTGTGATAAAATAAATACCCGTATATTGGGGGTATGGAAGCCAAAATTTTGACTGAAGTAACTCAGTATGCTGACAGCTCTCTATTTGTAACTTCTTATGTGCTTCTAACCCCTAAAACGGTGGAATTTGGCTTTGGCTAAAACATAAACGTTGTAGCCTTTCAGTTTTCTTTTCAACCCAAAAAGAATTGCATCAATCCGATTTGTGAGTCAAAAGTTATGCCCAAAATACTGAGCACGTGTAAAACTGTATTTTCTGAACAAACTGAATTCAAAACTGTTTTTGTACCTTTAGACCTCAAAATTTTAAAAAGTGTAAAACATGAAAGTTGTAGGTCTTGAAGTCTAGTTTCTACAGATATAAAGTTTATAGATATTGGAGTCTTGCTCTATTTTATATGAATTTTCTTTCAAGCTGCTATTCTGCTTAGCTTTAATTGATGCTTGTTTGGATTTGTTTAGAATATTATGTTTAAAGATTTATTTAAATTTCCAATTTCCTTCTGTTAGTTATTGTCATGTTAATAATTTCTATTGATATGAAATTATTTTAAACTAGATATTATGTATTATTTGACACTCTAATATTGATGATAATTAACTTAGATAATCAGTTTCATCATGGATAGTTGGATGACTTATTCAAACTAAAATGCTAGTATTTGATAAAATGCCCAAAAGAAACAATGGACTTGTTCTTTTCTCGTTTGGTCTTTCTTAAATGAATTTGATTTATTTTTGGCATTGTTTTGTCAACCTAGCAAGTTATATAATTATATTTTTATGATTAAGTGAATTTAATGAAACTCATTTAATACCTTCCTAAACATTGGGATAATTCTGTGGACATTTGTGGATATCTTGAAGCCAAAAACCTATGATAAGGGTTGAGTTATAAATAAGATGATGATTGAAAATTTATTTAAATTATTTTTTGAATAAAATAAAACTTATCAATTTTGCTAAAAATTAAATATAAGTCCAAGAGCTATTTATTATCTTTATATTCCATAAAATAATAAAATAAAAGGTAAAAGGAGCAAAAACCGAGATTTGCAGCCAATGAGGTTCGAACTTGCGACTTTAAATCGCAATTAGGGTTGCGCACCCACTAAGCTACCAACCTCGGCCTAATTAATATACCATTAGAAATAATTTTATTCTTATCAAATTTGGTACGGTAAACTTGTCAAAACAATTAACTAAAATACTAATTGTATTCTAAATTTTTTTACTTGCTACTTGTTAATTTACATATAGTACTTACCTTTGTGATAATGATATTGATGACTATGTTAAATCTTTGATTTATTGAGAATTGCTATTAAATTATGGATTTAGATAAAGTGCTTAAAAATATATTGCATGTGACTGAATAATCCCACTTTTGATTCATCACCCGGGAACATTGCCGGTTGTTATTAAAAACGTCTGATTTCCATACAAAGTACCCTTGGAATGTAAAAGGGTGAGAAGAAATTAAGGCACTCGGTGCTAAAGTTATTTTTGGCAATGGGGTGATGGGTGGGTAGAAATGGCCTTTTAGATGAAGATGGGAACATGCATTTTATTTGGGAGATGCTCCCTTCTGACCTGGCCAGTCAGGTAGCCGGTCGCGACGGCTAGGTTTTTGGTAGGTGACACCATCGGTATGCATTGGATGCTAAGCCCGTAAAGTCACTGGTTCCCAAGGCTGGGGGTAGAGGAGGATAGGAGTATGATTATCTTAGGAGGATTTAGATTAAACTCCTTTACAAAATTTTATTGTGACTAGCAACCTCTCTTGTTATGTATGAATGACGTGTTGGAATTATTTAATTATATTTAATTCCTCTCGATTAATATTTTATAAATATATATATATATATATATGTATGAAACCTGTATCGCTACGGGGTTTGATCCCGAGACCTTGAAGATCTAAATCTGAGATCCCTACCACTGCGACACAGACTTCATTGTGGTATACACATCAGTATTTAATTATTTTACATGTAAGTAAAATAGTAGTTACGGTGACGATTTCATCGAACCGTTGTAAGTATAATTTACATTATTCAGTTGAGATCTATTGAATTAATTGTTGCATAAATAGTATGCCACTTAAACACATTCACTTAATACAGTGTAGTATTACAACCACTGCAAATAGGCACCTAGGAGATTCTGATTACTGGGCTTTAGTAGCTCACTCCTTGTGGGAATATTTTTTTCAGGATATTAAGCACAGGGATACAGAAGATGAGCTGGAAAGAGATTAAATTCTCTTAAATATTCCATCAGAAGAGTTATCTATTTTTTTCTTCTTTCCTGCACAGAGCTGGAGGACTTTATTTTTGGTTTGTAATAATTGTTGGATGATTGTAATTATTAAGCATAGACCTAATTTGCTTTTATTTGGTATGTAATGTTAATAGCGTGATTGGGACACTTAGATGGCTCTGTAATATTTTTCTCTATCTTTATTTTGTGCCCTGTAGTTGAAATCCCATCAAATGGTTCAGTCCAATGACTTACAAATATTGTTTGGGATAAACATGGGATTTTGACTATCTTAAATTTTTCTTACGGGTCAACCCCAATCTAGAGGAAAACTCTGGGGTGTGACAGCGTGTTATTATCATCTTATTTTTATACCTAACAAATAAATTCCAAGTCACCCTTGGGCATTCGGTTATGAAAATCCGGGGCGTGACAATATTCGTGCAACAAAAAACTAACAACACTAGAAAGAGAATTGTCAATGTCATTAATATTAGAAACGATTATAATGTGGTGGATTGGCACTCTATTGTGTGGTTCAAATCTCATGTGCCTCGTTACTCTTTTATCTTGTGGTTAGCTTTACGTCAGCATTTATCTACCCAAGATAGGCTTATTTCTCATGGGGTTGCATAGCCATCACGTTGTTTTTTATGTATGGCTACTTGTGAGTCTCACCGGCATTTGTTCTTTCAGTGCCCTTATACTGATAGATTATGGTCTGAGCTACTCAAGAAGCTGGGTGTTCATTGCTATGAATCTACTTGGGTAGGGATCATTCAGTGGTGTGTTCATGCTTTTCATGTCTCTTCCCTATTACATCTGATGGGTTGTCTTGGTCTTACTGCCTTGGTGTACTTTATTTGGAAGGAGCGTAATGCTCGGCTTTTTGAGACTTCTTCCCAGGAGGCGCCTGTTTTGTGGAAGCATATTGTGAATGTTATTAGACTATGAGTAATGTCTTGTAAACCTTTTCCTCGGACAGATTTAAATAAGCATCTGGTACAAGTCTGGTCTCTTCCTTATTTGGTTTTGATGAATTAGTTTATTTGTAATGTCTATGGGTGTTTATTTTATTGATTTATGTGTAGGCATGGTATTACGGGGGTACGCCCCTAAGATCTTGTATCTTATTTTCATTTAATGCAATTTTTTTTACCTTTCAAAAAAATGTCATTAATATTAAAGCAAGCTTCTTTATATAAGAGTACAAATATAGGCCTATTAGCCAAAAATGCCTTATTGACATCACGTTATTTTGCATAGAAACTCACTTTTTTCTTTGTTTTGCTTTCAACACTTTTTTTATTTTTTTCTTTCTCACATTCTCTCATTTTTCTTCACTCTTATTCTTACTTTTTTTCTTGTACTCTCTCTCTCTCTTTCTTTTAGACTCTCAGCTTTCTTTATCTTTTCTTCCTCTCTTTTTTCTCTCTTGATTTTTGGCCTCTCTTTTTCTTTTTTCATCTTTTGCACTTTTCATTCTCATTTGCTCCTCATAGACTTGCTTTAGAGTTAAGGTACATATGTAATGGACTTCCTATCCTTCACAAAGCTGTATCTATTTTGGAATCCATCATGTATCACCTTTCTATCATGTTGCCATAGTCTCCCCAACAAAAGATGGCCAATATGCATAGGAACTACATCACAAAACACCTCATCGTAATACCTCCCAATGGTGAAAGACATTAGGACTTGTGCAATGACCTTAACCTCCCTACATTCATTCAACCATTGCAATTTATAAGGTCTAAGGGGTTTAAGTGTAGGCAACCCCAAGGTTTTCACAAGAGTAGTGCTAGCCACGTTAGTGCAACTCCCCCCATCTATTGTCATACTACACACCTTATTATTAACATAGCACCTAGTATAAAAGATGTTCTCTTTTTTTTTTTGGTAATTAAGTATAGTTTGGATTAATGGGAGAAAAAAATATTTACATCGACTTGGGGGCATACCCCCGTATTTACATCATTTATGGAATTCCCCAATTGCTACAAAAGTCTACATTTACATTAGAAGCATTCTTGACAAAGGAGTGAGAACATCTAACTTTGACATCATATACAATCTCCTTAATGATTTTGGGAGCTGATGGAGTATGACCATTAAATACTATTGCATTCATTTCCTTCCATTTGTGATAAATCATAGCACACCATGCAAGCTTGTGAATTTTTTGATGCAAAGTGATGAAGGATCTTTACCACACCCTAACAAGGATTTACCCTTCTCTGAAGTCAACACAACCCCAACCTATGGAGAGGCACCAACCAGATTTGAAGAAAGGAAACCAAGGAACCAAATCACAATAGAAATGGATTCTAAGGCAACTTGATTATCAATGATAAAATAGACAAGTGGCTAGATTGTCTAAGTCCAAGTTCTTTCAAAAAGCAAGGAAGAAGAATTCTCACAATTTGATTAATACTCAAAGAAAAACCGAATAATCTATCTTTTTTTGTTCAGCTTACAATATATTCATATATATCCTTAGCTTGGAACATCCCTCCAAGATTAGGAAAAGCCAGCGGTCCCTAATAACTATCATTAACTTCATTAACTCTTAATAACTAGCATTTATATCATCACTTCATTAAATCCACCACAAGCATCAAGACTTATTAATTATAGTAATAAATATAAAACAAACAAAAGACTAAAATAGACATGGCTCTTAAGATGGTAGATTTGAGGCTTGCCAATTATTGGTTCCAATGCTAGGTCTCCAAATGTCAATTGCTTCACTCTTGGCCGAATAAGGACTCTCCATGTGGCTGCCATGTGACTTCCAAATTATCTCATCCTTGACAATTTCCATCGTCCACTTGGCAAAGAACCATGCACTTGGATCCTTCACAATCACTCTTCATGGCTTTGATATCACCTTGGTCGATTGCTTCCCCTTGTCCGAATGCTACCATGATTAAGCTTTAGAGCTCCCTTGCTTTGGCTCTTGTAATGGGTCCTTGATAGCTAGGTAATGATGGAGCTTTTTCATCATCCCCTCCCTCTTGAGAAAAATTCGACCTCGAATTTGGTCCTGCACCAAAATAGGGAGAAAGATCAGTAACATTGAAAGTATTACTCACACCATACTCACTTGGCAATTCGATCTTGTAGGCATTATTGTTAATGCACTCCAAGACTTTAAAAGGCCCATTTCCTCTAGGTTGTAACTTTGATTTCCTTTGTTGAGGAAACCTTTCCTTCCTCAAGTGCACCCACACTAAATCACCTGGTTTAAACACAATTGCCTTCCGGCCTTTGTTAGCATGTGATGCATATGATAGATTTTTCTTTTCAATATGCAACCTAGCTTGTGCATGCATTTTCTTCACAAATTTTGCCTTACTCTCACCATCAAGAGAAACAATGTGCTCAATAGGTAGTGGTGACAAATCTAAAGGAGTGAGTAGGTTAAATCCATACACAATCTATAATACCCCGATTTTCACAACTCAGGAAGTGAGTGGAAGAATCATACATAACATGTGCTAAAATATCCATTACCCTAATCAGAGTTACACCACTACCTTGGAGCAAACATCCATAATATATGATAATAATTTTATGATTTCACTAAAAGTAATTAATAACAATCGAACCTTAGCGTAACTGCACAACAGTGCTCCAACTACAACTTTAAATATAATAGAAATTTAGGCCTCAAAGCCTTTTTCAATCGTATCCAATAAATCCCTCAAATTAATAATATTACAGTTCTGAGTAATGTCACAGCAATGTAAAGTAAATCCAACAATGGCCCACCAAATTCTCAGATTCATGACCTGTAAAAGAATCTGTAGGGACGTGAGCACTAATCCACGTGTGCCCACGATGCATAATAAATAACATATATGATATGCACACAACAATCGGATTACCAATAGTTTCATATCAATAACTCATAAACTCCAACTCGTCTCGCATCCCAACATCAACACATACATTAACATGCATCTCAAAAATGATTCAGTTGTTGTTTTTCGTTCATCTCTTTGCCATCACATCATAATCATCACAGTAATAGGACAGATACTATACAATATCGTCGTTTACGGGTCCAGACCCAATGGCCATGAGTAGCCCAATAATTATCATCGTTGTAGGCTACTAACCTACTGGCATGAATACCAACCCCTGCGCAGGTTTAGGGTTTTTCAACCTAAGGATAATCTCTGTACCCTTCCTATTTTCTAGTATCTACAGCCCCGCAATCACAACATCGTTCACTTTTCCTTTATCTCCATTATTATCATCTCAATAAAACAGCTCATTAGAATCAATCAACATCACATTATCATTTTCATAATCATTCTCTATTAATAAAATAAATCACTCAAACATTCAAAAATTGAACATTCTCAATTACACATTTTCCATGCATTTAACTATAAATATCAAACTGCAACTTCAAGGGTAAAATTGTAATTTTGCATAACTTTAGGGCAAAATCATAATTTCAAAAACCTATGGGGTCACTTCGTATTTATTCCAAACTTTGGGGGTCACTACGTAATTACCCAAAACTTTGGGGTCAATTTGTAATTTTTCAATAAGTTTGGGGTCAAACTAAATTTTTGTAAAACTTTTAGGGTCAAATCATAATTATATAAAAATTATTGGGGCTAAAGGAAAATTTTGGAAACTTTCATAGAATATGCTTTGGTATATTCTTTTCTACAATTCTTTCTAGTTCCAGTGAACTCCATTTTTGGTAGTGATATTTTGGTGGTTTGGTCTCGACATAATTCACACAATGTAGTCTAAATTTAATTACATTCATACAAAATGATCACATAAAAATTTATCAAAATATTTTCATATCACATATATGTAAATAAAATGCATTAAATCCCTACCTCGAATCCAAAGAAAAAGTGAAGAAATTCCAAAACTTTGAAACTTCGCTTCTTTGTATCTTTCATTTTAGGTCGAATTATCACAATCCGACGCCGCCATGATGATTACAACGTTAAAAATACCAAAACCCTGTTATTCCTGAACTTAAATCCTCATTTTCTCCCTCTTCTTTCTCTCTTCTCTTTCTCTCTCTCTCTCTTTTCTTTTCTTTCTTTCTTCTCGGTTTTCTTATTCTCAGCACATAACACACACACACATAAGTATATATATATATATGTTATACTTAGTAACCAAGTCAACCAAATGAAACTTCCAGGAAAGTTCATTTTTTTTTTTTAACTTGGTGCCCAAGTTTCTCCATATGTGTATATATGTATATATGCAAAGCAATTATATATGTACATACAAAGTAATCTTTATAATCTTAAATCTTAATTTAATTTTTTTTATAAAATAATATATATTAAAAATTTTAAATTTTGGGTTATTACACAATCTGAAAAAGTGAGTGCCCACTAGATGAATGCACAACTCTATTATATGCAAATTCAACATAAGGTATACATTCCTCCCAAGATTTTAAATTCCTCTTAACAAAGGCTCTCAAAAGTGTAGACAAAGACCTATTCACTACTTCGGTTTGTCCATCGATTTGGGGATGGCAAGTAGTAGAGAATAACAACTTTGTTCCTAATTTTCCCCAAAGCACTCTCCAAAAATGGCTCAAGAATTTTACGTCCCTATCACTAACAATAGTTTTAGGAATGCTAAGTAATCTAACAACTTCCCTAAAGAACAAATAGGCCACATAAGTAGCATCATCAGTTTTCTTGCAAGGGATAAAATGAGCCATCTTGGAAAATCTATCAACTACAACAAAAATGGAATCATGTCCCTTTGGTGACCTAGGCAATCCCAAAATAAAGTCCATAGACAAATCAAGCCAAGGGTGCTTAGGTACAGGCAATGGTGTGTATAGCCCATGAGGCATCACCTTAGACTTGGCTCTTTTACAAGTCTCACATTTGGCACAAAGTTTCTCAACATCCCCTTTCATATGGGGCCAAAAAAAAATGTTCCCTAAGTACATCAAGAGTTTTAGCAACCCCAAAATGCCCCATAAGACCATCACAATGACTTTCATGTACAAGAAAATCCCTCAAGGAACTTTTAGGCACACACAATCTGTTTTCCCTAAACAAATATCCATCGTGCCTAAAGTACTTTTGAAATGCAATGTTCTCACATGCCACATACACTTGTGAAAAATCAGAGTCATGCTCATATAATTCCTTAACATATTCAAAACCAAGCAACTTAGAATCAAGTGCGTTAAGGAGATTATACCTTCTTGAGAGTGCATCGGCCACAATGTTTTCCTTACCTTGTTTGTATTGCACCACATATGGAAATGACTCAATGAACTCTATCCATCTAGCATGCCTCTTGTTTAGCTTCCCTTGGCCCTTAAGATGGCACAAAGATTGATGATCGGTATGAATGATGAACTCCCTCGGCCACAAGTAATGCTGCCATGTTTCCAAAGCTCTCACCAATGCATATAGCTCCTTGTCATATGTTGAATAGTTCAAAGTTGCCCCATTTAGCTTCTCATTGAAATATGCAATGGGTTTCCTTTCCTGCATTAAAACGGTACCAATTCCTTTCCCAGAGGCATCACATTCAATTTCAAAAGCCTTAGCAAAGTCGGGCAATGCAAGTAATGGTACTGAACACAACTTTGTTTTTAACATGTTAAATGGATTCTTATGCTCATCACACCAAACAAATGGAACATTCTTTTTCACCAATTCATTCAAAGGAGTGGCTAAGCTACTAAAATTAGTTACAAACCTACGATAAAAACTAGCAAGCCCTTGAAAACTCCTTACCTCACTCACATTGGAAGGTCTCGGCCATTCCCTAATAGCTTTCACCTTCTCTTCATCCACTTCAATTCCTCTTCTACTAACAACAAATCCAAGGAATACAAGCCTTTCCATACAAAAACAGCACTTCTTGAAATTAGCATACAACTTTTCTTTTCTCAAAACATCAAACACACCTTTTAAATGCTGTAAATGGTCATGCATGTTTTTGCTATATACCAAAATATCACCAAAGTAGACAACAACAAATTTTCTGATAAATGACCTCAACACATGGTTCATCAACCTCATGAAAGTACTAGGTGCATTTGTGAGCCCAAAAGGCATCACTAGCCACTCATAAAGGCCATACTTAGTCTTAAATGTAGTTTTCCACTCATCACCTATTTTCATTCTAATTTGATGATAACCACTCTTAAGATCAATTTTGGAAAATATACAAGCACCATGAAGTTCATCAAGCATGTCATCAAGTCTAGGAATGGGATACCTATACTTTACCATGATCTTGTTGACAGCTCGGCAATCAACACACATTCTGAATGTCCCATCCTTCTTTGGCACCAAAAGTACAGGTACGACATAAGGACTTATGCTTTCTTTCACGTACCCCTTGGCCAATAATTCCTTCACTTGCCTCTGAAGCTCCTTAGTCTCCTTAGGATTGCTCCTATAGGCAGGTCAGTTTGGAATTTGAACTCCAGGTACAAAATCAATTTGATCCTCAATTCCCCTCAATGGTGGTAAACTCGGTGGCAGCTCATTTGCGAAAACATCCTTGTATTCCTGCAAAAGAGAAGTAGCAGCACTAGGGAGACTAGAATCAAGGTCAGAATTAGAAAATAAAGACTCTTTATACATAAGAAGTTATAAAGGTCTCATGTCATGCAAAACCTTTCTCATTTCTTTTCTTCCCACAAACAACGTCATTCTTTCTTCCTCTTTTTCTTTTGGACCCCATTTCTCTCCTATTTCTTTTGTTCTCTCATTTTTCTCTTTTGCCTCTTTTTTTCTGTCTTTTCTCTTTCCTTTCATTTCTTTTCCCTCTTTTTTTTTTTTTTAATTTTCTACCTCAATTGATTTTCCCTCAATTGCTCTTATAATCCTCACTTGATCTTCATGAGCCTGAGAAGGGCTCAAAGGATTCAATGTGTATGTTAGGCCATCCTTCACCAAGGTATACTTGTTCTTCCTTCCATCATGTGTCACACTCTTATCATATTGCCAAGGACGCCCCAACAAAATATGAGTAGCAACCATAGGCACAACATCACACACTACCTCATCCTTGTACTTCCCTATGGTGAATGGAACCACAACTTGCTTGGTTACTTTCAATTTGTTGCACTCATTCAGCCATTGTAGTCCATACGGCTTTGGATGCTTCCTACACACCAATCCCAACTTGTTCACAAGATGAGAGCTCACCACGTTGCAACAGCTATCTCTATCAATGATCATGCTATATAATTTGTCATTCACGGCACATCTTGTGTGGAAGATATTTTCTCATTGAATCACATCCCTATCTTCCAAACTCGTGCACTTAAAGCCCTCATGGTAACCATAACATATGCCAACCCAACCATAGGATCTTACACTCCCATCTCCAATTCCTCCTCATCTTCATATTCGACCAGATTGGGTGTCTCCTCTTCTTCAACTTCATCTCTACTCTCTAAACCTCCATCTTCCCTCATAAACATTACCCTTTGGTTTGGACATTGATTTGCATAATGCCCATACCCCAAACACTTAAAACATTTCACCTCTCTAGCCCTAGTAAGGACCCCATTCTTTTCTTTCTCTTCCACATTTCCTTTCCCTTTCCACTCTTCTTTTCCTTTCCATTCCTCATTTTTCTGTTTTGGTAGCTCCTTCTCATTCCTTTCCATCTTGCCAACATTCAGCTTCCATGGATTTTTTGTGGTTGAAGCAGACGACCCACTTCCATACTTCAAGGATCTTTTCATTTTCATTTGCTTTTCTACCTTAATGGCATTGTGTACCATTTCAGTCAAAGTATGGTAGGAATGTAATTCCACCACGTGAACTATCTCCATGTTCAAACCAGCCAAGAACCTCGCCATGGTGGCTTTCATAGGTTCCTCCAATTGTGTCCTTGCCAATGCCACCTCCATGGCCTTGAAGTACTCTTCCACACTTCTACTCCCTTGTGACAACCTCTGTAGCTTTTGATGAAGCTCTTTGAAGTAGTGTTGTGGAACAAATCTCTCCCTCATGACTTCTTTCATGGTCTCCCAAGTGGTAATAGGTCTAAGGCCAAGATTTCTCCTTCTAACCAACAGTTGATCCCACCACACTATAGCATAATCTTTAAACTCCACAGCCGCAAGCTTGACTTTCTTCTCTTCTGAGTAATTGTGGCATTCAAAAATAAGTTCTACTTGTCTTTCCCACTCCAAATACAAGTCTGGATTTTCCTTTCCATGGAAAGAAGGAATCTTCATCTTGATACTACCCACATTTGAATCAACCCTCTCTTCAACTCCTTCCCCAACTCCATACTCCCAATTCCTATAATTTCTACCAACCCCTCTTCTTCTAAATCCTCTCCCTCTAGGTGGCCAAAACCCCCTACCTCTTGGATTGTGGAAGTTGAATTCATTCTCTTCTTCAACATATTCATTCCCCCATTCATCCTCATTAAATGCTTCTTCCCCAATGTTCTCAATTCTTACTCCCTCATTTCTGGCCATTTGTTGGCCGAAACCCATCCTAGGCATTCCACCTCCTTTTCCTCTTCCATTACCTTCCCCAATTGATGATCTTTCTCTATTTCCTTTTTCCCAAGTCTCTTCTCTATCCTTTGCTTCCAACCTTTCAATTCTATCTATCAAGATAGTCATCACAAAATTATTTCTATCCATTTGTTGTCTTAAAGCTTCAATCAATATACGGTCATCTCTATTTTGTCCATCACCACTACTACCACTGATTTCTTATTCTTTTGGCATGTTAAAGCTGCAAGAAAGAAAGTGTTAGTAGAAAATGGCTCACCTTCTCAAGTGTTTCACTCAAGTAATGGCTTTTCTCTCCAATACTCTCACTCTCTTGCCTTTTACCCCTCAATTCTCTTCCTTTTGCTTATCTTTCAAGAACTAGGGCAGAATGACTCTCTAATCACTTGAAAATATATCAATGAAAATCACAACAGCTAGTTAAGAACGGAATTGCAAGAAAGAAGAAGATGACACTAGAATTCAATAAAAGATGACTCCAAATTAGAGGGCAATGAAGTATAAATGTAAAACCCCTAGAATCTAAAGTTAAAACTCCCCAATTTGATGATAGCAAGCTCAAAAGGCAGATTGCGCACTGTTTTGCAACAAATTTCAAGACTAGAGTGCAATTCGATTCAAATTTAGTTCACCAATCAAATCAACGAGTTTCAAGTTGAAAATTGGTGGAAAATAGTAATACGATATAAATTAAAATAGGGTAAATTTTGGGTATTTTCTTGGCTGTTTTGGTGGGTGAACTGAATTGTGCCGATTTCTTCATTTTTTTTTTTTTTTTTGTAGGTGATTTCAACACTTCAAGAGTTCAGACGAACTTTTGAAATTCCCTAATAGATTTCTCCTTGGCTGAATGCCTTGAAAAGAAAACACAAAACTTACTCTAAGGAATATGAAGAGATGGATTGGAATACTACTACCTTGTTGGATGAACAAGCTCTGACACCAAAATGATGAAGGATCTTTACCACACCCTAACAAGGACTTACAATTTTCCGAAGTCAACACAACCCCAACCCGTGGAGAGGCACCAACCAGATTTGAAGAAAGAAAGCCAAGGAACCAAATCACAATAGAAATGGATTCTACGGAAACTTGATTATCAATGATAAAATAGACAAGTGGCTAGATTGTCTAAGTCCAAGTTCTTTCAAGAAGCAAGGAAGAAGAATTGTCACAATTTGATTAATACTCAAAGAAAAACTGAATAATCTATCTTTTTTTGTTCAGCTTACAATATATTCATATATATCCTTAGCATGGAACATCCCTCCAAGAATAGAAAAAGCCAACGGTCCCTAATAACTATCATTAACTTCATTAACTCCTAATAACTAGCATTTATATCATCACTTCATACTTACCAAAAAAAAAAATATCATCACTTCATTAAATCCACCACAAGTATCAAGACTTATTAACTATAGTAATAAATATAAAACAAACAAAAGACTAAAATAGACATGGCTCTTAAGATGGCAAATTTGAGGCTTGCCAATTATTGGTTCCAATGCTAGGTATCCAAATGTCAATTGCTTCACTCTTGGCTGAATAAGGACTTTCCATGTGGCTGCCATGTGACTTCCAAATTATCTCCTCCTTGACAATTTCCTTCATCCACTTGGCAAAGAACCATGCACTTGGATCCTTCACAATCACTCTTCATGGCTTTGATATCACCTTGGCCGATTGCTTCCCTTTGTTCGAATGCTACCATGATTAAGCTTTGGAGCTCCCTTGCTTTCACTCTTGTAATGGGTCCTTAATAGCTAGGTAATGATGGAGCTTTTTTGTCACAAAGCATTCCCACTAAATTTTCCCAAGGCCCAAGTTACCTCCTCCCTCCACAGTTGCACTTGTCTTGAGATGATACACCTTTGCAAGATTGAGTTTATCACCTCGGTTGACAAATGGCATTGGAAGAATAGATGATCAATCGTCTCATTGCTTTGCCCACATAAAACACATAGAGGATGAATATTCATTCCCCAAGTTATTAGTTTGTCTTTAGTAGTTAATCTTCCTTTCATAGCAAGCCATGAAATGAAGCTATGGCGAGTATAACAAAAAAAAAGGTATAAAAGATGTTCTCTCTTTACTCCTCCATGTCATCTACCTTGATTTTTGTATTAAGAGCACGCCTAGCAACAAGAGACTCACCTACCACTGGGTACTTAATTCCCTCATCACTAGCTTCTTTAAACAGTGGCATCTTATCCTCCTCACTTTCAATTTCCACCTCACCATTATCAAGCATAATTATAACACTTACCAAAAAAAAAAAAAAGCATAATTATAACTCTCTTATTTGGACATTGCAAAGCTATATGCCCCTTTCCCAAACACTTAAAACATTTGATATCCCTATTGCGAGTGGGTTGAGGATCTGAATTACCTTTGTCTTTGTTGAACACTTCCTCTTTAGCTTTTGGTTGTTCAAGTTTAACTTTGAAGACTCCTTTTTCATTCTTTCCCCAATTTTGTCTCCAAGAACTGTTTGAATTGAAATTGTACCTTTTTTTCTTGGTAATTAATTGAAATTGTACCTTGCTACCCCCTTTTTCTTCAATTGCCTTTCCACCTTCATTGCCATGTGTACCATGTTTTCCAACTCCACATAATGTTGCAATTCCACCACATTAGTTATAACCCTATTCAACCCATTCAAAAATTGAGCCATGGTTACCTTCATATCTTCCTCCACATTAGCTTTAATCAAGGTCACCTCCATTTCTTTATGGTAGTCCTTCACACTTTTAGAGTCTTGTGAAAAGACTTTGCAATTTCTAGTAGAGATCCCTATAGTAGTGGCTTGGAACAAACCTCTTCCTCATAAGAGATTTCAACTCACCCCATGTGATTATAGGCGTCTCCCTATTTCTCCTTCTATTAGTCACTAATTGATCCCACCAAATAATGGCATAACCAGTGAATTCAACAATAGCTAGCTTCACTTTTCTCTCATCTGAATAGTTATGGCAATCAAAAACCAACTCCATCTTTTTCTCCCACTCTAAGTATGCTTTAGGATCATTCCTACCTTAAAAGGAAGAATTTTCATCTTGATGTTCCCAAGATTGCCATCTACTACATCTCTATTTCTATTATTTCTTCTAGGACCCCTTTCTCGCAAACCACCCCTAGGCCTAAACCCTCCTACTTCAACTTTAGAATTTTGATCTCTCTCAAACTCACACTCATCTTCACTCTCCCCTTCATACTCAAATAATGGGTCAAGTTCACGCCTACCTTGCCTTCTATCATAAGGAACCTTTTGGGATTATTCCTTTTGTAAGCCTGCAATTAAGAGGTCTTGCTTATCTATTCTATCCTTTATCTCTCTGAGCACAACATTCATGCACTCAATTTATTATTGCATAGCTTGTAGCACAAACGAGGTGTTATCTCCCCCCTTAGATGCCAATTCACTTTTGGAAGCCATTTTAATCCTGCAAGAAAGATGTTACTAATGAAAAGATTACCTCACACACTCCCTCATATCTTTACACTCACGAAATCACTCATGTATCACTCTAGATTGGCTTTTTCTTTAATGAATATTTACTTTTTCCTTTTTCCACTCTTTGTTTTCTCTCAAGTTCTTTAAAGAACTAGCTTAAACCAATTCAAAAATTTTGACTGTGTAGGGTTCAAGAATCAAGAATTCAAGTACTCAAGAATCAAGAAAACAATGATTTAAGGATCAAAATAGCAAAAATTTAGAATTTAGAATGAGAAATAAGAATCAAAAGTAAAAAAGAAAGAATCCAAGAATCAAAAGGAAAAAAAAAATAAGAAAAGACCCAATCCAACTAGAGTTAGGAATAGGGTTTGGCAGAAAAGACCCAATCCTACTAGGGTTAGGAGTAGGGTTTAACAGAAAAGACCTAATCCAACTAGGGTTAGGAATAGGGTTTGGTAGAAAAGTCCCAATCCAACTAGGGTTAAGAAAAGAGAAAAGACCCAAACTAGCTAGGGCTAGGAATAGGGTTTGGCAGAAAAGTCCCAATCCAACTAGGGTTAGGAATAGGGAAAAGGCCCAATCCAACTAGAGTTAGGAATAGGGTTTGGCTACTAGGGTTTTCACGAAATTTGTCTTTTCTTTTTTTTTATACTAAACACAAAATAAAGGGACTAGAACAAATGAAAACTAAAACAAATACAACTTTCTTGTCCAAATTTAGATTCAACAGCTAAGAAGAATTCTCTTTTTTTTTTTTTTTTGAATGCATGGAGAAAAATTTCAGAACTTACTAAACTTTGGTAAACAAACTGAATGATATTTTGAAGTTATTTTGCCGCACCAATGGAGGAGAAGAAATCTGGTCTTTCTCCTCTTTTTGATTTTTTTTCCTTTGTTAAAGAAGTTCTAGCTGCCAATTGGAGAAGGAAGAAGAACCCTAGCCACCCACCAAAGATGGAAGATAGAATCCTAGCCATCCAAGAACGTCAAGAACGAAGAATGATTTGATGTTAGCGCTAAGCTTTGATACCAAACTGATGTGAACCCTTGGTTGAAGAATGTAAAACCAAGACTTGTTGATTCCTTGAATCAAGAACCTTGGATTGAAGATAGAAGAATGCTACAAGAATGAATTCTTGATAAGTTCTGAAGTTATTTGTAGAACACGAGGAAAACACACCTCACGTTAATGCAAAATAATACTCTAATCTCTTATTGATGGCTCAATCCCGAATTTATAAGGGTTTACAAAGAAAACTAGCGTTAATTAAACAATTATCTATAATCAAATAGCCCAAAGCTGTCCTAATAATAAGTCATTTTAATTAACAAAGTTTGGCCCAAAAACATTAAAACAATGACACAAACTGCTCAGTTGGTCAAAGTGTTGGTCAAATGAGCTGAAGGTCGCGGGTTCGAGCCCCGTCGGGACCAGTTAAACATTAGTCAGAGTCAGTAATATGTTATTTACCAAATATTTTTTTTTCATTTACCAACTTTTTTTTTTATTTACAAAAAAAAAAAGAAAAAAAACAATGACACAAACCCAAATCCTATTTAAACATAACTTTAAAACCCAAACTTAAAGCCCAAAGTAAGTTTTAAAACCCAACGTGTCTTAAACATAAATTAAAAACCAAAACATAACTAAAACACTCTTTAAAAGCCCAATTTGCCTCTTCAATTAGTGGTCTAGGTTGCCCTCCTTGACTTGTATCACATGCACAAATCTTAGTTTCTCCTCTTTCAAGACCATCTTAAATATTGTCTTGTTTGTTACATTTAAAGCCTCATCTAATGCAGCTTAAACAAGCCCAAGCATTACTTCCTTGATCTTCTTTACTCTAGCTCTGGTTATTAGCCCATCCGGAACACGCAGTGGATCTTTGGCACTTGGTCTTTCTTGATACTCATCACTTTTCAAACACTAGCTGGCATTTGAGCTAACGTTTGGATCCTGCTCCAAAACTTGACACTGTTCTGACCCCCTTCAAGCGCCATAGAGTGAATTTTAGAACTACATTTAGAATTTTAATTTTTAATGGAATTTTTGTAATATTTAGATGTAGTGACTACAAAAACCTTTTTCATAAGAAGGGAGTCAACTTTAGTTAGCCATAGACATATGTCATATTAGAGAGGATTTGGGATTTTTCTTCATCTTCTTAATTAGGTTTAATTTCCATTAGAGAATATCAAGGCTAAGGAACCTTGGTAAAATTAGAAGATATTCATGTATCAGATTCGAGCTTGAAATATAATTGTAATTCAATTTTAATTTTTTTAAAAAGTGTGATGTTTTGATTTATTGACTTTCTTTCTAGATCTTTCGTGTGTGTAATTTCTCTTTGACTTTTCATACCATGTATGTTTAGTACTTATATTGAGATTATATTCACAATAGATGTTTGATAGAATGTCCTTATTGACCTTTCAAAAAAAAGAATGTCCTTATTGTTTATTTACAAATAAAGCTCATATGTTTTGCAACATATAATATAAGTACTTATTGTTTATTCACAATAATGTTTTGTTATTTAATATTTTATTCTTAATGCATATGATTACAACTTAATGACATATTAAATGTTTAATGTGATGTATAAGTGGACTCAGTTACTCAATTCTTGGACTAGGTTTCGGTTTTGTTTCAAGCACTTAGAGAGTTTTAGAGGGAGTTAGTCTGTGTGCACCGGCCTAAGGGTCTTAGCGCACAGGTTTGCCTGGGTGCTCAAGGTGTCACATCAGCAACTTGCAGTTGCTTTTTCTAGTTTTTTACTTGAGCGTTATATTTTTGGTCTTTTTCACCCACATCAATCCCTCAGTTTGCCTGGGTGATCAAGGTGTCACATTAGCAACTTGCAGTTGTTTTTTTTTGGTTTTTTAGTTAAGCATTATATTTCTGATCTTTTTCCCCCACATCAATGCCTCAGCTCCTTTTTCTTTTCTTACATTTTGTAGTTCAACACATCTATATATATGTACACATATGTATATGTTTATACATATTCATGTTGAAAGCAATACACTGAAGGAGTGATCGAGTTTTGATAAGTCTATATAAACCCAAATTCATTTCGTTTCTGATTACACTTGAAAAGTGTAATTATAAACTCTACATTTTGACATTCATTGATGCGTTTAAGTGATTAATTTTGGAGTTTTGTTATTATTTTATTACTTATGGTGTTTATTTTCTTAATTGTAGGGAAAAAAGGCAAAATAATCGAGATTAGCAATTATGAAAGTGGCCTAGAGGATGAAGAGAATGCTGTGGTACGGACACCCCCCTTGGATGGTCTAGACCAAGTCAAAGGCTCAACATAAAGGAGGAAGAAGAACTTAAGAAGAATAGGTTATGTGGTTTGGACACCCCATCAGGTGGTCCGGACCACAGTGTGTGGCTGCACTAAATTATTTTAGCTCTTTTTAGGGTTTTATGTTAGCTTATATCTATGATATGATGTATGGCTGAGAGATACATCTGCACTAACTTAGTTTTTATATTTCTTGAGAGTTTTAGAGAGCTTTTAGAAAGATGTCCAATGGTTGAAGAATGTTTTTAAAGTTTTGTGAAGCTTGCGTAGGATTCATTACACCTGTTATTATTCATCGTTACGTTTTAGATTCAATTTCAGAGTATGTTTCGTTTCGCTTTTCATTTTAATAATATTATCTTGTCGTTTCAATCTTTAGATTAGTGATCTATGTGCAATATGGTTGTTTTTGTTTATTTTAAAAGCATGATAGCATAAACCTTACTTTCTTGATTCAATGAATCAAGGAATGGTGGGCGATTACGAACAATGGGATATGCATAAACCCTTCGCATGGTTTGCAAAAACTTATGCGTAGGGATCTACAACTTTCAAATCTGATTTTGTTTGTTTCAACAGTTTTCGAAAACTAAAATTTTTTACTATACTCTTTATAATCACTGGTGAAGGTTTTCAATTAAACTTGTTTAATATTTTTGAACAAACTAAAAATTGGATTTGAACCCAAATGTTTTTGTAGAATATTTTTCCGGTTTTATAATCTTAAACGAGAATATAAAATTGAGTATTAGGAGATTAAAAACCCTAACGAAGATATCTTTCAAATCTACTATTCCTTTTACATGAACTTTAGATTGTAGTGTTTAACACATCCCATTGTAAAGTAATAAACCACCAAGAATTGAAAGTTGAATCAAGAATCATTTAGTTATTGTGATTGTTAGTTGCAGTTATTCTTGAGTTAATTAAATTGATTGATTTGAAATTTTGGATTCATTTATTTCATGCAATTTATGCTTTTAGTGAATTTTCTTAGTGAGAAATTCTATTTTTGTTAAAAATGAAAACATTTTATTTCTTCAATTCTATTAATTAGTTGTTAGTTTATTCTTCGTTTTTAATTTTAAATTTTTGAAAACCCTAGAACTTAGTGTTCATCAAACCTTGAACTTTTTTTTGAATTTAAATTTAAAATTTTTGTTACAACCTAGAAACTAAAGGCTTAGGTTCCCTGTGAATTCGACCTCGGACTTACCGAGTTAAAACTACACCGCACACCTTTGCACTCGGGGGTTAGTTTAGACACACTTTCTAGACACGATCAGTTTCCTCCTATGATTCTTCAATTAGAATCATATTGAAAGTATTAGCATTGTTGTTTCGGTGTTGGGAGTTATGGATTAATCATACTAAGTTTTTGGCATTTTCAAATTTTTTGAACATTAACTGTACTTCAAATCTTTGTTCCTCCAGCAATTGGGGTAGGGATTTAATGCATGTTACTTACATAGATAACATGTTTTGGTCATGTTATGATGTTGGTTATACATTTTGAAGGACTATAAGCATATTTCATGAACTATTAGATGATATATATGTATATGTATGTATATGTTGAGTGGAGAAGATGATGAACAGTGAATATTAGTTATGTTCTACGGTTTACAAAATCTCAAATTGATTATATGGTTAAGTTTGTATGTGATTAGAGATGGTAATTAGATATAAGATTTTAAGAAAACTATTTTTAAATTAAGAATTTAGGTTTCAAAAGTTTGAAAAACTATAACATAAAAATAGAGTACAACAGTCTTTAGCCGCTAGAGGAAACCTGGGTGCACAGACCTTTATGGCTGGGTGTATAGACCTTTAACCAAGCTCCCCGGGTACTCGAATTGACTTTTTTGTTTTAAAGGTAAAATATGTAATATGAATTAATGAACAAAAAAGTACAAGATCTTAGGGGCATTCCCTCACATCAAAAAACTTACTAAAGAATAAAACATAAGAACAAGTGAAACAAATAGAACTACTCCTTCAACACCGGGGAAGGAAGGGACCAAACTTGCAACAAATGCCTATTACAATCAGTTTTAGGAAAAGGTTTACAAGACATAATCCGAAGTCTTAGCACATCCTCAACATGCTTCCAAAGAGTAGTCACATCTTGAGATGAAGTCCCAAAAAGCCGAGCATTACGCTCCTTCTAGATAAAGTAGACCAAAGCGGCAAGTCCAAGTCGTCCTATCAAATGCAATAGAGAAGAGCTATGAAAAGTATGAACACACCAGTTAATAATGTCTTGCCATCCTATGTCATAACAATGTACTCCAAATTTCCTAAGCAACTCAAACCATAGCCTGCCAGTGTAAGAGCATTGAAAGAACAAGTGTTGGTGGGATTCACATTCTGCCCTGCATAGAAAACATTGAGAAGGTTAGGTAACGCCATGAGAAATAAGCTTATCCTGTGTGGCCAATCTTTGCCGAACAGCGAGCCATAGGATGAAAGAATAACGGGGCACATGATATTTAAACCAAACTATAGGATGCCAATATCCACCTCACCATGCTGAGTTCGAATAACCTCCCAAGCTACTCTGATTGAGAAACCCTTTCCCATGCCCGGTTTCCAAATAATTTTATCACAAGTAGAAACATTAGGCATAGGCATATTAAGAGTAGATGTCCGCAAGTCCATCAATTCATTAGTGTTAATCCCTAGTCAAGCCCATCTTCCATCCACAATAATGTCTGCAACTTTAGCCGACTTCGAGAGACTTGAATCATAAATTACCCGAGCTTGCATAGAATCACAAATGGGACCATTAGGCATCCACGGATCAAACCACAAAGATAATGCACAACCATCCCCTACCTTATAAGTAATATAAGGTAGAAGAAGATACCTCAATTGTAAAATCTTCTACCAAGACCAAGAGAAGTCCCATGGTACTTTAGCGATCCAAAATTGACTTCGTCCAAGCAAGTTTGCACGTACCCACTTAGCCCATAAAGAACTAGAATTCGGGTCACATAGTAACCAAATATACCTAGAGATAGCTACCCTGTTCCAATCTTTAATCTTCTTAATGCCAAGGCCTTCTTCCTGCTTAGGCCTAGTGACTTCCTCCCAAGCAACTTTAGCTCCTGTGGTCGATAAAGAAACACCCTTCCATAGAAAAACACGCAATTTGGCTTCAATAGACTTAATCACTTTTGCAGGAAGAATGAAATGATAACTCCAATAGCACTGGATTCTGAACAAGAAAGATTAGATAAGTTACAAACGACTTGCATAGGAAAGAAACTTATTAGTCCATACTTTCAACCGCTTAAGAATCCTATTTTCCAGTTCAACACAATCCATAGCACGAAGTTTAGTAAAAAGTAAAGGAACACCCAAATATTTCAAAGGCAAAGTACCTCTCCTAAAATTTACCAAATCCACAATAGCATCAGCCGCACTATCTTCTATGCCCACCAGAAACAAATCACTTTTAATCACTTTTCAAATTGAATCTTTCTCAAAAATTGTTTTTCCCATGTTATTTTGAAATAAAATACTTTTCAAAATCTTGATAATGTACTACTAAATAATTTTTCAAAAGATGTTATCTTTTTATACAGCTTAGTAAGAATAATGAACATGGAGTGAATAAGAAATGTGATACATGATTTAAGATATGGTTTGATGTGATATGTATGATGTGATTGATTATGAAAATGATAATGACACTAGTAATTAATATTAGAAAAGATAATGAGATAAGATTGTTGGTTGTTGTTTTTTAGGTTAGTGGATACTGATAAATAGGAGGGTGTGTGATTATCCTTGAAATTAAGAGTCCCTAAACTTGCACAGTATTGTAGGCCTACAATACGACACTGATATTGGTTCATTGTAATCATTAGATATTGATCCATTAATGACGACGTTGATTGGGTTAATTGTTGGGCCCAAGCTCATAAACGATGATAACCTAGTTCATCGTTTCCATTGGGTGTTAGCCCATAAAAGACAACACTAGTTTGGATTGTACTTGTTGATCACGAATTAGTCTAGCAGAGTATCCGCTTTATGTGTATTGTGCAATTAGAAATTGTAAATAGCTAATTGAAGGATAATAAAGGGATAATTTACATATTAATATTGGTTTATGATGATGATCTGCAACTTATCTGATGTTGATGATATGATATGATAATGCTATGATACTTTTCAACTACAGTTATTATTATTTGCACAATAGTATAATGTTAGGGCATATTTTTTTATATTATATATATTTATATGTGCATTATGGACATATGTGGATTAATGTTTACGTCTTACAAATTATATTGTAGGTGTAGAGCCCAAGGGTTAGGGGGCCTCACTATGTTAACTTGTTTTGGATTTTTGCTATTATTTGGTTCCTCTAAGGAGATAGAGCTGATTGTGTTAGTTATTTTACCTTGGAGATGTATTATTTTATACTCAGTATTTATTTTAGGCTATTCAATATGGTTGTAAAGGTTGGTGGGCATGAATATTATGTTGGTTATTATGTTGGAGCATTATTGCTCGATGATGACCAAGGTTTTTGTTATTATTATTTATTATGGATGTTTACTCCAGGGTAGTTGCATGGATCTAATTGTGTTTATGATTGGCTTATATTTTTTACATATGACTATTTAGTTCACTCCCTGGGTTACAAAATTTTGGGCATGGCACGTTTGCATGTTTGTTTTTTTTTTTTTTTTTTTGGTAATTACACGTTTGCATGTTTTGTTTTTTAGATATTGTATGCCATGAATGCATAGTGCTTGTGTTGAGTATGTTTGCATGTTAAATATTTGTTAGACTGCTTACATACTTATTTCTATTATGCCTTGTGTAGTTGATGCTATGTTCTTTTTAGTATTCTAGCAATTGGATTTAATTTCTCTAAATTAACCCACCTTGTAATAGTTGTCTAGATGCATATAGATAGAACATGTTTGCCCTTCAAATTGGTTCATTGTATCTCAGTTAGATGATTCATCTTTAGTCCCTAGACCTTTAATCTATACTACTATAAAAGTCTCAATGTTTGAAAAAAAATTTTTGACTACTTTACTCCTATTTTTTAAATTAAACTCAACTTTGTCCTTTCATTATTCTAATTCTAATCCAATTTATAACCTAATTCCACTAGAATTTTTCGTGATGGTGTATTATCTTTTTTTTTTTTGGTCAGAATTCTAATCCAACTCTATAACCCAACTCCACTAGAATTCCTCATGATGGTGCATTATCTACTTTTTTTTGTCAGTTTAACTGAATTCTAATCCGCCTTTATAACCCAACTCCACTAGAATTCTTCATGATGAATTAGTTTGGGTTTATATTGACTATATCATCAACAAGAAAAGAAAAAAAAATCCAAACTTTCTATTCCGTCTCTGTTATTCCTGATTTTCTGTTGAATAAATTACTTGTTCTAAGGTTGAATCATTCTGAGTGGTGCAATTAATTATTAGATAGATTTAACTCGTGATCTAAAGTTTGATCCATGCTCGATTGGTTCATTCATTCATACATACAAGTATTTTGAGAGTGTTTCAATTAAAAATATATCTAGGTATTTTCTTATTTTCACTTAATTGGGAATTATTTTTGTTTCTGACATTAGAGCCGGTGATTATTTTTTAATCTCTTTTTCTTTGGAATTTTTTCTGTCTATTTTTTTTAGATTTTTCTTTCTAGATTTTGGATTTTTATTAATGGGTTTGTCTTTGATTTTTGTTTTGATCAGGCGTTGATGGGCATGCTTATCTTCTAGAGCCTCTTTGGCCGTGGGGCATGATCACAAGTGAGGTTTTTTCTTTTCTTTTATTTTAATTCTTCTGATACAATTAATCGTTTGTTTTTTAAATTATTCATCCATTCATCCACAGGAACTTAAGCTTCAATATATTACTAACGTTTAGTTTTTTTTTTTTTTTAATCACGGGGAGTGATTCAATATATTGTTAATGTTGACATACGTTTTATAAAATATATATTTTATTGAAATATTTTATTAAATTAAACTAAATTTTATTTAATGATAATTTATTCCAAACTTACGCACTTTTTTTTTTTTTGGTAAGTAAGTATAAATTTTGGATTAATGGGAGAATTATGTACAATATCTTGGGGGCATTCCCCCGTATAACAAAATTACATAAATGACTAGTGGAGTCCCCAACTATTAAGCAAGCTAGAATTTACATTAGCTATTTTGGTATGAGATTGGGAGAGCTTGATTCTAACTTCATACTCTATCCTTTGCATTATACAAGTTAAGGATGATGATTGCCCCTTGAAAATTCCCTTGTTTCTTTCTTCCCATGTACGATACACTAGTCCGGCCCATGCAAGCTTGTGAAGTACTCGGCTAGCATGCTTCCCACTAAACTTCCCCGTGGCCCAAGAGACTTCAAGTTTCCATGGTTGTACATTTTTTACAATGGAGCATTTTTGTAGAATTGCATCTCTCAAATCAGCCGCAAAAGAACACTTAAAGAAGAGACGATCCATAGTTTCAAGGTCACTACCACATAGCACACATGTAGGATTAACATTCATTCCCCAACCATTCATTCTATCCTTGGTATTTAATCTCTCCCTAATAGCGATCCAAAGTATAAAGTTATATCGGGGGATATTATGAGCAAACCAAACCAAATGATGCCAAGGTACTTTTTGACTTCTTTCATCAATTGCATTCCAAGTTGTGGCTGCATCATACATTCCATTCTTTGAAACAATCCAAATGAACTTATCCTCCAAGTTGATGCTTGGCAAGTAATTAGGTGGGTACTCAAGGATTACCTCTTTTAGTTCCCATATACACGGGTAGGGCCACTTCCAATTTCCATCTTAAACAATGCAGCTAACTTTAGCATCCCTTGACAAGCCAGCATCATAGGCTATCCTAGGTCCATATTTGGGAATCAAGGGCCCAAGAGGATGCCAATTAGAAAACCATAGGGAAATTGAGTTACCTTTGCCCACTTTGTATTTTGATAAACCTCTTGCATCCTCCTTTAGCTTGAGTAATTTCCTCCAAGTCCACGAGCAATCAGATGGAGGCTTTATCTCCTAAAAACATTTTCCTTTGAGGAGGTTAGAGTAGCACCAATCAACCCAAAGGGAAGGGCTTTTAGAGCATAAAGTCCATATATGACTCATCATGGATGCCTTGTTCCACTCTCCAAATCTTCTTATCCCGAGGCCCCCTTCATTCTTTGGCTTGCAAACTTCAGCCCATGCAACCTTGCTTTCCCATTGCTTCAATTCAGCCCCCAATTATAGGAATCTTCTCAAATTTTGCTCTATTGCATTGCACACTCTTTTGGGAAAAATGAAGTGAATGCTCCAATAAACTTGAATACTGAATAGAATATATTTGACAAGCACCATCCTACTAGCATAAGAAAGACATTTTGCAGTCCAGCTCTTGATTCCTTTGGTGACCTTACCAATTAACTCCTTGCAGTCTTCAAACTCACGCACTTCATTTATGTATCTTATTAAAATTAATTATTATTAATAATAAATAAATTATAAAATAATTTAAAAAATATATTCGCTAAATTAAATATTTCTTTAGATAAATTTAATTATAGTAAACAAAATTGCACTTTTAAATGTGTTTTCTATTTTTATGTTGGGAAAAAACAATTAAAAAAATCAAAAAATCAAAAATGATACAAATAAACAAAAAACATAAATAAAATATTTTTTGATAATAAAGTATATTATCAGAAAAAGTCAAACCTTATATGTTTTAAGCTTCATTATATTAATTTTTAATAAGCCATTGGTTCAAATTATCAAATATTTGAAATGTTTTGGATTAGATAATATATTCTTATTTAAAATATAATACGAATTCATATGAAATTTTAATACACATAGCAAATTTAAAAAATATATAAAATAACATTCACGTTCAAAAAAAATTTATTAGAATTTTACTATAATTAACATGGTTAAGAGGGAGAAAGTACGCAGAGTATAATATTATTTGTTAATTTTTTTATTTTTAACTTATTTTTTAATTTGTTCATTAAAATATATTAGATCTAACTTTTTTAGATTTTATTCTATTTTTAATATAATTGTTAATATTAGGTTTTTAAATTTTATTATATTTTCTATTACGGATAAAATTTTAATTCTTTTGTGTATTAGATTTCAAAAAAAGTTTATTTTTTTCTATATTCTTCAATTTTTTTAAGTTTTATTATAATTCTTTAATATGATTATTTATATAATGTTTTAGATTTTATTATATTTTTTCATTATTATTAAAATATAAATTTTTGTATATTAAATTTCAAGGGAAGCCTCTTTTTAGGGTTATTATTCAATTTGTTTATTTAAATATATCATGTATAATTTTTTAAATTTTTATTTTATTTTTTGTTTGATGTGAAAATATTATTGTAAAATAATAATAAAAATTTGTCAAAGCATTACAAAATTTTATATTTCAATTTTGTTAACTTTTTCATTAATAAGATATTATATTTATTTTTATTAGATGATATTCTTTTATATTGAAATTATTTTTTATTTGTGTATTTATTTTTTAGCTTACTTTTCTTAAATGATAATTAATATACATTTTTATTAAAAATTAAAATAAATATATAATATCATATACAATATATTTAAATGTCTATAATGTGCGTATGTATTCATATATCTACTAAAATTATCTTTCGCATATTTTGAATATGATTATTTAGGATTTCAATGGATTTTTTTAGTCCATTATTTTTTAATTTTACCCTTAATTTTTATTTATATTTACTGAAAATCATCCTTAGCACATCAACTACTCAATTTTTTGGAATAATCTTACTCCAACTCCCAACTCCAAAACTTCTATATTCTATAATCAAATTTCAACACCTTCATTAATTTTTAATTTTATATAATTATAAATATATACATGCCAATATATATATATATATATATATGCCTACATCGAATAACAAATTTATGAGAATAGATCTCAATAAATTTTATAAACCAAACAATTAAACTATATAATTATTTTGGCATTGGGCTTTTCATCAAGACACTTAATATGAAAACAATAACCAAACCAAACCGAGCCTTTTCCCACTAGGTGGATTTGACTATATGGATTTGACTGTGCCAATTAAATCTATTTAGGGCCATGTCTTCCGTTAGATCCAGGTAGATAAGGTCATGTTTAATAGTTTTTTTTCCAACTTCTGTTGGGTCTTCCTCTTCCTCTCTCACTCCTGGCAATCTCCATACTTTCACACCTTCTAATAGGTGCCTCCGTTGGACGCCTTCTAACATGACCGAACTATCTTAATCGATTTTCTCTTATTTTATCTTCAATCAGTGATAATATTACTTTGTCCCTAATGTCCTCATTCCTAATCCTATCTCTCCTTGTAATCCCGCACATCCATCTTAACATTCTCATCTTCGCAACTGCCGTCTTCTAAGCATGATTATGCTTTACTACCCAACACTCTGATCCATATAACAACGTTGGTCTTACCGCCATCTTCTAATACTTTTCTTTCACCTTGAGCGGGACTTTTCGATCGCACAAGACCCCCGAAGCACTCCTCCATTTGGTCTACCCGACCTGAATCTTGTGACTTATATCAGTATCAATCCCTCCATCTTATTGCACCATAGATCCCAGGTACCTAAAGTTTTCTTTCTTTACAATCTTTTGTGTGCCTAAACTTATTTCTATGCTACCAGTTACTCTACTTTGACTAAACTTGCATTCCATATATTCTGTTTTGCATCAACTTAGCCTAAACCCTTTTGTCTTTAACGTTTCCTACCACAATTCTAGCTTAGCATTCACTCCTTCTCTCGTCTCATTTACTAAAACAATATCATCTGCGAATAGCATACACTACAGCACCTCAGCCTTAACTCCACTTATATTGGGGTATCCTTGACATTGCCGGTCCTAAGCCCGGACAAAGGAGGAGGGTTGTGCGTTAGGTAGCTGACAACCAGCACAATATTCAGTTGAATTTTTTTTTCATGGATTTGACACTTAATATGAAAACAATATAAAGATTTTAATATAGATTTTATTTTTTTAAAATAATATTTTTATTTTTTTATTATTAGCTTACTTTTTAAAGTTACATATATAAAAGAATAAAATAAACGTGCAATGCACGTGCATTTTTCTAGTAATCTCAAATGGCCTAATAATCCTCGGCAAAAACTTTCTACGTCTCTCCAAATCGAATAATACATTGTCTCAGTGAAACTTTCAAAGACACAAAATCTCTGACTTAACCTACCAATCAATTCCGTTTATTAGCATAACTCTTGTGTTTACTTTGAGACATTTAAAATCTATGTTAGGGACACACTTAATTGCATGTTGACTAGTGTCATTTGCACCTTTGTAGGGTGTCTAGCACATGTATGCTAGCCTCTAGAGAGTCTATGTGGTTGCTAAGGAGACTATTGTCCAATACTTAAACACCATAAAACAAATTATAATTTTCAAGGAAAATTTCAGAATTTAATAATTAGATAAAAATCTGTATAAATTTATATTTATTTATTCCTTACCCTTTAAATTTTAAAAATTTTAAAGCATTAAACTTCCAATTTACTTACCAAAAAAAAAAAACTTCCAATTTATTGTAGATAGGATTTTACTAAAACAGATGTATAAATGTATTTTTTCATTTATTTATTTAAAAGCATGTATTTATTCATTAATGTGTTTCTACTGTGTAGTGTCCCAATATTTTTTAACATTGGTATATTTGAGTGTTTGTTTTGTATTTGTATCTATGCTTCTTAGGTCATCTAAGGGAGAATTCATCGCATATTACAAATGAAAGGCTTTAAAAGGACTAATTGTTTTGCACTCCAAAGCTAAACTAATGTATCCTAGGACCTTTTTTTAAGTGAACTCCACAAGCGGAAGCTACCCTTGTATATACACAGCTATGCCTCCATTACAGACACATTTATACTTGAAGCACTTGTAATTGTGGGGCCCTAAAGACTAAAAGACTTGGACCTTCCATAAACTACTTAGACCCAATAGCCCGGCACATTTACTAATTCGGGCCAGCAGAGAAATATCCCACCATGTCATGCATACTGACCAAAATTAATTTAGCAAAATGCCTGTAAGACTAAGAACACAGAACTGATGACCAATTATAAACCCTAGATGCAATTAAATCTAGTTTTCCTCCCTTTCTAGGTCTTCCTAACTCTCTATGCATGTTTGCATCAAATATATATTACTTGATTTAAGGCACGCATTATTTTAGAAACACGAGTAATTAAGTATTGAGTTGCACCTGTATTGCTACTGTAGTTGAAATGTAGGGTGCAAAAGAGAGAAAAATACAGGAGGATGAGATCATCCAAAAAAAAAAAATGACAATAGAAATGTAGATGAAACATTAAAGAAAAAACATACCTTAAGCTACTAAAGGGGTGGAAGATTTAGTCATACCTTAAACATATCTTGTGCTCATTACTCATAGTAGAAAGGTGGAAGATTTACATCTCTGAAGGGATATTCATGAGTCTTTATTCGTGTTTTGACGTATCATCGACCTTTGCCTGCCATGTGTGAGGAGAAGTGAGTGCAGTTTTTATGTGCTTTGAATGGTGAACATGTGTATATTGTTATGCGAATAGTGGTGGTCTACATCTGATGTGAGCCAAAAAGTTTTCTCTTCATATCTAACGAAACTTTATGTACTTCATAATTTCATTGGAGTTTGACAAGAATGAATTTAGAGTGAAGAAACAGAGTAAGCAAGAGGGAGCTTTTGATGTGAAAATTGGCTATTGAATTAATAATCTAGCTTTTATAAGCCAATATTACACAATTCCATAACTGCTAATCTAGTAGAAATAAACAACTAAAAATAAGGAAGCATTTTTGCGCAATAGGTTGCACGATGGACTCTAAAAAAGTGCCATTAACTCTTAACCAATTGCATTATGGCTTGACTTGGTCTCCTTCAATTATAATGCTCTGTAAGTCTGTTCCTTCACATTGCCTGGCTTGGATGCACAACTGCCTCTATCATTTCCCTTCCCTTAAATGATCCTTGTTTGCAAGGATGAAAGTTGGGTACTGTTTTGCACAAAACCGTGCATTCTCCCAAGTTGCATCCTCAATTGGTGCTCTGGTTCACTTAATCAACACCTCTGTTTTTGGTCTGTATTTCCGTTTGTGCATTACTTGCCTATCAAGGACTGCTTCTGGCTACGGAATGATGGTGGACCCATCAGAGACTGGTGGAAGAGATAGTACTACATCTGATAAAGGCCTTAAGTGTTTCTTTAGACAATTAACATGGTTGACATCATAGATTTTGGATTCCAATGGCAAAGGAAGTTTATAAGCGACCGAACCTACCTGAGCCAAAATTTTGTAAGGGTCATAAAAATGAGATGCCAACTTGAGTGAGTGTTGAAAGGCGATAGATTGTTGTTGATACAGTTGTAATTTCGAGTAGACATAATCTCCCACCTCAAACTTTACATCCTTCCGACATTGGTGTGCTTGATGCGCTCTTAGGCAAGTAACAATTTTTGGTGCAGGTCCTTCAATATAGCTTCACGGTCACAAAGGTAGTCATCAACAGCTTGAACCCGTGTGGTTCTAAGAATATAGCAGAGCAATTTTGGTGGTGGAGTACCATAGACAACTTCAAAAGGTGACATTTTTGTAGATGAATGAGTAGAGGTATTATATCTATATTCTGTCCATGGAAGCTAATCTACCCATTTTTTTGGTTGTTATCTAACAAAACAGCACAGGTATTGTTTAAGAGTTCTATTCATGACCTTTGTCTGACCATCTGTCTGTAGGTGATAACTAGAACTCATATGGAGGCTGGTACCTAAAGATTGAAAGAGACTTTGGAAAAAAGAGCTCATAAATATCTCATCGATCGCTCACAATGGAAGTCAGAATCCCAAAGGGACAAACAATTTCAGAGACAAACCTTGGCCACGGTTGAAGCCATTTATGGATGTTTTAAGTCCTATAAAGTGACTGTATTTGTTCAGTCTATTCATAACTACCATTACCACCATGTATCCTTGTGATGTTGGGAGACCCTCCACGAAATCTACGGAGGTTTCGGTCCACATGTGCTTAGGGATTGCTAGCGGCTGGAGAAGTCCACCTGGTTTCCTACTCTCAGTTTTGCTATGCTGTCACACATCACACTTTCGTATGAATGCTTTAACAGACTTGGTGAGTCTGGGCCGTAGAAAACTGCTTTTAACTCGTTTGAGAGTTTCGAGATAACCCACATGCCCTCCAATTTTTGAGGTGTGATGATCCAACAGAATAGCTTGAAGTAGAGTTGAATGAGGACTCAAATACACCTTTCCTTTCTTAAACCAAACTCTATCATGCTTATACATCTGGTTACTTTCTTGTTGGTGAGCATCATTAGATAACTACTTATAGAAGGCATCGTGACATACCCTTGTAAAAGATCATGCCATCAATCTGCGTGAGGCGCCAAGATCTTTCGTGATAATGCATAGGCTCCTTTGGTTTTCATGACCTTTCTTGCATTATATATCGTAACCTAAAATTTTTGGAAACCATGTTGTTTGAGTTGGAGTTGTGATTCTTTGCTCCAGTAGATACTTCAAGGCTTTTTGATCCGTGCAAACCATAAAAGATTTACTGATAAGACATGGTCTCCACTCACAAATAGCTTTGACAATGGCCAACATCTCCTTCTCGCATGTGGATAGAGCTAATGATTATCCTTTTAAAGCCTCGCTGAAGAAAAAGCCACCAGCCGCCCTTGTTGGATCAAAATGGCTCCAATCCCAACTCCACGGGCATCACATTCGACAAATGAAACCAACTGCTCTAGGGCAGTTGACCAGAGCGCTTGGCTTCCCTAAGGGAGGTCAACAGTTCAACTCCAAGGCCCAACAAGCTTTGGAAGTACCCACACAAGATGTGAGCCTTGAACTTAACCGATTCGTGTGGTTTGTAGGGTATTGTGTAAGCCCCCGGTTTACTCATTGACTACGCGGTTTGTTGAGGGCTGCAATAAATCGGTGGGGTTCCGGGTCACCAAAAAAAAAAACATTCAACAAATGAAAGGTTATGTAGAGCTTGGTAGACAGAGAACTGGGGCTTGTTTAAGGGATTTGTTAAGTTCATGAAAGCAGCCACTACTTTTGAATGCTAGCAAAATTATTCTTTGGTGTCAATAGTTGCGTCAATGGCTAAAGGGGAATGTGATGGTCACAGGGTCGTTCTGGAGGTAATTTGGTGGGTAACTCAACGATTTGTTGGAATTTAGTGAGGATGGCATCAAGGTCATCTGGGTAGTGTGACTTGTTCTCCTCCTTTTGATGTGATACCATTTGTAACAACAGTGTTGGTCCTTGAAGGTGGCAGAACTCCTTCTCTTTAAGTGCAGCTACGGCTGGTCAGTCCAAGCCTCTCAAAGTGTGGGTGACTCCATCATGCTTGAAAGTCATGGTGAGCTCTTTGTGGTCAGTTTCGATCGGTCCCAAAGTAGCTAGCCACTGAACTTCCAGAACAACTTGGCATGCCGCAGCTGGAAGAATGTAAAAGTCAACCTGCACCCTTGAACGAACAAGTTGAGAGCTAAACACCTTCCTGGACAATCGACTTTATCCTGATTAGCAATAGTCACTTGAATTTTTGGTCTTGCACACAAGGTAAACCAATCTTTGTGACAATGGATTGATCAATGAAATTGTGGGTACTACCCCCATCAATAAGAATCATGACATCTTTTTTTTTTCAACTTCCCCTGCAATCATGGTTTGTGGGTGTTCAATACTCGAAATAGAATGGAAAGAAACCTCTGGCATTGACTCTTCCAATGAGTTGGCATTATCATCTTCTTCTTTGGAAGAGAGCTCTGTGTGCGGTTCATCCACTATCATGAACAACTGAGGGCGCTGAGAGCAGTTTCCAGGTACGAACCATTCGTCACAATAATAACACGGTCCTTTTGCTCGACGTTCTCATGCTTCTTCACTGGTAATCTTTTGAAACCAGTAGAAGGACTTGGGGTGGATTTCGGATTTGGCGGGGGGCCTAGGAGTCTAACCGTGGCATTAGGTGCTATCCTCTGCAAATTAGATGTTCTGGTTGGTTGAATGGTGCCCCCTGACTTCATTCGTAGCTGGTTGCGCTCCTCGATCAGTCTTGCCACTCCTATCACATTTGATAATATAAGAGGTTGATTGACCTTTACGTCCAAGCGAATGTCATCACGATGACCTGCGATAAAACAACCGATCAAGTAATTCTCCGGTAGATTGTTAATGCATTGGAACAATTTCTTGAACTTGGCCTAGTAATTCTCGACAGCAGTCATTTGCCTTAGTCGAGCGAGGGCCTCGAATGGGGTCTTCGTAATTTATAAGACCGAATTGGTGGAGGATGGCTTTTGTAAACTCAGCCCAAGTAAGTGGTCCCTTGAATTTGCTTAGCCAATGATGCCATTGAAGTTCAATACCATCCAAATAAAAGGACGCCAGTTGAACTTGGTGTTGGAGGTTAATCTCCTTGAATTCAAAATGTTGTTCAGCTTTGTATATCCACCCATTGGGGTCTTCTCCATTAAATTTGGGAAATGAGAGTTTGAAGGAAGTGTGGTTTCGTTCATGGGAATTAAATGTCGGTGTCGTCGTTGAGTTGGTAATGTCAACTTTGGGAGGACTCTCCATGAGCAAACAGATTGATATCTTCTAGTGGTTTGTGGGTTTGTGAGGTACGTGAAGCTTGAAGATCGATGAAGACAATTTGTAGGGTGGCATGTACTTGATCGAAGTTGGACTCGTGTCCAGTTAGTATCTCTTGTACTACATTGCAGAATTCGGCATTCGACTTTTTATGGGTATCCATGGCCAACCGGCTCCAATACCAATTGGTAAGAATGAATTTAGAGTTAAGAAATAGAGTAAGCAAGAGGGAGTTTTGATGTGAAAATTGACCACTCTATTGAATTAAAAATCTAGCTTTTATAAGCCAATACGACACATCTCCATAACTGCTAATCTAGTAGAAATAAACAACGATAAATGAGGAAGCATTATCGTGCAATTTGCTCGATGGAACAAACAGCAACTGCAAAAGCACTAGCTAAAAAAGAGCCATCAACTCTAAACCAACTGCAAAATGGCTTAACTTGGTCTCCTTCAATTATAATGCTCTGCAATTGTCTTCCTCCACATTGCCTGGCATGGATACACAACTGCTTCTATCAGAGTTTCAAGATTTTTATTATAGTAACTTATACCTTTTTATTTTAGGTGCTTGATGCACTGGTCAATCTTTTCTATTGGTCAAATATTTTTGCAAATACATTATGGAATGGTGGTTGGCTTTTGCGCCAGTTACTTCCCTATAGCGAGGCAGACTTCAACAGTTGTCATCTCAAATTACTCAAAGTGAGTTATATCCCTAACATTCAAATGATACTCTTGTTATAGTGTTCTATCATGTGCAATTTTTTGATAGATAGCTTTTACTGGTATGTCATATTTTTAGGTGATTGCAATTTATTTTTTAAAAAGCAGCAATAAATAACAACAAAAAGCAAACATATATATATATATATGTATATTGTGATGAGAGGGGCTAGCTCAATTGGAAAATGCATCCCTGTCCAGACCAAAATTCATAAGGTCAAGGCATCCCTACTTGCTCCGCCTAATAAAAAATATTTAGTCATAAAATTTGAAAAAAAAAAAAAAAAAAAGAGCTGTGTATACAATTCATTGAGTTTATACCTACATGACACCAAATTGCAAATATGGAAAATAAACTCATAAGGCGTAGGAGAAGAAAGGAAAAAACTGCAACACGCGTCGCTTGTCTTATGAAAGAAACATCAACACTATGTTGTTCTTTAACTTGGCTATAGAGATTTTTGAATGAAGTAGCCTTGATGATTTTTACCCAGATTTTATTTCATATAAATTTTACTAATGTTTATATTTTTTAATCCTAATTTCAAAGCATAATTCAATTTTACTGATAGTTGTTTACTTTGTTCTTTGCAATCTGCAAGCCCTTCCCATGTATCTGAATAAGCTTTTCAATCAGTTTGCTGCTATTTTGCTTTCTGTGACTCTTGTTCTGGCTTTTGGAGAGGTACTAATTAAGATTCATTTCTTTGTGAACCCATACAGTGGATGGAATATGATCTATGAATTACCCATTGATTGTCAGGTTTTTCCACAAGCAATATGCACTAGATATGGACTTGCTGTAGGTGCAAATTTTGTTTGGCTTGTGCGGATTTTGATGATCATTTGCTATCCAATTGCTTATCCTATTGGAAAGGTAATTTCTACAATATAAAAAGTGGTTATTTATAAACCAAGTTTACATTGTTACTGCTTATACAAAGTGCCTATTTATAAACCTAGATTTACATGCCTAGATTTACACTCTAATTGCTGCATTTGTCAGGATCTCCAACAACTCCTTCCCCTCCCTCTCCCTCTCCCTCTCCTTCTCCGAAAACACACAAAGAAGAATATTCTAGTATCTGTGAAAGAGTTCCCAAAACGAATTGTTAATAGTCTAGACCTATTATCTAACATGGCAGATGGAAGCCTAACAAGTTTATGGTCCTTAGGGTTTTATATGGCCAAGTAGATGAGGCCATGTAGATGGGACCGCAGTCAATTGACTGAAAGATTAATTTGTCATTGGACCAAGAGCCTCACTTGGACAATGGGGACCTAATATATGCCAAAAGCTTGTCCCAAGAGAAGATTACTGCCAAATGTCAAAATTGCCACATTGCTAGAAACCTCCCTGAAGGTCTTTTTGCACGCTAGTATTGGGCACTAAGTGCGTCACTAATTTTCACCGGCAGAGCTTGGGGGTCTTTGGTTGAGTCGTTGTCTTAAAGCTACTTACACTTGGCGGATCCCTTCTCTATCTAGGCAACTGCAAGTTGCTGGGATGAGAATATTATCTTGGGGACGAGCTAAAGATAGTTTCAGGACTCTCCTCGTGAACAAATTGAAAATTCCATATGCCAGTATATTTGATTCTTTCTCATTTGCGCTCTTTAATTATCTCTTCAGTTTACTGGCATAAAATAAAGAATCCATATTTTGTACGAGTGCTGAATGATTATGGAGAAAAGGGAGTTCTATACTTGTCATTTGAATTTCTTACCATTTTTTTCTTTAAAAAAAATACCAATTTACACCTAAAAGAAAATGGAAAGGAAGAAGAACGATGTCTTCTCTTTCAATTTTCTCCAGCCACCACTTAATCTTTTGTCATTTTATATGCTTCATTTGTGTGATTTTTACCTACTTTTCATATTATTCAACTTTATGTGCACTAAAACTATAATCAAACAAATAAGAGGTCTGGGCACAAACAATGTGTCTGCAATTTAATTATTAAAAACTGAAACAAATGTGGGAGAATACGTGGCGAGCCATAACTTTACTGCTCTTCTAATTGATAAATTGCAAAATTAAGAAATGGGGAAGCAAAGTAGCTTGAAATGAAGTTTGCAAGCTGAAAAATGAAGGTGACCTTGGCATCTCCAAGCTTGATGAATGGAATAAGGCTTCCATGATGAGACATATATGGGCCCTGTCACACCTCGGATCTCATGAACCGAGGGGTGAGTGATAAATACACATAACATGCACTAACATAATCACCATTATTAGAGCAACGCAACATCAACTAGTGAGCCCAAGACATAAGATAAGATAACATAAGTTAAACCTTGACTGTTGCCAGGTCACATACTCCATACTCCATTCCCATTTATACATAACTTCGGCCTTAAGGCCATTACAATCAAATCAAATAAGTCTAACAATGTACAATATTACAATTCCAAATGAAATATATACTAAATAACCAAAAGCTTTACTATGCTTAGTAGGGCTCATGCTCACACTTCTAGTCCAACCCTGTTAGCCCACCTAATTATTATGGCCTTTACCTACATCAAAATCTATAGAGGCATGAGCACGGGTCCACTTGTGCCCACGATATCTCAAACAAACAAATATGATATGCAATCTAGTCATGCAATGCTGTTCAGGTAAGGTTAGCCACTTCAACATTTTCTAGAGTCATAACATTTCATTAACACTACAAGTAGCCAATTTAGGTGAAAACATATATTCACTTAACAATGCCATATATTAAGATTCGATTTCGGTTAATGTTTATGTTTTGCAATTCAAACTTTAATTCAAATCACATTTCATCAACATTCTCATCACCTAACCATTATTCAATCAATTAAGCATACTCACATCATCATCTATTCATCATCACATTGCATAACCATAACCACACAAGTCATCGAGGGATTGGTGCATACACGTTATCATCTTTTATGGGCTAACACCCAACAGAAACGATAAACTGATATCGTCGTTTAGGATCGTCGTCCAGGGCCACGAGGAGTCAAAACACACACACAATGCTGTGGGCTACTAACCCACTGGCATTGACACCAAACCCTGCGCAGGTTCCGGGACTCTCAATCCGAGGGTAATCTCAAAACCCTTCCTATTTTCACACCCTACCACCCCGGCACGCAAACAACCATTCATCACATTCTATTCTCATCCATCACAAGTTCACATTCATCATCATATACAATCCAACAACACAAGTCAACGTTTCGGTTCATCCCAAGGCTCATCACATATTAACATTGATCAAACCTTATTAAACATTCAACATTTCTCAACATTATGAATTTGAGTCTCTTTGTCCATTCACATTTTACTTAATCAATCACATGTTCACATACCTTAACATTTAGTTTACATCAAGACATAATCACAATCCTACTCAATTAAGACTCTTATCTCAAAATAATCTTTCAATACATTTCATTCAAGGTAACATTCAATCACCCTTGCAAGTTTAATCCCATTGGCTTAAGATAATCAATCCTTAATCACTTTTAAAAACACATTTCCCTTTTTAGATCAATGCAATTAATCAAATAAAAGTTTCATGTGAAAATATGTTACTAAACTTTTTCATAAACCTAAGGTAGAAGGTCAAAGTAGACAAAGTCAGTATTCGGACCTAGGCTTGGTGGGCGCCCAAGCTGGCACTCAGCTGTGCGCCCAAGGGGCCCGTGTGCCCACACCTTAGGCGCACAAGGGGCCAGGTACCCATGTCTTGTGCACCCAAGGGGGTTGGGCACCCAACTGTGTCTCCCTCGTGCGCCCACATCTTGGTCCAAGTTATGAGTTTCATGCTCTGTTTTCTAGTTCTTTGGTTTTTCACTCTTAGGGCTTCAAATTAACCAAGTTAAGGTTAATATACTTAAAATTTCATGTTTCTAACATCACCACAAGTCTTCTAGGCATCGAAAGAAACCAACAATTTGGGTTTTCATCAACCAAAAGTCAAGTTATGGATCAAAACACCATTTTCACTCTTTCAACCTATACATACATATATGTGTATATAACTTCTAATATCTTCCATAAATGTAACCAACTCTTAAAAGGGTTTCTCTAATGGTATTCTAGTCTTTGTTACACATCACATATGTAAGAATGAGGCATTAAATCCCTATCTCAAGTTGTAAGAAGATGGATCAATAAGAAGATGTTTTGTGCTCCCAAGCTCTCAAGCTTTGATGGACTCAATCCTCTCTCTCCTTGATCCAAACTACAGATAAATCACATAAAAGAGTTCCTTGAGGTTCCAATTACACTCTTACAAGATTAATTTGATTTCCATGCAAACTAAAAGAACTTAACTTAAATTTTCCACCCGGTTTCCTTTCCTTCTTCTTCCTTGTTCTTCCTTTGCTTCTTCACCCGATTTCTTCTTCTCCAAACAACTTCTCTCTCTCTCTTGCATCATCTCAAACACATATATATATTTAACCAATATTTTAATCCCCAAACAGTGAATTTCAGATTTCCCATCAGCCCTAGCTAGGTATAGGTATGAATAGGGTGAGGCTCAACTGAAAAATGCAGAGCAATCCATACCTATCAATTCTACTGCTCCTTGGGCACCCAAACTCTTCTCAGGTGTGCGCCAAGACCTTGGGCACCCATGACACGTGCGCCCAAGGTAACCTCCTCTTGCACACTTGTTAAATTGTCATCTTTTGATTGCCTAACCCATCTCTTTCAAAGTTCTCAACTCTAAAACACCATTGACGATCCATGCTACTAAATTGACATAATATCCCTTCCAAAGTATACCAAAACCATAAGTTTAAGTTAATACAAAAGTCCAAGGCATTACAGGCCCCACGCTCCAAAAGCTCCTCTCTTTTTCTTAAAGGCAAGTGCTTTTGGGAAGTTAAGGTTCCTTCGGATTGCTCTTGGACATAGCATAAATTGCTCAAGCTCAGAGAACAAGCTAGCCTCATTTCCCAGTCAATATTAGGGAAAGGTGACTATTTTCCCATGGTTCTCTAATTGGCATCCTAATGGTCCTTAATTCCCAAATATGGTCCTGTAATAGCCTGTGATGTTGGTTTGCCAAAAGATGAAAAAGTCTCACAAGTGATCAACAATAGACAATGGAGGTGGCCCAATTCGTGCACATAGGAACTTAGAGAGGTCATACTTGAAAGCCCCCCAGACTACCTACCATATCCTCAAGCTGTGGATAAATTAATATGGATGGCTTCCAAAAATGAAGTTTACAAAGTTGTTGCAACATGGAACTCAATTTGGGAAAGGTTCCACAAGGTAATATGGCATCATTTGGTATGGTTTCCTAACCACATTCTTAGGGATGGTTTCATTTTGTGGCTTGCAATTAAAGAAAGGCTAAATACCAAAGACAGAATGCTTGCATGGGGAATAACTATTGATCCCACTTGTGTCTTGTGTGGGCAAGCATTAGAGATTATGGATCACTTATTCTTCTAATGTACTTTCTTGGCTAAACTAAGGGGAATTGTACAAAGGAAATGCTCCATAACCAAAGCTAGACAAACTTGGAAGGAGGAAGTCTATTGGGCCATGGGTAAGTTTAGTGGGAAACATCTTGCTAGTACAATACGCAAGCTTGCTTGGGCTGCTCTAATATATCAGGTGTGGCAAGAACGAAATACAAGAATTTTCAAAGGTCTTCCATCATCAATTCCTGCTATTATCCATAACATAAGCCATGTAATTAATATTAAGCTTTCTCAACTCCCTGTCATTAATGTCACACATGAGAATACTAGTTTATGTAGTAATTGGGGGATTCTGTTGTAAATATTACTTTGTCATACTGAAGTATGCCCCTAAGATGATGTACATTTTTGCCCATTAATCAAAAAAATTATTTAATTACTTAAAAAAAAATCTATTGGACAAACTTGGTAATAAAAGTTACTCGACAAAGGTTCAAATTAAGGAGACTCCGGCCTGGTGTTTTCGAATCAATTTCTAAGAGAAACGTCCACAACCATCACTAAAGTAGTTTTTTTAACAACAATATTTCCTAAAATAAGACCTCCCTTGCTTCTAGGGTGAGAGATAATATTCCAACTCACTAAGTGATCCCTCCTACACTCCTCACTTCCTTCCTGCAACAAATCTCTCATCAATTTCTCAACAGAATTGGCAACACTAAGAGATATTTTGAAAAAAAGACAAACAATAGATGTATTTTGAATAAACACAAATAGTAAATTCGAATAATTGCAAACACCTAATGAACCAAATTCAGTCTACCGCCTCTCGAGGTTATTGTTTTTTTTCCATCCATCCAATTTTTTCAATAATTGGATTCCAAAAAGTTTTGGAGGAAGGATTTCAACCAAGGGATAGGTCTTAAGTATTTCACTAGCCAATTTTCAACTGCACAACCCAAAGCATTACGCAACCTTTCAACTTAAATTGCTCAAAGTATGATGTACTTTGATGTATTCAGGAGATAGGGTCCATGTTTGATCAAGACCCATCAGTTAAAAGAGCTTCTAAAATTCAGTACGTTGTATCCTGGTCTGACCTACTTATAATAGTACTTTGTGATGAGTGGAGAAAGTGCAAAAGAGGTATTTAACGTTGTTAATTACGAAGGACTGAAGTTCACTAGATGTGTTGTAGTAGCATCTTGATGAATTAGGTTTTTTATTTTTATTTTATTTTATTTTATTTTTTTGTACCAATTGAGTCTTCATCCCCTCAGAAAGAGCCCTTGTACCTGTTATTCCCATCATGAAAATCTTCTCTTGAAGGTATGCCAAATATCAAGAAATTGAAGATTTTAGCATCAATAAGTTGAATAGAATTTTTTACTATTGTTGTATATAGTTATGCAAATTTTAGTAATATTGTCTTTTATCACCGCAAAAGCTATTCCTAGTGAATCGTCTTATATTGCTGGTAAAAGGATGTGCGGGTTGGTGAAGATTGTGTTTGAACTCAAGTTTTGTCAATTCTTTTTCTCTTTTTTTTTTTGGTAATTAAGTTTTGTCAATTCTTTCTATAGAAGCATAATAAATTATTTGGTAGATGTTGCAATTGTGTGCCTAAATATCAACAGCAGATCTAAGAATTCTCCTATTAGTCTCTCCCCTCCCTCCCCCTCTCTCTCTCTATCTCTCTATCTTATCACCGCAAAAGCTATTCCTAGTGAATTGTCTTATATTGCTGGTAAAAGGATGTGCAGGTTGGTGAAGATTGTGTTTGAACTCAAGTTTTGTCAATTCTTCTTCTTTTTTTTTTTTGGTAATTAAGTTTTGTCAATTCTTTCTGTAGAAGCATAATAAATTATTTGGTAGATGTTGCAATTGTGTGCCTAAATATCAACAGCAGATCTAAGAATTCTCCTATTGGTCTCTCCCCTCCCTCCCCCTCTCTCTCTCTCTATCTCTCTCTCTTATGCATGGGCGTTTTTATTTATTTTTTTATCAAGTCTTTTTTTTCTTTCCCAAGGTTGGGGTGGTTTCAAGCTAACAATTTGCATACAGAAATCATAGAGATTCTTTGAAAATGGAAGTGTCTTGGAACAAATAGCTTTTATGTAATTTTCCTGTTAGTTTACATCAAATATGTAGAGAATTTGATTAAAACTATGCATCATTTCACATTCTCCCATAATAAAAACTAATTGGTTAAGTTATTAATATTTTTAATTTGTAATTCTTGTACCATTTGTAGAAATTAAAACATTATTTAAAGAGAAATGTTGGAGATTATTTTGATGGTATACTCTCCTCCTTCCTTCTTTCACATTCTTCCATAATAAAAGCCAATTGGTTAAGTTACTAATATATTTAATTTGTAATTTGTGTGTCATTTGTGGAAATTAAAACAGTACTTAAAGATAAAGATAAATGTTGGAGATGATGGTATATAGGAAAAGTGAGTTCTTGGGTTACCCACCTGGATAATTATACAAAGTGAATATTCCATTTGAAGTTGGGAAATGAAATAAGGTGATGGGATTGAAGTCAGGATGATAAAAGTAAACCCAGGAAGGTGCAACCACATGTACATGATAATAAAGGTTGTATGATAGTTGTTAGTTGGGTTAGGTTGCACTTCGTATGATTTATCGAAATTGCCTTCATAACTGATCCATACCCCTCTATATGGGAATTTCGTGTCTCTTTTATGTTCCTTGAAGGCATATTTTCACTTTGATGATCCCTCTCTGCATCAATGTTTATATAACAACCCTATACTAGCTTGGCTTTATATTGCTAAGATTATAAATAAAATACAGATGTCTAATAACATATGTTGTTTTGCCCCTCAACCAAGAATAGATGACAAGCATTCAAGATTGTTGCACTTTTGGATCCGTCCAACCACTTTTCCATTCATGGATACTACTAAGTATACCACCCAAGAAAAGATGAAGACTAATATGATAGTCGATGAGAGACAGACTTTGGCATTTCAAAGTGAGTGCTCTTGCAAGTCTATTTTGCCTATGATTATGGGGGAGATAAATTTACTGAGCAAAGAGGTAGAGAAAAGATTAAAACATTTACTTGACCTTGGAATGTCTGTAGATTTATCAAACCTTCCTCAAACTTCATAGGTTTCCTCTTCGAGAGCAACATCAAATTCTTTGTTAAGTTCTTTTTAGTTTCATGATATTCAACATTTTACTTTATATATGGGGTGAGAATGTCTTTGGTCTAGCCACCATTCTACAAATGTTTATACAAAGCGATTCCTATGTATGGACCGTAGATTAGAGCATGCGATTAGTGCCCTTTTTTTAATTAGCTTTGCTTTTTCTTTATATCTATTTTTGTAAGTTTTAAGGGGATTTACCCTCCTTTCTTTAACAGCATAATCCCACTTGTCATTCTCTCCAAAATTTGTAACATCGGTAACGTTAATCTATACTCGAGCTGAAGCAAAAGTTTTGAGTTTCTGTAAACAAATGCATGTATTGCATACGTGCTCTTTTTAGTCTTCAGAAATCTATCCCTCTATCAGTCACTATGCAGCTTCAATTTTGAGGATTTCACCATAAAATTATATTTGATTAGGCAATTATTTCATTTCTTGGAATTATCCTTTTTACTTGTAAAGGGAAATGTTGGCTACACTTAGCCCACCCTAGATCTTCCAATATAGGAGTATTGTGCACTGGCTTGCATCTTTTAGGAAGTTATTTCATTAAATTTATTTTGTCTCATTTTTTTCTTTTTTTGTTACGTATTTATGATTATTTATATATATATTAGAATTATATATATATATATATATATATGTATATTTTGCCCGTTCTAAATTGTGTTTTCTTTTTTTGGTAGTGACAATGACTTGCTTGCAATTTACCTAAAACAACATGCTAAAAGCATTGAACCTTCATTTTAAGTGAAACTACAAAGTAAAAAAGGGATGAAAACAAAAAGAAATGAAGTCAAGGAGAAAAAGACTGTTAAGGTTGTGATTTGTTTGCTTCATTGAAGGATTTGTAACTTAATTCATGTATTCATGCTTTTTTTATTCTTATGTTATAATTCTATTTACAAAGAGAATATGAATGCATTTCATTCGATTCTTGTGTCCTCACAATACTTGGACAAGTAATGCTTCACATTTGTGTGTGTGTGTGTGTTTTTTTTTTTTTTTTTTTTTTTTTTTTTTTTTTTTATAGGTAAGCGGGGGGAAGGCCCCCAGTTCGAACCCGAGTGGTGAGTGGGCAAAAAATAGATTTCAACCACCGAGTTAAGTGTCTCACCCTATCAGGCATTGTGTTACGTGAGCCCTTTATTATTTTTTAATAATCTTCTTCTTCTTCTTTTTTTTTTTTTTGGCATAGCTTAAACATGTTTATTCTTGTGGAGGTCTCCTTTTCACAAGTAGCAGATTCTGGTCTAAATGGCCAACATGTTGGAAATGGTCGAGATGTATTGAATCACACTGCTTTGTGCTAGTTGATTTTTTTTTTTGGTAAGTGCTTTGTGCTAGTTGATGCCTCAATGAAAGAGTTTAATTTGGTCGATTGATTAAGTGTGTATAATTGTGATTATGTATGATTTGAATGTCATATTTCAAGATTTTTTTGAATCTATATAATAAAGAAGTTCAAAATTTTAAATCTAATATGATCATTAAGCTAGTTACAATATATAATATATGGTCATTAACCTTGTTAGATTTAGAATTTTGGGTTGCAAGGGTTTTCCTAAAACTCCTAGAAATAGGCATTTGCCTCAAGTGTGGAATTTGCTGGAGGAGCTCCTAATTTGAATTTGGTGTTGGGTTGCTATTAATCATGATCTGGTTTGGTTATGATGTTGGGTTGGATTAGTATTGTTGTTCTTTGATGATGCTTAACCATGTAAAGGCCGTTATGTGCACTACGCTTGGATGAGTTGCCTCCTGTAGTTTGATGGACCTGAGGGGTTTTGTCACGTCGGGAATGATTTGCTGTATTTGCTGTGACCTCCTCCTTCATTTGTCTGCTGGTTTGAAGCCTGAGGACTGTTTGGATGGGGTTTATCTGTTCATTGATTGGATGGGACGGTGTATAAGCTATTTCATTGCTACACTGTTCACTGATTTTCTGATTGCTGCCAAGTGTCCGTTGCATTGGCGGGCGGTTGTGTCGGTTTATTACCTACTTCGGATGTTGCTGTCAAGAAGGGGCTGATGTTGTTTGTTGAGGCTTGTGTTACTTGGCTTGGTGATATGGAGCATTTATCAGCTATTTTTCCGCTGTATGGCTATTGGCATATTTGCAATATTATTGTAAGTTGGGTAAATTACATCTAAAGTTCCTAAATATTAGAGTAATTACACATGAAATTTACAATTATCAAAAAAAAAAATTTGAAATTTATAGATACCTTTCTATTTTGAATATTTAATGTATAGACAAAACTACCCTCAGTTTAATTAACTAACCAAAATAACCCTTCTTGCCCTTCTGTTTTCTCTCTCGCTTTCTCGCTCTACTGTAAAATAAAATCTTCACCGCCTGCGGGTCTAGCAGGAGACTGGAATCCAATCCCATTAACTGAACCAATGATTCCGCCAACAATTTCATGAAGATTCACACCAAAAGTTTTTTTCCAGCGTTATTGCCCTCTCAGTGTCCGCAACAGCATCTCAACTTCTCCATTGACGGTGATGTATCAAAATCAAAGATGAATTTGTTAGAAGAAAAGAAAAGAATTCTTGTTTATTGATGTGTGTTGAATACAAGATACAAGGTCCCTTATATAAGCGGGACAATAACCCTAATCCTAGTATGATATGGATAGGACAATAACCCTAATCCTAGTATGATATGGATAGTAATCCTAATTATGGTATGATACATAATAAGGAATCCATAAATTACAAGATTCTAAATATAATACTAACTATATATAATACCAGACTTAACACCCCCCCTCAAACTCAAGGTGGTAACGCAGGAATCAACTTGAGTTTGGCGATTAATTCAGAAAAGCGGCCAGGAGGATGAGCCTTTGTGAAGAGATCTGCAATTTGATTCGCTGAAGATACAGAAATAAGACGAACAGAGCCTTGTCTGACATGTTGACGAATAAAGTGACAATCTATTTCAATGTGTTTGGTGCGATCATGAAAAACATCATTGTGAGCAATCTGAATAGCACTTTGATTGTCACAATATAATGGAGTGCCTGTAGAATGAGGGACACCCATATCAGTAAGGAGCCACCTAAGCCAAAGGAGCTCTTGAGTAGTATCAGCGAGAGCACGGTACTCAGCTTCAGTACTAGAGCGAGCAGTGAGGGTTTGTTTCTTACTACGCCAGGCTATGAGAGAGGTCCCTAGAAAGAAACAAAACCCTGTAGTGGAGCGACGATCAGTCGGATCACCAGCCCAGTCAGCATCAGAAAAGGCATGTAACTCAAGTGGAGAATGTGCTGAGTAATAAAGACCATGAAACATAGTGCCCTTGATATAACGAAAATGCGGAGTAACGCAGTAAAATGATGAGACCGTGGAGCAGCCATGAACTGACTAACAATATGGACAGCATAAGCAATATCAGGGCGAGTGACAGTAAGATAAACAAGGCTACCAACAAGTTGACGATACAAAGTCGCATCAGATAAAGGTGTACCATCAAGAGGAGTGAGACGGAACTGTGTATCAATCGGGGTAGAAGCAGTCTTATAATCAGAAATACCTGCCCGTGTCAAGAGATCAGAGGCATACTTAGCTTGAGAGAGAAAATAACCAGAAGAATCACGGGAGATCTCTAAACCCAAGAAATAATTGAGAAACCCAAAATCCTTCATCTCAAACTGGCGACTGAGAAATTGTTTGAGATGAGAAATGCCAACACTGTCATCCCCAGTAATAATCATATCATCCACATACAGAAGAAGAAGAACAGATCCAGTTGTAGTGGTGCGGAGAAACAAAGCAGAGTCATATGAACTGGAGGTAAATCCAAACTCATGAATAGTAGAACTAAATTTTGCAAACCAGGCACGGGGAGCCTGTTTCAACCCATATAGTGCTCGACGAAGCTTGCAAACATGAGAAGATGGAACAGATGAGCCAGGAGGAGGCTGCATGTAGACTTCCTCAGTGAGATCACCATTCAGAAAAGCATTCTTAACATCCATCTGATGAATGTCCCAGTTACGAGCAGCAGAAATAGCAAGTAAGCTGCGAACAGATGTAAGCCTAGCAACAGGAGCAAAAGTTTCTTCATAGTCAATGCCATACTCCTGAGTGAAACCTCGAGCAACAAGACGAGCTTTGTGTCGCTCAATGGAACCATCTGAACGAGTTTTGATTTTGTAAATCCATTTGCAACTGATAGCAGTTTTCCCAGGAGGAAGAGGAACCACATCCCAAGTATGAGTTTTCTCAAGAGCCTGTAGCTCATCATCCATAGCGTGCTGCCATAAAGGATTAGTACAAGCCTCACGGTAGGAAGAAGGTTCATGAGTAGAAAAGGCAGCAGAACCAACAATATAATCACGAAGACGAACAGAAGGTTGTGTTACCCGTTTAGGACGTTCTGAGGGAGGAGAATTGTCAATAGGAGAGGGGGGAGAATACTCATCAGGAGTGGTCACAGGTCCAGCAGAAGGCCCAGGTGTCTCGGGATGAATCGTAAGCAGTGGCGGCTGAGAAATCTGTGGACTTTCTGTATCAAATATGTCAGAATGCAAATCAGTAGAAACATCAGTAAAAAGAGGAATGTGGGAAGAGGGAGAAAGTTGAAATGAAGAAAGAGTGGAAAACATCTTGTGTTCCCAAAAGACAACATGTCGTGAGACACGAAGACGCCGAGAAATGGGATCCCAACAACGATACCCTTTATGTTCAATACCATAACCCAGGAAGCAACAGAGACGAGAGCGTGGTTCAAGTTTAGTGCGTTCATGAGGTTGAAGAAGAACAAAACAAGCAGAACCAAACACTCTAAGATGAGAATAATCAGGAGGAAATCCATACAAGCGTTCAAAAGGGGTAGTATTACCAAGGACAGAGGTGGGAACACGATTAATGGTATAGGCGGCAGTAAGAGCAGCTTCCCCCCAAAATTTTTCTGGACAAGAGGATGAAATAAGAAGGGCACGAATTGTATCAAGAAGATGACGGTGTTTGCGTTCAGCCCGACCATTCTGCTGAGATGTCCCAGGACAAGAAAAATGAGATAGGGTCCCCTGAGAACGGAGAGCAGATAGAAACTCAGAGTCAAGATATTCCATAGCATTATCAGATCGAAAAACTTTAATTGTACTAGAAAATTGGTTTTTCACCATTGCTGAGAAATCAGAGTATATTTGTTTAAGTTCAGAACGTTTAGTCAAAAGGTACAACCAAGTATAACGGGTAAAATCATCCACAAAAATAACAAAATAGCGAGAGCCGCCCATAGTGGGAGTGGGTGAAGGCCCCCAAATATCCGAGTGAACAAGATCAAAAGGTGCAAGAGAAACAGAATTGCTATTATTAAAAGGTAAAGCATGTTGTTTAGCAGTTTGACATGGTAAACAATCAGTTTTCTCAGAAACCACATGACCCAATTGACCACTAGAAATTAAGGTTTTCAAACGACTAAAAGACACGTGACCCAAACGACAATGCCAAAGATTAAAATTAGAGGCTGGGGAAGCAGAAGCAGCAGCGGAAGCAGCAGAAGTAGCAGCGGAAGTAGCAGAAGGTAGTGGAAGCTGGAGGTAAACAATCTCAAACAGACGTCCATGCTTACGGCCGATCCCAAGAACCTGTTTCGTCCGTGGATCCTGCACCAAACAACCAGAAGCAGAAAAAGTAATGATGAGACCCAGGTCACATAATTGACCAATAGACACAAGATTTAAAGTAAGATTGGGAATATGATAAACTTCAGAAAGAGAAATAGATGGTGTAGAAATGTGACCAGTATGAGTAACAGACATATGGGTACCATCAGCAGTATGAATGGTGGGAATAGAGGATGATGGAGCAATGGAGGAAAAAATAGTAGAATCCGAAGTCATATGATTGCAACATCCTGAATCAAAATACCAAGAGGAATTACCTGGCATGACGAAAAGAGCAGTAGATGGAGATGTACCAGTTTTGGCAAGAACTTGCTGAATGATGGATTCCACATCAGTCATAGAAAATGATGGATCAGAAGATGAGGATCCGTCTGAAGCAACAGCAGCAGTGGTACGGGAGCCAGAAGATTTGGCTGAGGACGTAGAAGATCCTCTTTTGAAAGGAGCCTTGGAGGAGGAAGCCTTGGGACAGTCACGCTGAAAATGACCCGGAGCTGTTTTGTGACAAGTCAAACACTTACGAACTGGACAGTGCTCAAATGAATGAGTATGTGGTAGACCCCTGTTTTGACAGTAGATGCAGGAGTGAGAAGCTGATGATCCAGAAGAGCGAGTGTGAGATATGACAAGGGCGGCATCTGGAACGGAGGACGGTGTCGTAGCAAGAACTGAGTCCAACGTCTTGGTTTTGAGGCCAAGACGGGTTTCTTCAGACAAAAGTTCTGAAATAGCCTGTTCAAGAGTGGGTAGTGGCATGCGATGGAGCAACGAGGCACGAACCGACTCAAAGGTGTCATGAAGAGCCATAAGGAAGAGCAACAGTCGTTGATGATTGCGGTGGACAGTGTACAATTGAGCATCCTCAGAATCTTTCCAGGTGGGTTCACATAAGGCAAGCTGATCCCAAACAGAGGACATGTGAGAGAGGAAGTCATTGATGGACTGCCCAGGCTCTTGACGCATACGGTGTAGATTCTGAAGTAGCTGATATTGATGGGCATGACCAGTGGTCTGATAACGATCCTTTAAGAAATCCCAAATAGCCTTAGCCGGAGAAGGATACTGAGCATCATCATGGAAGCGGCCAAATTGAAGACTAATGGAAGGAACAGTAGTAGCACGAAACCAGGTAACAATCTGGTAATTCTTGCTTTCCCAATCGTCAAGACGATCATCAAAGGCTGATTGATCCTCATTGTCTTTCTGAATAGGTTTTGTCTGAGAACCAGAGATAATACGCCATAAACGACGGCCCTTGATAAAACCAGAAAGGGCTTGGGCCCACAAAACATAATTGGTCCCATCGAGAATGACAGAAAGGGACGTAATGTTGTCGGAGCGGTCCATAGAGGTAGCTTTCAAAAGGGCACAACAAACAGTAGATGAAAAACAGAGAAGAATGGGACAAAACGGAGATCACCAGTGTGTCCGGAACGCCGAAAAAGGTCAGGAACCGGTCTGAACCGGCTGAAAAACTGACGGAAGATGAGTGAACCGGCCCAAAGGGCGAACTGAAACCGGTTCGGGATGAACCGGTCTGGATCTGGCAGCGGCGCGTGAGATCACGCGCGGAATTCAAGCGGCGCGTGAGGGCGCGTGCAGGCTTCGTTTTGGGACCGGTTGACGGTGGTAGGTTCGTATCTGAGAGAGGGACCCGATGATATATATATATCCTCGAATAACTGCAAGACGAAGACGAACAGAAGCGAAAGAAACAAGAACTTCTGAAAATCACGGGCAATCGTCAGGCAGTCTTCAGGCGGCGCGTGAGAGCGCGTGGAGACTTGTTTCGGCTTCTGGTTGATGGTGTTAGGTTCGTCTCTGAAAGAGCAACCCGATGATATATGGAGATCTCTGAATAACCGCAAGATGACGGATGATAGAAGCAAAACAGACAAGAACGTCTGTAAATCACGCAAAAAAAAAAAATACCAAAATTTTCTAGAAAATAATGGCTGAAAAAAAAATATGAAAAGAATTAGAGCGAAGGCTCTGATACCATGTTAGAAGAAAAGAAAAGAATTCTTGTTTATTGATGTGTGTTAAATACAAGATACAAGGTCCCTTATATAAGCGGGACAATAACCCTAATCCTAGTATGATATGGATAGGACAATAACCCTAATCCTAGTATGATATGGATAGTAATCCTAATTATGGTATGATACATAATAAGGAATCCATAAATTACAAGATTCTAAATATAATACTAACTATATATAATACCAAACTTAACAGAATTAAAATTGAAGAGCAATCAAAATACAATTGGGAAACTAATCTTAAATGATAAAATCAAAGAATAAAAAAATTAAATACAAATCTCCATGTCTGTACGTTCTTGCTTTCAACAAAACTTCCAATTCCATTGTCGACACCATCACCGTGACGAATTAATGGCTAACAACATCGCCGCTACCTTAAAAAAATTCCGACAATGAACCAACCCCCTGTAATTTTCGGCCATCCATTGGCCATCTTGTTAAAGCTTTAGCCCCTGTTCACACATATAAATATATGTACATTTTATACATTCATATATATATATACTATATAAATATATACTAAAATATCAAACGTATATACACCAATCAGATCTTGAATTGCCCAAAATCAAGCATTCCCGTGGTCAATCTCAGATACCCACTTCCCTCTATGGCCTCCTACGAACACCACCATCGTCGCCCCCTTGACCTCCATGAAAATGGTGAAACAGCCACCTGCCACCACCATAAACTAATTGTAAAACCCAAGCATTCCCAAATCTCTGACGCCGATGTACAATCAGAGTTCGCCCACCACGACAGGGTCGTCGCTTGGATCAATAACTTTGCCGAGGGCAAGTTCTAGAAGGGTGACACCGCCGTCATTATCCACTACGCCTACAGTGCCACTGTCCATGCCTACGTCTCCAACACCAGCAATCAAGTCATCGAGGTCCCACTACCGTTCCCGATAAACTCCAACGACGAAATCAAAATTACAAGGGTTAGGGAGAAGCTGAGGAAGAAACCATAGAGGTCGAAATCTATGAGAGTGTTGGAGAGGGAGAACACACTGTAAATCCCTCTTAATGGTTAAAGGTTTGAACAGTTAAAAGGTTTGATTGAAGGGTATTTCAATCATTTTACATATCATGAAAGGATAGAAAAGGGTAAAAATGACATTCTAATTAGTTTTTATGGCTGACGTCATTATTTTTTAATAAAACTCTAACGGTAGACAAACAGAAGGAGGTCTGGGATACAAATATTTTGAAATAAGAGAAATGCTTGTAAATTTGAAATGTTAAAAGAGTCTATATGTAATTAAACAAATATTTAGGGAGTCTAAGTATAATTTACTCTTGTAAGTTTGTTGTGCTAAGAAGTCTTGGTATTAGAATTTCTTATCTAGTTTCTGAGGCTCTTAAAGCTAGTGTTTTTCGAGTTTCATTGTTTGGTACTTTATTGTACTATGGGGGTATACCCTTTGAATTTTATATTTAGTTATTTTATTAATATATTCTTCCCCCTTTCAAAAAAAAATTAAATTTAGAATATTTTTAACTGTTAAATTTGTTTAATTGTAAGATTAGTTTTTTTTTTCTCTCCATTTTAGTTGTTTTTTTTACTCACTTCACATGAAAATTATTTCTTGCTATTATCATATTTTTTGAATATTTTTTATATAAGTTTTTAAACTAATATTTTTTAAAATGTGATAATATCAATAATAAATAATAAAATTTTACACATTAAACACTATATAAATACTTTAATCTCTTTTAATTAATAATTTTTACTTTTTAGGTTATTTCGACAGTTTTTTTATATAGGTTTGTTTGACAAATTTACATTTAAATTCTTTGCCGGCCAAATTATGTTTTCGTGTCTTCACGTACGAGCATCCCTAGCATCAAACAAACCATAATGAAAAATAACAAATGAAATTTATTATTTACCTATAAAAAGTTAATAAGCACTGATTGAGACTTGGTTATAAGTAGTAATTTACAAGAGTGGACAAGTTAAAAGCTCCTACTAGATGCTCAAGTCTTTGGGTGTTGAAGGGGATAATTTTCTCATGCCTTCTCACATTAATAACTTCCCAAAATAGCTGTTCACTTCTTGAATAAATTCGCACCCACCACTTGAATAACTTTTTATATGATGACATAACTTCTCCATTACTTGAACATTCACATTATGATTTTTTTTTTTTTTCATTTGACATCAAGGATACACATAATTCAATTTGGGACTAAAAATCACCGTGATTAATTGGTTTGGAAGATTTTGGAACAGTAATCAAAATTTTTTACTAAAAATTTGAATTAAACCAAATAATTTATTCTAATTTGGTTTTTCTAGTTTGGTTTGACAATTTTATGAGACAACAAATATATAGATATCATATAAATATATATCCTCACTAAATTTAACTTAATTCATGTTAATGGTTCTAACATGATATATGTATATATACAAATATAAATATTCATGCTTGTCATGAAACAAAATTAAAGAGATAGGCATTTTGAATGTAAAGTCTAGAATTAAAATGACTTAATCTTTTAGAGATAGGCATTTTTTTTTTTTTTTTTTTTTTTTTTTTTTTTTTTTACTTACCAAAAAAAAAAATTCCTGAATTTATTGTTTTCATGTTTTCTTTTATTAAAAAAATTGTATATTTAGCATATTATACAAATATAGGTTAATTATATTAATAGTATCGATTTGATTAATGGCCCCTCAAACTACAAGATGAACTTAATCATTTTTTAATTTTTCAAACATAACTGAACCGTTGATTCAAAAACTAGACCAAATTAAACCAAAAAGACCAGTTTAACTTGGTTTGACGATTTGATTGATTCGGTTGTCCACCCTACTTAACATGTGTCCTTATGCTTGGAAACATATCAATTTACATAAACAATTCAAAATAGTCAACGAAATGAATTAAATAAGTCTTTCTAGTAATTTCACAATTTAAAAAAAAAAAAGGTCATCCCAACAATCATTAGCTTTCTCTAAAAAGAATTCTTAGGCAACTACCGAAATCAATATTAGCACATAACATCTTTGTTGTTGGATTTAGTCCAACAATCTGAGAATTTAGTCCAACCATATTAACTAAGCCTTTTTAGGCCATGAGATTAACTCCAACAGGCAAGATGGATTTTTTTTTTTTTTTTTTGGTAGTTAAACGTTTGTTTTATTACTAAAAAATTTAGATTTACAACAAGCTTAGAACTAACCCCTAAGGGTACACACCCTATTTAAAGGGTTCCAAAGAACAAGACCATCTAATCTATCCATTAATAATTCCACTTACAACCCAAGTCAATAGGCTAGTAATAAATCACCTCAAGATTTCATCTTTTTCCTACTTTGCTTGGATTTGGAGTTTGATTCTTTGATGAGTGAAATGCTGGCCAATGCTTGCTCCTTAGCGGAATTAAGCGTTTGTATACGATCTAGGAGTAGCTTCTTTTCCCAAGCTTGGGAGGAGGTTGGTATTGTTTTTGCTTGCTTTGGCTCTTGTTTGGTTGATACCTCATCATCCTTTGGCTCTTGCTCCAACTTTAGACTTCTGTCTTCCTCTTCACACTCATCCATTTCCTTTTCACCTCTTGGAAACTCATCCTCATGGCATGATTGTAAGATCTCAAACATATTAGAAAAAGTTTGTGGCATATCCTCGTTCCTTTCGTTTGGTGCTTGAATGCTTGTCTTTGCTTTTCTTCCCTTGTTGCCACTCATTCTCTTCGTGTTGCTCCTTAACTTTTCATTCTTGTTTGGTGAGCTTTGCATCTTGTTTAAGCTTAATTGGGCAAGCTAGTGTGAAATGACCAAAAGTCTTGCATTTCTCTCATCTTTTTGGACTCCAAGGAACTTCTACCTTTTTTTCAAATGGGCTACCATATCCCAAGTTTAACTTGAAAGACTTGAGAATCTCCTTCTCAACTTGAACTTCAATGTAAATTCTAGCAAAAGTGAGCCTTGTCTTCTTCTACGTATACTCATCAAGAAATAAAGGCTTGCCAATAACACTTGTTACATAACTCAATCCTTTATTTGACCAAAGCTCAAGAGGAATGTTGTAAAGTTTGACCAAAATAGGAATGGATGAAAATTCTTCTTTAGTTAATTGCATGCCCGGGTACCATTTTTTAATGAGAATTAGCCGATTGCCGCAATAATAAGAACCCCCTTCCAAAATTTTCATCAAAGCATCCTCATTCATGAAATTAAAAATGTAAAACTCATTGTCAAGGGTGACTAGTTCTTTAAGCTCATTTGTCCAAATTTTCTTTGCCGATGTTGCTATATAATGGAAAGAATTTCTTTTGTCAAAAAAGTATCCAACAAGTGCATGGTCCCAATGCATGTAACCTTGCTTTGGAATTTCTAGTGGAACTTTTAATTCATTTGCTTCTAATTCAACATTAAAGTGCCTAAGCTTAGTAGACTTGAATTGCTCTTGTGAACCAACTAATTTGGACCAAGATAACTTACCCGGTTCGGCTCCTCTAGCTGGTTTGGTTCCATTAACATTGTGGGCCCCTCGAATTGAAGATGTGGAAGTAAAAGGCTGGAAATTTGCTGCCAGCGGATACTTTGTGGAATGATTTACCTCGGGTTTAACTTGCTCCAAATTAAATGTGGGCCCGCTAGTTGTTTCGGCTGAATTGGGAACAAAGGGCGTTGAATTTTGACCCGAACAAGGCTGCACTCTTGTACACGCCGGACCATAATGTTCCCCCATGTTGTTGTGCACGGCTATACATGGTTTTGCAGAGGATGTCCCACTTCCATTTATATCAACTTTGAAATTGACTTCCTCATGTGTCTCGGCTGTTGCATCTTGTTTACCCGACGGACTAGAGCTATGCCCATTGACGTTTTGCTCAGCTACACGTGATGAATTGTTGGGGGACCCACCTAGCTCATTTAATGACTGTTTGACCGACCAAAATATATTAAATATCATTAAATTTTTACTATTTTTTATATTTTTTTTAATAAAATTTATTACCTTTATGTAACTTTTTGACTAAAAATTAACGAACCAAACGGACGCTTAAATAAAGTACTCACCCGGTCTGAACTTTGCACGGCTTCATCAGGTGTGAACTCCAAGCTTGTATCATCTTCACGTGAGGCAGCAGCTACATGGGACCCACCATTACCCCTTAAGTCAAACTTCAAGTGTGCTTGCCAGCTTGTCTCGGTTATTGCCTCATTTGTACCTAACGGGTAAATGAAGTTTCCATGGGTGCTTTGCTCAATCGCACGTGGAGTGGCAGAAGACCTGCCATTGCTTTTAAAATTTGGGGTGAGCCCGATTCCCCCTTTTGAAATCAAATTTTGACTTTTGACTTGGGTGGGAAATTTTCCATTTGATGCCGCCTTTGCAATTTCGGGATCCCCATCATCTTCCTCATTCTGGCATGGATTTTTACTGCCATTTGGGTTGGCCGAACCTTCATGCTCATCTTTGGCGGAGTGGGGGCGTGGTGTCTTCTTCTCCTCAACAGCTGAATGAATCTCAAATCCACGGGGAACTTTTTGCTGACTCACATTGACTTCCTCTTCTTTCTTCCTCCCTTCCGGAGTGAGCTCCTTTGAAGATGAATTCAAAGGTTGTTGCTTGTCATTCTTGAAGGGAGCTTGCACCATCCTCTTCCTTTCATTCGAAACAGACTCCTTTGGAGATGAAGTTTTGAGTTTCCTTAATCTCTCAGCAACTTTGGCCATGGAATCTAGAGATTGCTCTTCTACTTTTGCCTTGGACTCGCTGGAATGAAAATGAACTGGAGAACTACAATTAAAATAATTATCATAATCATCATCCTCAGCATACCTCTCATCATCTAGATCTGATAAATTTATTTGGACCTGAGAACTTGAGGATTGACCATGAAAGTTGCCGCCCTTGGCTAATGTTTCCTTGACCAAGCTTGCATGAAATTCTTTAAGTGAAAGCTTGGTTGCTGAATTTTTCTTCACCCGAGCTGCCTTCCCCATGATTATAAGCTTGAAAATAGAAAATTTTAGAGGGAGAAATTTCTAGAGAGAGAAGCTCTCATCTTGGCTCCTCCTTTTTGAGTTAACAGGCAAGATGGATGATATCATAAGTCATCAAAATCATTGTCAACTCCCCCATATCTCTGAAGAACACTAACGATGCACGTTTTACAGTATTGGAAACCAAACACAAAAGAAATTTCCAACCATTACTTGTCGAAATCTTTAATGCTATGGAGAAAATAAAGTTGATGTTAAAATAACTCTTTTCAAACTATTGCACCTTATGAAATCAACTATAACTTTCTTTATAGAATTTAATCTAATAGATCTTTTGATTTCCAAAATTGGGAAAGTTGAGTGTAAATCAAAGAAAATAAAGATGAATAAAGCAAAACAAATAGATAAGCACTAGCGATTTAATGTAGTTCCCTTCTATATTACATGAACTTAGGTACGAATATCAATATGATACATGTTGAGTTAGATTTATTAATTTTGTTATTCAAAGAGACAAGAACAAGGGAAAATATTTATACATTTAATATAATTATTTTATTTTATAAAATAACATTGTATTAACTAAGTTTTGTCAGAGTATTTCACGCATTAAAGTATAAAAACACGAAATGAAATATAAAAACACGAAATGAAATACTTCAAAACAAAAGAAATAAAAATAAAATTAGAGGAAATGTGTTGATACAGTAATGATCCCCTCACATTTGAATACAAAAGTATAGATAATTTATAATTGCTCATGCTTTGTTTGAGAGAGAAATAATCATTAATTTTTTTATCTTATTCCTATTTTATTTATTTTTTAATTTCTCAAAAATATTATTAATTACTGTCAAAAAATATTATTAGTTAAAAAGATTAAAATATTTATAACAAATAATAAATACTGACATTTAAATAAATAATATGTATTTAATGAGTATTTTAAGAAAACAACAAAAAACAGTAAAAAATTAAAATTAAAAAGGACTTTTTTTTGAAAGGCAAAAAGAATTAAATTAATAATAAACAAGTACAAAATACCTTTCAAAAAAAAAAAAAAAAAAAGAGTGTAGAACAACATCGGAGTATTCCCCTAATATTACGTTTAGGACGAAAAAAACCTAGTGAAGACAAGTTAGAAACATGAGTTTATGAAAATAAAAACCATAACTCAAAATAATGTTGAAAAGGTATTACAATGACACACAATGATACCAACTCAACAACAGTAGATATCCTGATGGAGCATTGAGTAGGCCCATATTTAGGGCTAGACGAAATAAGAAACCCAAACCCAATGATGATTTTTATTACTATTAGTTTATTTATTTAATTATATTTTTGGATTATTATTAGTTTATTTATTTAATTGTATTTATTTTGAATTTATCTATTAGGGTTAGAGTTTTCTGTTGGTGCCTATAATAGCACCTTCCGTTATTATTTTAAGATAGATTTGATGAGATTAAAACCCTAGAATATTTCTTTTAACCTTTCTTCTTTGTTTTCTTTATTTTCTTGTTCCTTCGTAGCCGAACTACGTCAATTTGGTATCAGAGCAAATCGATCTATAATCAACAAAAATTCATTGTTCATCTCAAACCCTAGCCGCAAGAAGAGAAAAATAGGGTATAACGAACAGGAGAGGACGAGAGAAGAAGAAAAAAGGACTTGTATGCAGCAAGTTTTACAGGTTATATCTTCTTCATTCACCGTCGGATTGGCCTGAAATTTGGTCAGTACATCCCTCTCTTGTGATTCTTGTGTTTGGACGGTTGGATCGTTGATTTGAACTTCCAGCAGTGAGAATGGCGTTTCCGAACAGAGCAGTTTGGAAGTGCAGAGTTGCAGTTTTTTTTGGTGCGCAGTCTTCATCTATTGGCTTCATCTCCTTGGTTAACCGTTGGATCGGTTGGGTTTTTGGTTAGATTGTTCAGAACATCTGGTTCTATATTTTGAACGGTTGGATCATCCATATCAAATTCCTGTGGTGAGTTCCAGTCGACCAAACAGTGGTGATCAGAAAATAAGGAAACTTGTTGACTGTTCAGTGCAGTTTTCTTTAAAGGGTGATATCTCTGCAATCAACCGTTGGATCAAGTTGAAAATTTGACAGAAGGTTTATGACATATGGTCCTGTAATTTGACCGAAGGGATTGTCAGTTGGAGATTAGAATTATACAGTCCAGACAATGCTGCGTTTGTGAAGCAAGGGACACCTTGTATACTCGCAATTTGATTGATAGTGAAGTTTTTGGTGGGCCAAGGTATCGTGGTTTTTACTCCTAAATTCGAGAAGGTTTTCTATAGGAAAAAAAAAATCACACACCTTGTTTGGTTCCCTTGCAACAATACTAAAGTATTGTAGGCGTCTCAAAGCTCATTCAACGAGGAAATTTTTTTTTTATATTGAAAACTCGATTAATATTTGTGATATTTACGCATATTTTGTTTGAGTGTTTTAGATTCCAGTTTATTTGATAGAGCATAAAGAGTCTAAAAAAAAAAAGGTTAATTCTTTCATAATTCGTGTAAATTGTGGCATATAATCGCATTAAAATTTTTAGCTTTGTGTTTGTTGGATCAGCATATTGTTTATAAATTTTCTTACTTAGTGAAATTTTATATTCTAATTCAGCATGTCAGCCACAAAAAGTGACACCCTTGAACCTTCCTCATCTAACACAAAAGACTCAATTGAGAGACTTAACAATTTTGACTTAAGACTACAAGCCTTATCTCAAGATTTAAATGATAGTCTAGCATGTATTACCCATCATCATGATGCAAATAAAGCACATTTTGATTTAATCACTGCATCGGTAAGTAATTTAAATTCAATGTGTGGTCAATTGACTCAACGTCAACCTACCCTCGAACAACAAACTCATGCAATAAATCAAAAAATAGATTTGCTTATAAAACATTTGGGTAAACATGAAATATGTGAATATGTTGATGAAACTGTTAGAAAACTTTTTGGGTCAACACACACTGGGAATTCAAGTCCTTCTAGGGGTTCACATCAATTTGATGAATTCACAAATGGTTTGCATGACAATTTGGGTAGAATAAACTTTGGTAGTAATTCAATTGCTCAACCTCATACAAGGTTACCCGATATAGGAGGCTTTCAATCCAACCTAGGTGATCAGTTTCAACCTGCTAATGTTAACTTTTCACTAGATTACCAACCACTAAGACAAAATCACCCACCAAATCATATGAGAGAGGATGTCGCTCCTTAGCGATACCAGCCTAGGGTTAATGGTAATTGGGGTAGAGATCAAGATAGGTAGGTTAGACAACCTCAAAGAGATATCACAACAAAAGTCAAAGTCAGTGTTCCTGAATTTGATGGTAGAATGGATCCTAATGCTTTCTCCGATTGGTTAGTAGCTATTGAATAATATTTTGATTGGTATGAAATAATAAATAAAGAACGTATTAGGTTTGCTAAAATAAAATTAACCAATTCAGCTAAAATGTATTGGCAAAATGTGTTGCAAGACATAATTCGTTTGGGTGAACCACCCATCACCCAATGGGTTGTTATGAAAGCTAAGTTGCAAGAAAAGTACATTCCTCCATCATATAAGAGTCAGTTGTTCTCTAACATGATTAATCTAAAACAAATGACTCTTAGTGTAGCTGAATATTCTGCTAAATTTGAGGAAGCTAGGCTTAGGTGTAGTGAGTTCCATACTGAGGATTAATTTGCTATTTGCACCCGTTTTATTAATGGTCTCAGGTTTGATATTCAAAAGATGGTTAAATTGCATGCACCCCACACTGTAGAGGATGCATGTCAAAAAGTATTAGAAGTTGAGAAGTTCAATAGACCTTCCTCTTTTGCACACACAGGTCAGTCCAAGTCACAATCTATGTCATCAAATGGTAATGTTAAACCCAATAACGTTAGGAGCAAGGAGTCTAGTTTATGTAACTTTCTTCTTATTGCTTCTCATATTGAGTCTAAGGCTAGTAATCCATCGATTGTCTATCATAAGTGTCACCAAAAGAGTCATATTGCATCTCGTTGTCCCCAACGTGCATTGGCCTTAAATGTTGAACAGAGTAGTTTGGAGATTAAGGAAGACCAAATTGTTGATCCTTTAGAATGTTATGGTGATGAAGATAATCTTTAGGAAGATCTTGATGCTGATGAGTGTGTTGGTGTGGTTAGATGTGTGCTACCCACGACTGTAGATAATGATAATTGAAAGCGTACTAGTATTTTTCACACAGTCATACAGAGTGGAGATAAGAAGTGTAAGTTAGTGATTGATGGGGGTAGTTCAATGAATGTGGTTTCTAAGAATGCTGTTAAATTGCTAAACCTGAAAGTAAAACCACATCCAAATCCTTTTAGGGTAGCATGGGTGAATGACCACACTTTGCCTGTCACTCAAAGATGTCTAGTCTCTATTCAAATGGGAGATTATAAGGATGAAATCTGTTATGATGTGCTACCCATGGATGTTGCCCATGTTCTCTTAGGTCGCCCTTGGCTTTATGATCTTTAATGTTACCAATTTTGGCAAGGATAATATCTATTCATTTAAGTATAAGGGTAAGAACATTATTTTGAGACCTACTAAGCCAAAAAGTTACAATGGTAAACGTGACATCTATAAACTTTCTGAACGAAATTTGCATATTTTAAAATGTAAGAAGTTTGAGAGAGAGGGAATGGAGACTGTTATGTGCTTAGCTTTAGTAGCAAAGGAAGTTTCATCTGACTTTTCGATTAATGATGTTCCTTTGGAAGTGAAGAAATTACTAGATGATTTTATTGTTGTGGTGCCCAATGAATTACCTAGTGAATTACCACCTTTGAGAGATATCCAGCATGATATAGACCTAGTTCCAGATTCTCAATTGCCTAACCTTCCACATTATAGAATGAACCCTAAAGAGCGAGAAGAGTTGAATAGGCAAGTAGGACTTTTAGAGAGAGGATTTGTTAGGCATAGGCATAGCCTTAGTCCTTGTGCGGTGCCAGCTTTGTTGACACCTAAGAAAGATGAATCTTGGAGAATGTGTGTGGATAGTAGAGCCATCAATAAGATCACAATCAAGTATAGATTTCCTATCCCCCGCCTTGAAGATATGTTGGATTTATTAGCTGGTTCTAGTTGGTTCTCTAAGATAGATTTGCGTAGTGGATATCATCAAATTCGTGTTAGGCCAGGAGATGAGTGAAAAACTGCATTTAAAACACAAAATGGTTTATTTGAGTGGTTAGTTATGCCTTTTGGTTTGTCTAATGCTCCTAGTACTTTCATGAGTTATGACCCATGTCCTACAGCCTTTCATTGGTAAATTTTTGGTGGTCTACTTTGGTGACATACTGATCTATAGCAAATCCAAAGAAGCTCATTTAGAACATCTTCAACAGGTTTTTCTTACTCTTGGAGAGGCTAAACTTTATGTTAACCTTAAGAAGTGTTCTTTCATGCAACCACAAGTGCTTTTCTTAGGCTTTATCGTGTCTGAACATGGCATTTCAGCTGACCCCGAAAAGGTTAGAGTTATTAGGAAGTGGCCTGAACCAAAATCTGTCACTGAGGCTCGTAGTTTTCATGGTTTAGCTTCTTTCTATAGGAGATTTATTAGGGGATTTAACACTATTATGGCTCTTATCACAGAATGTTTAAAAAATGCGGAGTTTCAATGGTCTAATACTGCTAGCCAGGCATTTAGAGAAATCAAGGTAAAAATAACTGAGGCACCTGTTTTGAGACATCCTGATTTTACCAAAGGTTTTGAGGTTGCTTGTGATACATAAAGTGTAGGTATTGGTGGTGTCTTAAGTCAAGAAAGTCACCCTATAGCTTTCTTTGGTGAAAAACTCAATGATGTTAAAAATCGATATTCTACATATGATAAAGAGTTTTATGCTATAGTGCAAAGTCTTCGCTTTTGGAGGTTTTATTTGTTGCCTACTGAATTTGTGTTGTTTTCTGACCACCAAGCTTTAAGATATTTAAACTCACAAAAGAAATTGAATGCTCGACATGCTAAATGGGTTGAATTTTTGAATGAACATTCTTTTGTGATTAACCATCGTGTTGGTATTGAAAACAAAGCTACCGATGCACTTAGTCGATTAACTGTTACACTTTATCGTATGAGTGCTCATGTCATTGGGTTTGATAGATTGAAGGATGAGTATTCTGCATATCTTGACTTTGGTGTTATTTATGATGAGGTTAGTAAAGGTAACCGTCATGAATATGTTGACTTTCTTGTTGAAAATGGTTATTTGTTTAAAGTGACTAAATTGTGCATACCTCGAACATCACTTAGGGATTTGTTAGTTTGGGAGATGCATGCAGGTGGTTTAGCTGGACATTTTGGGAGGGATAAAACCATTGCATTGGTTGAAGATAGATTTTATTGGCCATCTCTGAAAAAGGATATTACTAGGATAGTTGCACAATGTGTCGAACATGTTAGTTAGCTAAGGCTAAGAAACAAAACACCGGTTTATATACTCCTTTACCCGTTCCTCATGAACCTTGGAAGGATGTTAGTATGGACTTTGTTCTTGGATTGCCTAGGACTGCTAGAGGGCATGATTCTATTTTGGTTGTGGTTTATAGGTTTTCTAAGATGGCACATTTTATTCCGTATAACAAAACCAATGATGCTTCTCATATTGCTAAATTATTCTTTAAAGAAGTTGTTAAATTGCATGGTTTGCCTTCCACCATTGTATCTGATAGGGATGTGAAATTTGTTAGCTATTTTTGAAAAACTCTTTGGAAATTGTTTGGAACTATATTGAAATTTACTTACAAAAAAAAAAAAAAACTATATTGAAATTTTCATCTGCTTTTCATCCTCAAATTGATGGTCAAACTGAGGTTGTTAATCGTAGTTTGAGTGATATGCTTAGATGTTTGGTTGGGGTAAAACAAGGTGTTTGGGATTTAATTTTGCCAACAGCTGAGTTTGCTTATAACAATTCTATTAACCGTTCAACTGGTAAAAGTCCTTTTCAAATTGTTAATAGCTACTCACCCCGCACACCCATTGATCTTGTTCCTTTGCCACCTCATATGCGTGTGTCTGAACCTGCAGAAAACTTTGCAAAACACATCCATGACTTGCATGCTGAGATTAGGTGAATGATTTTTCTAAGTAATGAAGAATATAAACTAGCTGCTGATGTGCATCGTAGATCTAAGGAATTTAATGTTGGTGAATATGTCATGGTTCGCATTCGTCCTGAAAGAATTCCAAAAATATTTTCAAAAAAACTTTATGCAAGAGTTATGGGCACTTATTCTATCATTCGTAGACTGGGATCTAATACATATCTTCTTGATTTGCCTAATGACATTGATATTAGTCCTGTTTTCAATGTAGAAGATCTGCTACCTTACCGAGGCACTTTTGAGCCTCCTGCTTTGCCTTCTAGTGTGTTTGCAGGTAGAGCTAGCAAAGGTGCATCATCTGTACCTTCGTTATAGTATTCTAATGAGATAGTGGACACTATCATAGATGATGAGTTCGTGACTTCTCGAGATGGTAGTTTTCGTCGCTTCCTTGTCAAATGGCATGGTCGTCCTGATTCTAATGCTACTTGGATACTAGAGGATGATCTTCATTATTTGAATCCTTCATTGTTGGATGGCTACCTTTCCTCCCACTCTTCGGAGCAGAGTTCTTTTCAACCCGGGGTGAATGATAGAGCATGAAGTAGACTCATATTTAGGCCTAGACGAGATAAGAAGCTCAAGCCCAATGATGGTTTTTATTACTATTAATTTATTTATTTAATTATATTTTTAGATTATTATTAATTTATTTATTTAATTATATTTTTAGATTATTATTAGTTTATTTATTTAATTGTATTTGTTTTGAATTTATCTATTAGGGTTAGGGTTTTCTGTTGGTACATATAAATAGCACCTTACGTTATTGTTTTTAGAAAGATTTGATGAGATAGAAACCCTAGAATATTTCTTTCAGCCTTTCTTCTTTGTTTTTTTTATTTTCTTGTTCATTTGTAGCCGAGCTACGTCATACCCTATACCAAGTACTTACGTTTCTCCAATCAGCAAACCATCAGATACATAAAAGAAAACAAAGAGTACTTGAATATAAGACCCTCACAATGGAAAAGCTATCATAGCCATGCCAACAGAAGTGCGGCAAGATCCAATCCCACAGCACCAATACAAACCCAGCACTATAGGAGACTCACAAGGTGAAGGCATCGATGTATAAGGCTTCAAAAGATGTAACAGCACATGATCATCCAGCCGCATAGGCAGCACAAGATATCTTACAACTCGCATTAAAGATACCATCACATGCAGCAAGATTAAATGGCACTATGACATCCATATTGATGAGAACGAACCTCACAAACGGAACCAGCAACAAGCCACCACCAAATCTGGGTAGAAACAAAAAAGAAAAAGAAAAAAAACCAAGAAAAGAATGGGAGAGAAAAGAAAAGACCAAAACAGAAAGCTTAAATCCCAAAATGTAGCAACTCCTCCCCATATCAGTTCATAAAACTACTACCCCAAAATCATGACAGCAAATTCCAAATACCAGTCACTCCAGCTACAACCATCAAACTCACTACCAATTACAACTTTTGCCCTGCAAAGGAGACTCTTTACCGCACAGTACAACACATCGTGTAGCAAAAACCAACAGAGATATAACCAAGAAAACACCAAAGAAATTCACAATCTAAAGAGCAGAATCAGCAACGTCTCACAACACCATAGTACAAGCCAACATTCAACACCAACAGAATACCAGGTTTTCATAAATCAGAAAGCCCAAACAGCAATGAAACAATTCATCTTGAGCTACCTCCGAAGAATGACGGCAAAGCTTAATACCAGTCCACTCCATCCACAACCAGTAAGCCCACAATAGATCATCAATCCTCTCACTTAATAGATCAACTTCCACTACTTGCATACAGCAGAAGCAAACAATTGCATCAACCAATGTACACACATCAGCAAGATAGGTCCCCAAAATGGGAGCAGCAATTGCACATTTGCACTGCTGCAGAGAAGGTAAATCAGCAACCAAGGCCAAACCGGCAACCATCATATTTAAACCAAACCTGAAACCCAACAAAGCCAACAAGAAAAGAAAGGAGAAACAAAGAAGAAAGGAAAGTGAAAACTTGAAACAAGCATTTAGATTAAAGGGATCGAAACAGCAAGTTCTGGAAGAATAATATTCCAAACACTTTGGAAGAATCATCCATTAAATCCATCAAGTCCAGGTGCTTTATTAGGATGGAAACTAAACATGGCAGCTCTAACTTCTTCATCTGTACAACATCTGCACATGGTAGATCCTTACAAATGTCATCCACAGAATTGCCCATGAATTCACGAAGTAAATTCTCACCACTATTAGGAGTAGCATTATCGGAGCTTAATAGATTCCTATAGAAATTGACCACCATGCTTTTAATCTCATCGGAGTCCTTAGTTTGCACACCATTCTCATCTTGGAGACAAATGATCTTGTTAATATTCTGTCAACTCTTAACAGAATTGAAGAAAAACTTGGTGTTATGATCACCTTCACGAAGCCACTTAATTCCGCTTTTCTGCTTGGCTACACTTTCCTCAACAATATTTAAATAATTCAGCTTATATAGGCATGATTTTTAAGCATTTAAAATTTCCTCATCGCCTCCATATATATCAATCTTAGTTTGAATGTCAGTCAACTCCTTTCCTAAAGAAATAGAGCTAGATTTATCCTCTATGTTCTTCTTTGTGCTCAACACTCTAAGCGCATTTTTCACCATCTTTAGCTTCCTATACACCTGGAACATGGAAAATCCCTGGATTGGAGTATTCCAAGCTTCCTGAACAATAGGTAGAAACTCCTCATACTATGTCCAATGATTAAAGAACTTAAAAGGCTTTTCCCCCCAAGTCAATTGGAACCCAATATTGACAATAACAGGGGAGTGATCAGAAACCCCAAACGGAAGGAACTCAGCAAAAGCAGAATTAAATTCCCCCCACCAAACCTGTCACGCCCCGAATTTCAAAACTTGGGGAGTGAGTGAAAGAATCATGCACAGCATGTACTAAAACATTCATAATATATATGAATTTTATTAATAAGCTAAAAGTAATTAAGAATACCTAAACTCCAGTGTAATCAGGTAACAGTACCCTAACCATAAACTCCAATAGTAATAGAGATCTAGGCCTCAAAGCCTTTACAATCGTATCAAACACACCACCAAATTATTAATATTACAGCCCTGAATAATGTTATAGCAACGCAAAAATAAATCCAACAATGGCCCACCTAAGCTCAGGTTCACGATCTGAAAAAAAAAAATCTGTAGGAGCGTGAACACTAATCCACTTGTGCCCAAGATGCATAATAATAATATATATGATATGCACACAACAATCAGATTACCAATAATTTCATATCAATAACTCATAAATTTCAAGTCGTTGTGTATCTCAACATCAAAACATACATCAGCATACATCTAAAAAATGATCCAATTATTATCTTTCATTTATCTCTTTTGCCATCACATCATACTCATTACAGTCATGGGGCAGATACTATACAATATCGTCGTTTACGGGTTCAGACCCAATAGCCACGAGTAGCCAGATAATGATCATCATTGTAGGCTACTAACCTACTGGCATGAATACCAACCCCTGCGCAGGTTTAGGGTTTTCAACCTAAGGGTAATCTCTGTACCCTTCCTATTTTTTTCTAATATCTACAGCCCCGCAATCACAACATTGTTCACATTCCTTTATCTCCATTATTATCATCTCGACAAAACAGCTCATTAGAATCAACCATCAACATCACATCATCACTTTCATAATCATTCTCTGTTAATAAAATAAATTACTCAAACATTTCAAAATTGAGCATTCTCAATTACACATTTTCTCATGCATTTAACTATAAATATCAAACTACAACTTCAAGGGCAAAATTGTAATTTTGCATAACTTTAGGGGCAAAATCATAATTTCAAAAAGCCTTGGGGCCACTTCGTATTTATTCCAAACTTTGGGGCACACTACGTAATTACCCAAAGCTTTGGGACCAATTTGCAATTTTTCAATAAATTTGGGGTCAAACTGAAATTTTTAAAACTTTTGAGGTCATATCATAATTATATGAAATTATTGGGGCTAGAGGCTCATTTTGAAAACTTTCCTGGAATACGCTTTGGCATATTCTCTTCTATAACCCCTTTTAGTTCCAGTAAGCCTTAGTTTTGGCCGCGGAGTTCAGTGTTTTGATTTGGACAGAGTTCACACAATGTAGTCTAAATTTAATTACATATATGTAAAATAATTACATAAAAATTTATCAAAATATTTTGAAATCTCATATATGTAATTAAAATGCATTAAATCCCTACCTTGGATCCAAAGAAAAGTGAAAAAACTCAAAAACTTTAAAACTTTGCTCCTTTGTATCTCCCATTATAGGCTGAATTACCATGATCCGACACCGCCATAATGATCACAACGTCAAAAATACCAAACCCCGTTATTCCTGAACCTAAATCCTCATTTTTTTCCCTCCTTTCTCTCTCCTCCTTTTTTTTTTTTTTTTTTACTTGGTTTACTCCTCCTAGCACACAGCGCGCGCGCGCACACACACACACACCCATTCACACACATATATATATAAATGTCATATGCTTGATGGCCAAGCAAAGTGAAACTTCCAGGAAGCTTCAAAAATTTTTTTTTTTTTTGCTTTGCTTCTCACGGAATTTTCAAGCTAACCAAAGCGTACATATAGTCACTTTTGACCATTAGATTTTATAGCTTATATATATATATATATTAAAATAATATTTGTATTAAAATCAATTTTATTTATAATATAACAAAATAATATGAATATTAAAAATTTTAAATTTTGGGGTTATTACATTCTCCCCTCATAAAAATTTCGTCCTCGAAATTCGAGACAATCAGCACAAACATTACTTTAAGAAAGCGATTGTGGATACTTCCTTCATACCTTAGATTCATGCTTCTGAGTAAACTCTTAAATATCATGATACTTACAGCATGAATAGGATTATTAAAAATTAACTCATTAAATATTACTTGGATCATTTCACAAATGAACAAATCATAACAATAATATAAATATCTACGCTTCCACTGCACTACTCTCATCTTGGTAACTAATTCAGTGGTTTCTCAAATAATAGTAATGACAATCCACTATCAAAACCCTATCTTAATAACACTGAACCTTAACCCCTAACCCATATCACACTATCATGACATACTGATTCGAATTTTCACAATGTTACACTTAGTCATCTCTTAAGCCAAAATTCTAAACATTTCTTCCGCACCACAATATTGATATTTCTTTTTTTTTTTTCGAATATTTTAGGATCCTTTTTCCATCAATTTAGTCCTCCGATTTATATCCACACTTCTCTTTGATAGTTCTTTTCACACCCTCATTTCAACATGCCAATGTATCAACACACCACACTACTACATCGTCCATTGATCATACGGCCAAGATAACAAAGATTCAACACTTCCGCTATTACACATCCACAACATAGCACCCCCATTTTCAGGGTTTTCTTCCACTTTATCATATTATTTAATATCCTCTTTTTTCATCAGAAATTCTTATTGAATTCATTATCCGCCATTACCAATCACTTTGTCAATATTTTCAATTAATCACGAATGATAATCTTGAAGTACTTTATTTTTCAAATCCTCTTAGCATAACACACTTGTACCGAATTTATCATTACCCTAAAATGTTACTTCTCTATTTTATTTCTAATTTCTCCCATGGATCTAAACCTTGAAATACGTGACCTTAGCATTTAGTCCTTCCAACTGAAACCCCAAGTCCATTCAATCAAAGTATATTGTGAACCAAATAAGTAATATAACAAATACGTAGTTAACACCAAACGTCACAGGTCACCATAGAATCATTTTAACCACATAAAAACAACACCAAGTATATCATATTTAAGTATAATAAGTATCCAGTCAAGCATAGCTGCTAACCAAGTTAATTCACAAATTTTTTATCAATTCTAACTTTGTAACTCCCCCCCCCCTTTTTTTCCCTACATCTCAGATTCTCAAGTACTGTTTCCATTTTCGTTTTTCCCCATCTCATATTTGCATACTCGCATTAAACTCAATTAAGTTATCAACCTTCTTCCAATTCAACCCAACTCATTAGATACTGATTAAAATTCACAAATTCTAACCACAATTTCTCATATTATCCACAACATAATTAATAACCTGAAAATAGGAATACTAACAAATAAACATAGTAAGCTATTTATTCCAGTTCAAAACCCCTCTTTTTCTACATATTTATCCTATTTCCTACTCGTAACTGTAACTGAACTTCCTAATTAGCTTTTTGACTTTTACCAAACTAAACCCAAATATTTTTTTTTTCCACAAGAAGTCATCATCTTCACCTAGCTTGATATTCTCATATATACACTCAAGCACCATAAACTAGTTGGTCAATTATTATTTCACTTACTAAAACATGCGTCATTATCACTATAAGTTTAAGTATAATCTATTATCAAACACATGAAACTCACCGATCCACCATTCAATACCATCTTTCTCTTTTCCATTCTACGCACATATATATCTACATACCAAATCACTTCATCTCAACCTCCGCAAATATTCCCTACTCAATCAAAATTCAACATACAAGTAACTTAAGAACATACACACTTCTACCACTTGTTTAGATAATCATTAAATACCCTATCCATTTTCATTCCTATATTCAAGGTCAAACACCTTTAATTTTTCCATCATCTCCCATTCTCCAGCAACAACACAAGCAAAATTGTAACAAATTTTTCTACTAAGATCGTCAGAAGTTACATTAGCTTTACCTGGATGATACTGTAATTCCAAATTATAATCTTCCATGTATTTTATCCACCTTCAAATCTTTTTATGCAAAGATGTACTTCAAACTTTTATGATCTAAAAATACTTCAAATTTTTCACAGTACAAATAATGCCTTCAAGGTTTTTGTGCAAAAATTACTGCTGTCAACTCCAAATCATAAACTGGGTAATTCTACTCATGAGTCTTCAACTGTCTAGAGCCATAAGTCACTACCCTTCCCTTTTTGCATCAGTAAACATCCTAACCATTTTCTTAAGACATCACAGGACAACCTTCACCCTTTTCTGAAATTATTAAACTGGTGCAGTAGTCAATCTTCTCTTGAGTTCTTGAAATAATTTCCTATAGTCATCACTCCAACCAAACTTAATTTCCTTTTGCCGAACCCAGAAAACTACGAATTTCAAATACAGTTTTTGATCTTGACCATTCTAAAACAGTCTCAACCTTAGACAAATCCACCGCCACTCCTTTCTCCGAAATCACATGCCCAAGAAATTTTACCTTTTTAACCCAGAATTTACACTTCCTTGGATTGGCATACAATTAATGCTCTTTTAAGGTTTGCAATACTATGCTCCAATGTCTTTCATTTTCCTCATCTCATTTAGAGTACACCAGCACATTATCCATGAATACAACTACAACTTTGTCTAGGTAATCTCAAAACATCATGTTCATTAAATCTATAAATACAGCTGAAGTGCTAGTCAATCTAAATGGATTACTAGAAACTTGTAACGATCATATCGAGTCTAGAATTTTTTTTTTTCTTTTTTTTGGAAATGTCCTCCTGCCTCACCTTACACTGGTGATGCTCAAGCATTAAATCATTTTTTTGAAAATACCAATAATCCTTTCAACTAAAATAGATGTACCAATCAAATAATAGAAATCAATCTTTACAATTACTTGTATAGAATCACAATCCTTGTAATATCATATAATAAATTCTTGGACTAAATTAAATCACAAATCCCTCGATTATCAATTTTAATTTCTTCCTTATTACTATAACCTTCTACTTATCTGCATGTTCGGTATAAAATTCTTAATTCTAATTATACTTAGGGTAAATCGAGGCATTATCACACTTAAATTGATCATATCAGAACATTCTAATCAACTAATTATATGAATCCAAATTGATCATCTCAAAGCCAATAGATATGTTAAGTCCTATATAATTATGGCTTTCAAATATTCCCCAAATTCTTAGTCAGGACTTTCAAATATTTTTCAAAATATTTCACTTCCAATTTTTCTCTACTATCCTTTGTCTCACAAGTAAAATTTCATAAAATCTCTATTAATCACATGAAACCTCAATATTCAATGTACAACAAATAATCTTACCAAGCATAACTGAATTAATTAACACTTCTGAGTTTCACAATTTATCACCCAAACGTATAAATTTTAGCTCCCACTCATATCAATTATGAATCATCTGCAAATACCGCGAGTACCCAAATCAGTCTCTAGTATTTATTTTAATTCTCTTAATAATCTTTTTTAACTTGTTACAACTTCCATGATATATTTTCTTTCTTCCCTTTTAGGCGGTAAGTTAGAAATTTCTTTTGAAAACGCCTCAAAAAATCCACAAACATCACCTTGCATTTCCTTTCATTCCATCAATATTGAAAATGTCAATTTATTATATTCTTTTAATTCCAGTAAAATACACCGCAATCTCAGGTGATAAAACTCCCATACCTCTCCTCTTGAAGTCAATCCACATCATCAACAATCACTTTGTTCTTGAAACTTAATTATCCATTTATAGCTACAATTTTGTTCTCAACACTTTAGCTAGAATATTGGTAATATTGTATTTTTCAATAAAACTAGTTCCACACCTGGAACTCAATAACCCTGGTCCATATTATCAATACTATTCTTGAATAACTCGATCTTTAAAAATTTATTATAATAATATGTTGTCCCAAAGAATCTCAAAATCCCAAACATTTCCCCGAAGACTTTACTAAGAGAATCTTAACAACAATCAAACTCCTCGACTTCTTACTTAAAACATTTGCCATTACATTAGCCCTACTCGAATAAGATTGGGGAATCTAAGACTAAATTCTTCCTACTACTTTATTCAACTACATTGCCTCATAGTCAATTCATATTGCATACTCCAACAACTGTGAAATTCTTATATTCTGAGTACATTCTAAACTCTCTTGCCATTCCCCTAGTCCTATCAAGACTTCAATGCGAAAACCATTTTAGTTAATCCTTCTCATGTGACTTTAACTACCTTGACTTATGCCGTTATCTAATCATTATGTATTAGCACACAACCTAAATTTTCTTGTAATCCATCACAATATCCAAAGTACCCATTTCCACGGGTAAAAATAACCAACCTAAAGTTTCTCATTAAATATTCTTCTTTACCCCATCAATTTCTAACTCTTTCCCAGATCAATTGGATTAAATATTCTATTGGCTGAGAGGTATCTTAAATATAGCAATAGTAGTAAACCACCAAATTCACTAAGCTTGGATATCAAATACAACCTCAGCGGTACTCAACTATTATAACTAAAACCTTTAGAGAATCCATCGTAATTACCCGATCAAATACCACCTGACCCCAAACTTTATTTCAAATAAACAAAACCTACAGTTGTTGCTCTCAACACGTAACAATTAAGTCAATTTGCCAAAATTCAATAACCAATACACATCCTTAATTACCACTTAATTTGACAACTTCTAATTTACTCAAAATCTTAAACTTTTTACCATTCATCTTAATGAGAATAACCAATATCTCGACGCCAAATATTAGATGAAACCATAGGCCCATAAATCACTTGATTAAATTCAAAACTTCCAAAACTTAACGACTACTGTAGGAGGTAGTGCAATTGAAACAAAAGAGATACTTGACATAGAATCTAGAAAAACTAATCTACCTGAAAGGAAATTAACCTTACTCTTTCTTAAGAAACACCTCCACAGTTTACATATTACTCACGGAAACAAGACTAAGACTCCTTCTCATTCAACCTTAAATTGGCTATATGAACATGAGGTTTTTCAGTAGACTTAATATCATTAATAGAGAAAGTAACATTACATGTACTTCATCCCAAATTTAAACTATGGTGTCATCAGTCAAGAAAGCCGTCACTAGTCCATAATAACGGTTGATCACCACTTATTAAGTTGCTAACTCATCTATTTCAAAATTTAAATCTCTCTCAATTACCCTTACTACTTTAAAATCATCTCACAATTACACATCGCTCAACCATAAAATACAATCTCAATAAACCCTTGAGTCTTAAACTTTTTAAGCCTCTTATACTTCAAATTTAAAACCTTTCTACTATATTTACATTCATATCTAATCATCATTCTTGATATCAGAATTACCACAAAAACATCATTTACATCTTATGCCTAAGCCAAACAAACCACCGCTGGTTACACCACTTGCTCATGCACCAGCATTACTTACCATCAATTAAGAATATTTCATAAGTTTTCATATCCTTTACCAATAAGGTCACAATTCTAGTAGCTTTTCCAATTTTATCCACTTACACTACCAACTATACAATAAAATACCAATGAGTTTATTTTCAAAAGTAACTAAATCTCAGTTATAACACATAAGCATATAACATATAATGCCAGACTCCCACTGACATTTAGGTATTCTAACCTAGGCTCTGATACTAACTTGTCACACCCCGAATTTCAAAACTCGGGGAGTGAGTGAAAGAATCATGCACAGCATGTACTAAAATATCCATAATATATATGAATTTTATTAATAAGCTAAAAGTAATTAATAATAACTAAAACCCAGTGTAATCAGGTAACAGTACCTTAAGCATAAACTCCAATAATAATAGAGATCTAGGCCTCAAAGCCTTTACAATCGTATCAAACACACCACCAAATTATTAATATTATAGCCCTGAATAATGTTATAGCAACGCAAAAATAAATCCAACAATGGCCCACCTAAGCTCAGGTTCACGACCTGCAAAAAAAAAAAATCTGTACGAACGTGAGCACTAATCCACTTGTGCCCAAGATGCATAATAATAATAGATATGATATGCACACAACAATCAGATTACCAATAATTTCAAATCAATAACTCATAAATTTCAAGTCGTTGTGTATCTCAACATCAAAACATACATCTAAAAAATGATCCAATTATTATCTTTCATTTATCTCTTTTGCCATCACATCATACTCATCACAGTCATGGGGCAGATACTATACAATATCGTCGTTTACGGGTTCAGACCCAATAGCCATGAGTAGCCAGATAATGATCATCGTTGTAGGCTATTAACCTACTGGCATGAATACCAACCCCTGCGCAAGTTTAGGGTTTTTCAACCCAAGGGTAATCTCTGTACCCTTCCTATTTTTTTCTAGTATCTATAGTCCCGCAATCACAACATTGTTCACATTCCTTTATCTCCATTATTATCATCTCGACAAAACAGCTCATTAGAATCAACCATCAACATCACATCATCACTTTCATAATCATTCTCTGTTAATAAAATAAATCACTCAAACATTTCAAAATTGAGCATTCTCAATTACACATTTTCCCATGCATTTAACTATAAATATCAAACTGTAACTTCAAGGGCAAAATTGTATTTTTGCATAACTTTAGGAGCAAAATCGTAATTTCAAAAAGCCTTGGAGCCACTTCGTATTTATTCCAAACTTTGGGGCTCACTATGTAATTACCCAAAGCTTTGGGACCAATTTGCAATTTTTCAATAAATTTGGGGTCAAACTGAAATTTTTAAAACTTTTGAGGTCATATCATAATTATATGAAATTATTGGGGCTAGAGGCCAATTTTGAAAAATTCCTGGAATATGCTTTGGCATATTCTCTTCTATAACCCCTTTTAGTTCGAGTAAGCCTTAGTTTTGGCCGCAGAGTTCAGTGTTTTGATTCGGACAAAGTTCACACAATGTAGTCTAAATTTAATTACATATATGTAAAATAATTACATAAAAATTTATCAAATATTTTGAAATCTCATATATGTAATTAAAATGCATTAAATCCCTACCTCGAATCCAAAGAAAAGTGAAAAAACTCAAAAACTTTAAAACTTTGCTCCTTTGTATCTCCCATTATAGGCTGAATTACCATGATCCGACACCGCCATAATGATCACAACGTCAAAAATACCAAGCCCCGTTATTCCTGAACCTAAATCCTCATTTTTTTTCCTCCTCTTTCTCTCTCCTCCCTTCTTTTTTTACTTGGTTTACTCCTCCCAGCACACAGCACACACACACACACACACACCCATTCACACATATATATATATATAAATGTCATATGCTTGATGGCCAAGCAAATTGAAACTTCCAGGAAGCTTCAATTTTTTTTTTTTTTGCTTTGCTTCTCACGGAATTTTCAAGCTAACCAAGGTGTACACATGGTCACTTTTAAAGTGACCATTAGATTTTATAGCTTATATATATGTATATATATATAAATAATATTTGTATTAAAATCAATTTTTTTATAATATAACAAAATAATATGAATATTAAAAATTTTAAATTTTGGGATTATTACAAAACCAAACCAAACCAAACATTTTCCCACTAGGTGGTAAATTCCCCCCACCATCTAGCATTAACAATGGCTCTGTCAAGTTTCCTCATAATGTGATTCTTAGTTCTCCCATTATGCCAAGAGAACATGAAACCACAATATCTTAGATCCTCAAGCCTAGCATCAACAATATCCTCATTGCAATCATCCATATGAATTGGCCAACTAACACCACCACCGCGTCTTTCATAGCAAAACCTCACAGCATTAAAATCACCCAATAAAACGTAAGGAGAATCAACCATCAAGCTAGCATACCCTTTAATCTCCGCCCAATGTTCCTTCCTAACCAAAGGACTATTAGAACCATAATTAAAGGAGGCAAAAAACTGAATCCCTTTCTCAAGAATAGTAAAGAAGCAATACGTAGCTTGAGCAGACATGTCAATTAAATTGACATTTAAAATCTTTGGATCCCATAAAACCCATATACGCCCAAAAACATCCAAATCATAATTGCAAAGAATCTTTCAACTAGCCATTAAACCCTTAAAGGGCCAGTTGGATGCTACAAAATGTGGCCTCCATAAATAATACACCCTTATAAGCTTTAATGTGATGTTTTTTGCTTGGTTTGGGAAGCAAAATTTCTTCCCTCTAAAAATTATCCTCCCTTCTTAATCTTGGAAGAAGGTGTATTATATTTAAAGAGGGTTTGAGCTCTCCATAAATTATCCCCCTTGTATGGACTAAATTGGACCATTATGCCCCTTCTCACCTACAAAATGTATTTTATATTAGAAATAAATTCTTTTTTTTTTTTCTAATGGAAAAATGTACTAGAAAATTATATTAATAAAAATAAAAATATATAATTTTTTTCCAAATAGGGGGTCATGTGATTAAAAAAATATATTTTTTCCAAATAGGATGTGATGTGATTTTAAGATAATAATATTATTTTTTTAGCAAATATAATAATATTATTTTTTAGCAAATTTATACAAAATTATACATATATTGATATTTTTTAAATAAGGAGAATAAAAATAAGCGACTAAGGAAGTTTCGGATAAATTGGGATGTTATTGTCTACGAAACCAATTTATATATTTTATAAAGTTTAATTTATTAATAACATAATTTATTTATAATTAATTTGTCTAAAATTAATTTGTACTAGTTGGTTTTCACATTATATAATTAACATAAACATATAATTAAGTTTGGGTAACCAAGTTTGGGACGCCACAAGGGCAAAAGAGTCATTTGACTATTTTTTCCATCATTCACCTCCTCTTATTTACAAAACATCCAAACCAAGTCAAAAGTTATCCCCCTCCATAAATATTACATCAATGTGGGTCAACCCTCTAAAAATAATATCCCCTCTTATCTTATACCCCCTCTAAAACTTATCCCCCTGAAATTTTAGCACCATCCAATCGGACCCTAAGAACTTTCTCTTTATTCCTTTCTCTAACTTTGGTTTCAATCAACCAAATACACGCCAAATTATTATCAAGAACAAAACTATGAACTTCTTTATGTTTGAGAGGCTCATCCAAGCCTCCAGTATTCAAACTAGCAAGCCTAATCATGAGAAACCATTGAAGAAGGTACCACACGCGAGCTATTCACAAGCCCATCAACAAAATTCTGATTTCCTTTCCTTCCATCTTCTTGTTTTTAGAATTTCCTTTATCATTCTTGCCATTATCTGCTATTAAAACTTGAGGATTATTGATCAACAGTGAGCAAGTTACATTACCTGATTGGGCAACTAAAGAAAATCTAATTGGGTTCAAACGTTGGGGTTCAGCAGCCACAACATTCAGAGCTTGATTTTTAGGCAAACTAAGTTGAGAAACATCCAACTTAGAATTCCAGGAAGGGGCCAATGTGGCAGCAACATCAGAAATGACCTGCACTTCCGTAGTACGTTCAGCAAGCATACTAGAGTTGCTAGTACCTCCAGTTCCCAGGTCAGAATTTGGGTTGAGTATCTCTTCGGCAAATTCAGAATCTCTTTCTTCAAGGACAGCAAAGACATTAGAAGTGCTGCAGTCTGCAACAACCTCATGAGAGTTATTAGAATCAACCAAAACCCCTTTCCCTCTTCTTGACACTGTTTTCCGGCCTTCCTTATCAGATTGGGAGTTTAAATTGTGATGTAAAGGCCTCCATTCTCTCCTAATAACCCTTGCACAATGTTTGGTCACATGCCAAAATTCCTTACAAACTTCGCACTTCCTAGGAACCCAATTATATTCAACTTTAATGCTCACCATCTAACTATCATTAGCCATTAGTTCCACTGATTCAGGAAGATCCCCTTCTGCATTTACTTCGATGCATATCCGTGTATACTTCAAGCGTTTTATTGTTTCAATCATCTTATCGGCATATAAAGGCTTTTCCACTGCACTAGCTATAAAGCTTAGTCCTTCATTCCAATATTCTAGCAGTATCTTGTAAAAATTCTCCCAAACTGGAATTGACTTGCAACCTTCCTTTTGCAAATTCATATTTGGATGCCATCTTTTCAAAATGAGAGGCCAACCAGCTATGTGGCACAAACCTTCAAAATAATACTAAAATAAAATTACTTAAATGACTTGTAGAATTTCAAAAATTATGTACATACTAGTATTGGGTGGTTATTGGTAGTTGGAAGTGTAATTGTGGAAGAAAAATAAAAAAATTCACTAAATTTGTAACTTTATCAATTAGCCATAATGTTACCTTATCATAATAGTATATATACTATACCTTACTACTGAAACACATGAAAAAGACAAAATGAGTAAGGAATATTTTTCCAAAAAATAAAAAAGAAAAATAAATTTAAAAAAATGCCTTAGTATCAACCAATTCAGATCTTCCAAAAAGCAACTAATGTTATTATGATATTTGAAGTCATCTTAAGCATTGAGAGCTAATATATGAATTCTTTTTTTTTTGACAAACCAGCAAATATATGAATTATGAGGCCATTTACCATTGATGCCAAGTGCCAACAATAGCATTTGCCATGAATTATTATTTCCCTCAAATAGTTACTACTAGCCTTTTGCAAACTATCTCCAAAGTACTAACTTATCATCTTCAATCTCAGATGCTTAATAGTTTGCTAGTCTTGACCTCCGTTATGTTTCCTGAATTAAAAAATCAAAATTAGCTTTCAAAACTGAATCATTCCAAAATCATAACACACCCATCCAACCCCTCCGGAAAAAAAAAAAAAAAAAAAAAAAAAAAAAAAAAAAAAAAAGCACACAAGTACACACCCACACATACGCTCGCGCTCGCGCGCGCGCGCGTGCGCATACAAAAAGTAAAATCTACATTACTTAATCTGTAAGATAAATTTTGCAGAAAACATCAAAAATTTCACAAATAAGTAAAGTTTAATACTATCTACTTGATGCCTGATCACAAGTGTGCATGCACCCCTGCGCAGTATTCAGATTATAACTCTGGAAAAGCACTAGGGAATTTAGACATTATTGCCAAGGTAATGTAAAGGGATTCTGAAACAACATTCACTTGAGATTTTAAAACTGGAGTGATTGAATTTGAAAATTCAAATTTATTGAGCACTTGAATTCAGTTGGATGGTACTGATAAAATTGAGTACTAACTTCCATTTCTTATTGAATTAACCAATAACTTGCCATCGAATAATTTTTTTTTAATTCGATAATTTTCATAATAAAATTCGCCATATTTTACTTTAGTTATTATTATGAGAATCAATCTTACAATTTCTAGCCCTGGGCCTCTGTATTTAAAATCGCCAAACAAGATGCCTAACATTTATAATGCTCTGGTATTTGAGGATCAAAATATTGTCAGTCAACAGAAATTAAGTATGGTGGACCACTATTTGGTTCACCTTTAGAAAACTTTAAATTATATTTTGCATAGAATTATGTTTCTGGACCTCAACTTTTAATTATAACAAATCAAACCTTATACTCGGTCATCCTTCTGTTAGTTTCCATCAACGTTTCATCTGTTAAATGGATGCATGGCTAGCTTGAAAAAAAAAAAAAAAAAAAAACCTAGAATCACTGAACATCTGAAACCCTAATGAAAGTTCACAAAAGGAAACATCCCCTAAAATACCAAAAAAAAAAAAAGAAAATGAAAACGCAAGGGGCTGGATTGTTACTATTAAGATCTGAGAACTTGAATTAGGATTCTTTCATAAAATATAGGGGTTTTTTTTTTTTTGAAAGGTAAAAGTAAATATATTAATAAAATAAACTACAAAATCTTAGGGGGCAATACCCTCGTATATACATTAAAGCTCAAAACTGGTCATCAGAATGATAATAATGGCAACAAAGCATCACATGTGATCAAATCACAATAAAGACTAAAAGCCAAAACAAAAGGGAACAGCTCAGCGAGGAAGATAACTCCCACAAACATTAGCAAAATACCAAAAGAATTATTCTTTCTGCTGCCCACAATTAAGAGATAGCCATCAACCCAGGTTCAGCGACTAGATAGAACCAGTCCACCTCAACTACTTCTCATTTGGAATCAACCAGCATGTCACACACCATTAATCAGTAACCAGCAATCATTGCTACCAAATTAATGGCATCATGGATGCCATGAAGAGAAAACCAGCTCAGCAAAATTCAACCAGCAAAAGAGGACAGTAGCTAACACCCTTCTAACATACAACGAATGGCAGCAAGCAATAGCAGAAATAAGTTAAGCGAAAAAAACAGTTATTTTCGTAACCAAGATCAGTAATAACCAAAACCATGGCTGACTGAACCATCAAAATTAAAAAAACAAGAACCAACAGTACAGCAACCAGCAGAAGAGGAGAAGCACAAATTGTCCCTTCTCCAATACCATCCGCCCTGCCACAGCCACACAGAACCAAAGCAGGTGCAAGTTCAGTGCAGCAGAGCAGAGAAATAGAACACCGAATACCATCCATAGCAACTACAAACCACATTAAAAAATAGCACAAATTATTCCAAGACAGCCAACCAAAATGCACCAAGCAGCCAGGCAGAAGCTAAATAAAAAATTCAGCCTACAACCAATAGGCCACACAGCTACACACCAGCACCAACTGCAAACGAACTTCCAACAGCACTCTAGCAACCAAAATCCAAACTGCTGCCCGGGGGGGGGGGGGGGGAGAATAGAAAACAGCTGAAGCAGAACTCCCCCCAAAACAAAGTGGACCATATTTTGCCGCTAATACACACCAGACAAAGCATTGCGCACAGAATAGCTAGTACAAATATAGCATCAACAAGAAACAATGCCCAGCCAACCCCAACCTCCTAACCAAACCAGTTCATGGTTAACAGCAAGCCAACACCAACATAAGCTTAGAATCTCCACTGGCAAATTCCAAACCCGGACCAAATGCCTATTACTAGAAGTTTTAGGAAAGCCCTTGCAACCAAAGATTCTAAATCTAACTAGTTCAATGATCAATTTTGAGGTTGCAACTGCATCCACAGAAGGATTTTCATACATGTGCTTATTCCTTTCTCCAAATAACATAAACATTGGCAGCTAAGCATAATCTCCTAATTAAAGAAAGAAGTGACGATCTTTAAATTTTGCACCATCCGAGCTTGGGCATCAGCCCAAGAGGATAAGGAAAATTGGACCCCACAGTTCTCGATAACAGTAAGCCACACTCTTCTAGTGAAACTACACCTAAAAAATAGGTGATCATGATCCTCACAAGACCATTTCAAACGTTCATGAAGTTGATCACTTTTCTAAAACTGGGTGACCAAAATAAGGTGTGTAAAGCAGAATACAAAAATAAAGACATGATTTAACTAGACAGTTTACCTCTTTTGTTTTACACCCTCTGAACTAGTGCCCTATTGAGGTTTTTTGGAGCTGAAATGCACAGTACAGCACAAGTGCCAAGACATAAAAAAGGTTTTACTTAACAAAAACAATATTTGCATTAACAAACAAAAAATGCTAAATTAAGTTCAGGCAAGGCAGCAAAACCATGTGCAAGGGGGATTCAATACCAAACCTATATAAAGCAAATGTTGACAAGCAACTAGTTCAAGCCATAAAAATAAAAAAAGGTAATACATGGTTGAAAAAGCAGATCAGAGTTCCAAAATGAATTTCATTACATTCTGTACATTTCCAAGATGCTTATGATTACAGACCTAACAATCACCTCTAAGTTATTCATACCTTTAAAGGAAGAAATATTAGCGCTGATCACAGCATCACCGTCACATATAATGGTTATAAAAAAGGTGGCTTCTGCGGCAATCCAGTCCAATTATTGTCATGGTTATGTCATATGACATTGCAAACCTTGAAAGCTGAACTACTGAAAGAGCACATTTGTTGTGAGACACTTCTGGCAATACCGGGGCTACAAAGGTATGATGCAGGCATCAGAAGCCAATGGGAAAGTAAAAGCAACAAGAATTTGGAGGATGCTTTATAATGGCATCTCCTTGATGCTTTTTCCACATTAATATAATTCTTTATTCATCCAATAAAAAAAATATTGGGGAAACACTTAATTTCAAGATGGAGAAACCAGTTTGGAAGTTCAATTAACAGCACTTATCGAGGCTTAGAAAAGTTAACAAAAAGGCAAAGTTGAAGATCAAAACCCAAGTTTCCCAAACCAAATCTCTAAGCAAAAAACCATGGCACTGCATTGTTTCACATTCCAGAGCTCTAGCCTCTAGGCCCAAGGCTTGTCCCTCTACTTAACCAAAAAAGGAAAGAAAGAGTTCCTGTACCAATATGCACAAATTTTTGGTTAGGAAGAGTTCCATTACCATGAAGCACAATATTTGTTTGTCCTTGGAGCTATCAATTTCCTTTAAGGATTTGACGAGGGGAAGGACGGAAACATAAAATTCCAAATGAGTGGATTAAAAAATATAAAAAAAATTATTCATCAATAAATTAATTTTCTAATTTAATTATTTTTAATTTCTCAAATACCACACTACTTGATGCTTTTCCTTCCACTTACCATCACAAATCAAATAAGAGAAATAATTTGACTCCCCTTTCCTTTTTATTTCCCTTTAACAATCATTGATCCAAACGCAACCTATTAAAGAAATTATCTACCCAATTAAACTCTAGTATCACTGAACATCCTCTTATAGTGGAGGCAGATTTACAGTGAAATCATGTTGATAAAGTTAAATTTCCTCTGTTCTGGTGAGATGTCCAGCACCTCTATTTTTTTTCTGCTATGAGGCTGATTCCCAGCAAACCCATAGGAACTAATTCCTTGGTTTTCCTTCTGGATATCAAGGATTGTGACCTTTGTACATTCTAATAAGCATTGAAGCTTCTTATGGTGAGATATCATAAGTTCCTTCACAGTTTGATTGCAAAATCTCAGTACTGCTTACTCAAGTGAGGCAACAGACCTCAAACAACTTCGTTTATATACAAAGCCACCCATCACATTCATATGCCACAAAAGTCATGCCTGCATTCAATGGCTTTGTAGTCCTTAAAAACTTCAAATATTTTTTTGCAAGAAAATCTTCTTTAGTTGCTTTATTTTCATGCTACTAAAAGTGGTCCAAAGATGCGTTCTATAGGTAACTTGAGCGAAACTTCATCATTATTTTCTCCTTCAGCCATTAAAGCAGGGATAGAAGTTCCAAGACATCACAACTGAAACCATCAGAAGAAACATAATGAAAATACATACCATTGGGGTTCCCTTGCTCATAGAAGCTTCATAACAGAGACACTGCTTCCGATGCCATTATTCCTCCAGTGCATTTGAAACCCTTTTGTCATGGCAACCCACCACTGCACCAAAAATAAAAATCAGAGAAAGAAAGAGAGAGAACAATCACGTTGAATTGTTTGCAGCAGTAACAGAGAGAAGATATATATATGGTATGTAGAGGTATAAAACAATCTCAAATGGTAATTTAAGGTTATTTATTATGAGCATTCTTGATTTAATAGCTAACTGTAACTTCCTACAATAGTTTGGCCTAGTATATTGTGATACACTATAAAACCAGGAAAAATGTTCAGGACCATGGATAGATGTGGTAACAAATGGTAAACTACAAAACTATTGAATTCCTATTTAGAGGCTGTTTAGGGAATATTACATATTTCAAGCAACAAATCCAAACAGAATAAATTTAAAAAAAAAAATCTTAAGTTGATTGCCTAAAAAATTGGAGATATACAGACCATGCTGATTTACTTGACCAGTATGAAAACTTTACAACCACTGTGAGTCCAATTACCACCACAATGACAAACCAGACAATTTAAAATTCTCTTATCCTACACTTACTAAAAATTTTTAAAAAAGAAGTAGAATGACATAAACGGGTAAAAATTAACATATCATGTATGTAGGACACAGAATTAAACCTCTTGAGTGGTTCACAGCTACTTGAATGCAAGGACAATACTTATCCACACCCTCCAAATTTTTCACCTTGCACAGCCGTAGTATACTTCCTTATACCTAAAAGAGGGGAAAATAAACTAAATTACCAGATACAATTACAAAAAGAATAAACTTCATTACACATACAGCAAAATGTGCATACCCAGAATTGGTAAGACTGCTACACATATGATACGTGGTTCGCACGTAACATAAAGGGTGCATTTTGAAAACTTTTCAGCAACTTCTACCTCTGAAAGTCCATTTTCGTGCTGCTGCAGAAGAAGAACATCAACAGCTTCCTTCTCCTTGTGCCTCGTAGCCTTAATTCAAATCAACAGCAAGCTAAATTGTAGAAAACCAGGAGGTAGGACAAACTGAGAATGGTACATTAAGATTCATTAATATAAAAATAGTTCAGATTCTAAAGTCAATTTAGCTTAAACTAAATACTATGAAAACAAAGAAATAAATGTAGGATACAAATGCTAAACCATTGTAACAATTAAAGCACATATTTATTCTAGGATGAGCATAAAAATCAGGAATCAGAGATGCACAATAAAGTGATCAGAAAAAAACATTTACGCTCAAAAGGTGTCAGATGTTTAAAAAATTACTACAAGCACCAGCTTATTCTGAGAAGAGACACATAATATGGCAACAATGAAAGCACTACATTTGACATGAATTAGATGAGCACAAATATCAGGCATCAGAGATGTTAAAAAAAAGAAAACATACATCCTACCCCGAAGATTGTTGATAATGGGAGTAAACGAATGAAAGGACAAAAACTAGTTTGAGAATATATAAAAAACACCACACCACAAATCATCACTTCTCTTCACCAAAAACCTTCAATCTACTGGAAGGTAGAGAGCTTACATGCAATGAGGTATGCGCAAGGAGTTACGACAATTTATTCAATAGTTTTATTTATGATAATTTTTGCATCTGAAGTGCTAAGGTAATAAAGAAAGTTAAATGTTTTACGTTTAATTTCAATTGGTTATTCTTAAATGTTATTTCCAATATGGTATGATCACATATGTGTAGGGCTACAAATGAACTAATTCGTTCATGATAAACTAGGTAGGGCTCATTTAATATATATATATATAATTAAATAATATATATATATATATATATTATATAGATAATATACATATAAATATATTACTATATTTATTATTTTGTATTTATATTAAGACTATTGCATTTGAAAAATTGCATGACACTTTATTTAATTAATCCATGTTTATGTTGGTAATTACTTTTCAAACTATCATGCTTCACCAAAAAAAAAAAACTGTATTAAACTATCACACCAGTCAATCAATGAATTTAAGATTTATTAATAACGCACATTGATTTAATGTTATAACATTAAAATATTAAACATAATGGACTATTATATCTATTTATCACGCATCAGATTATAAGCATGAAGAATGTCTCTTCCATGCAGTAGCACAAATAAATCTCGTTGGTGATAAACAAGTCAGACTCAACTCGCCTAAAAGCTTGGGCTCGCAAGACATGATCATTTAGTAAATGAGTCAAGCTTGAACAATAGTCGGCTTGGCTCATTTACGCCCCTACGCTTATGGTATTAAACAAGTACATCTAGGATGCCTAGTTCTCGATAATAAACGGTAGCTACTACTATTGTACTAGTAAATTCTAACATAGTCCAGTAATTATTATTGTGGGATAAGCACTAAATATATGATATGAATATGAATATATTAATGGTTAATTAGCTTCCAATTGACAATAAAATGTTAGAAACCTTAAACCAAGCGATTCCTAGCTATATAAGCTAAAACCATCACCACCATATCTGATAAAAAGAAAAAAATCAAATGAAGTTTGTTACTTGGACTCCCACTACTATATCTATCTATAAAATACTTAACCTTTTCTTTTGGAGACTCAACTGGATGTGTTAGTATCCCTAATATTCCAAATTACTTAGTAAATCATGGAAAAATATAGTATACAAGTGACATCATCTTGGTTATGGTTCCATGATTCCTCTAACGTCATTTCTACGAGAGTAATACAAGTCATAAGAAGGCCAGGCGTGACCTCAGTTGAAGAAAAGGAGAATGAGAGAATTAAATTGTCTCCTCCCTTCTCCCATAATTACATTTAAAACAGAAGTTTACAATCAAATAAGGAAAGACAATACAGCTAGCAGGACAACTATCAATTCTAAGGAAACCAGGAAAGTAAAAATCTTTCATATATTCTAACAACGTCCACAGTCAAATTGGAGCATAGAAGTCAAAAATGCCCAACTTGGAAGAGAAACTCCGAAATGAAGAACAAGACAATGGTTTAGAAAGAAGATCAACCAACTGTGAAGATGATCGAACAAAGGAGTACTCAACTCATTGCAAAGCAACAAATCGCGAATGTAGTGGCAATCGACCTCAAGATGCTTTGTATGCTCATGAAACATAGGATTATTAGCAATAAAGATGGTAGTTTGATTGTCACAATACATAGTGAAAGTAGTATTATTTCATCGTATATCACAGAGGATTTACAGCTCTTGTATATATACACAGAGTGGATAATTCCTGCCATATTTGCAGCAATTGGCAGCCTAGAATTAAGGGAAACAAACTCCAAAAAATCAGGAAACTAACTCCTATAAATCAGAAACTGAATGATTCTAAGCTAATCAAATCTTATCCAATCATTCATAATATCTCTATACAGATTTGGTCCATCTTCTACCAAACAAGTAGAATTTATCTACACAAACACTTGAGTGTGAGACCCGTGGGAGGCTTTTAAGCTTTGCTATTGTGGTTTCTCCCTTTTAGTTTTTAATAATTACAAATAAAAACCCAACTTTTGTAAAATCGTTAAAATCGTAAGTAAAATTGCGATTTTTACCGATTTACCCTAAAAAACGATTTTGATGCGATTTAACAAGGTTTTACTCAATAAAATCATAAAATCGTAGGATTTTACAATTTAAACAGCAATTTTAACAACAATGTCTGGCCTGTATTTGTATTTCTGTTTTCCATTCATCTTGTGAATAGCATTGTTTAGTGCCTCCATATTTTTCTGCTCCCTATTGGTTGATCTTTCTTCTTCCCTACTTGTGAGCTGTCAGTTCCTTGCAGCTTCCTAACACCTTACTCCAGAAGAGTTGATCGAACCTTCAGTATACTTGACTCTATCTTCTTCAGGATTGCCTTTAAGTTTATGATCTCAGCTGTTAATTCATCAAGACTCATATGGATTTTCCCTGGTCAGTGATGAAGGACAGAATGTGACGCTGGAGAGCTTGAGAAACTAGATTCAGTATGTATAACCATAGATAAACATCCGAAGATTGATTATCTAGGATTATACCCTGATCTAGTGGACTATCGAGAGACAAATTAGTGAAGAACTAGCGAAAGTGGAAGGATTGAGCATGAAAGTCTAGGGAGAGAAGCTCTCCTGTTTCCGCCTCAAATAGAAGTTAATGACGAGAAAGTAGAAGCATGAGAAGTTTGAATGTTACAACGTCCACTAAAATAATTCCAAACCTCTTGAGTATATCAACAATGAAAAAATCAAATGATCGTAGTTTTCATCCTCACGGCAATACAAGGCACATCGCATATCCACATTTCAATCAAAGTGCACTCTTCTGTCTTTTGGGGATAGCTTGTAACAGACAACAGCCTTAAAATAAAGGAATGCCTTAAAACATTAAAATTGTCAAAACAAACAATATCCCACATTTTCCTAATAGAAAAATCAAAATTCCCTTGATCCCGTAAAATATTGTCAGCAGAAGTAATTATAGGAGGATCAACCAATTCAATCTCTCTTATGATGTCAATTGAGTCAAAGGTATTGACACCTGGCCAAGCCCATCTGCCATCTCTAATAATGACACTATTAGTATCAGTTTTTGCAAATCCCAAGCCCATCTGCCATCTCTAATAATGACACTAATAGTATCAGTATTTGCAAATCCCAAGTCACATTTAAGCGTGCTCCTGTGGGAGCAGTACTATGATGGGTAACTTCATTGGAAGCAGCTAACAAAACCCAAAACGAACAATATTATACTGTGTACATGTGGATCATTACAATACCTAGAAAATATTGCATCTGTCCTAAATCTTTTACCTCAAATTCCTTGGCTAAGACCTCCAATCTTTCCATCTTCACTGTATCGTCTCTAGTCAGGATGTTATCATCAACATATACAATCAGAATGGTCTTCTTCCCTTTTTCGGACTGATGGAAGAACATAGTATGATCTGACTGTCCTGCCAATATTATTGTCATTTTATCATTTTGATGAATTTGTCAAACCAAGCACTTACAGACTGTTTGAGTTTGTATGGATTTCTTGAATTTACACGCTTTCCCTCTCTAATTTCTCACAAAATCCAGGTGGTGATGTCATAAAGACCTTCTCTTACAGTTCACCATTTAGGAAGGCATTCTTAATATCAAATTGATGGAGTGGGCAATCCAAATTTGCAGCTAAGGAAAGAAGAACCCTTATGGTGTTCAGCTTTGCCATTGGTGCAAACGTTTCTGTGTAGTCAACCCGATAAGTTTGAGTAAACCCTTTAGTCACAAGTTGAGCTTTGTACCGTTCCACCGGTCCATCAACTCTGTACTTTACTATGAAACCCACTTACAGCCTACTGGCTTCTTTCCCTTTGGTAGAGCATTACTTCCCACATTTAATTCTTGTCCACTGCTCTCATTTCTTTCATTACTGCTTCTCTCCATTCAGGAATTTTCAAAGTCACCTCAATGGTTTTTAGAATCCATATGCTGTCAAGATTAGCAGTGGAAGCACGACAATTTGTAGATAAGGCATTACAAGAAATAAGTTTGGCAAAAGGATGAAGGATACAAGACTGTGGTTGTTTTCTGAAAGTAATGGGAAAATCAAGATTATCGGAATTAGGGATAGTCTATGTTACCTGATCAGGATTTACTGGAGACTCATGGGTACTCAGAGCTATCACCAAAGCAAATTCTCTTGATGTCTTGGGAGCAAGAGTCATCGTAGGCCTTGATTTTGGTTTCCATGAGTAAACTTGTGTCTCCTTTTCTGTCTATGGTTCTGGCTCTCTCCTCCTGAGGTCAAGCTCCCTTCTGTACCAAGCAAATGAGTAGTGTTTGGAGTAGACTCAAAAATAGTGTTTGGAGTAGGCTCAGAAATGGTGATCTCAAAGTCCAAATATTGAGCTTCACTCAAGGACTCCCGTTGAAGCGAGGCTTTTTGATGGTAGGGAGTCTGTTCAAATAAGGTGACATCAAGGCTGACAATCAATTTTTTTTAGACAGGATCATAACACCGATTGCCTTTTTTTGTACGAGAATATCCTAGAAAAATCATTTAAGTGCTCTAGGATCTAACTTAGTTCAGTGTTAGGCATGAATATGTACAAAGGTAGTGCACCCAAACAATCTCAGTGGGAGAGTGGAATTAAGATAGGATAAAGAAAAGTTTTCTTGGAATTTCTAGAGAGGTGTGGCGAAGGATAAAGTCTTGCTAGGCATCTGATTTATGAGATAGGTAGCGGTTAAGATAGCATCACCCTAGAAGGTATTGGGCATATTAGATGTAAAAAGGAAGGCATGGGCAACTTCAAGGATATGTTGGTTCTTTCGTTTGGCCACCCCATTTTGCTGGGGTGTGTCGACGCATGAACTTTGGTGAATAATACCCTTTTCATTGAAAAATGTGCCTAAACAATTATTAAAATACTTGGTGCCATTATCAGCAAATAGGATTTGGATTTTGGAGTGAAACTGAGTATTTATCATTGAATAGAAGTTAATGAATACAGAACGAATTTCAGTTTTGTCACGCAATAGATACACCAAACAAAGACATGCGTGACCATCAATAAAAGTGATAAACCATTTTGTGTGAGTCCAATTTAGAGTACAAGAAGGAACCCACAAGTCACTGTGAATCATAGAAAAGGGCAAAGATGGTTTATACACAAGTCTAGGAAAAGAAGTATGCTTATGTTTGGCAAGTTCGCAAATTTTACACTAAAAATCAATTGATGTTTTATTTGAACAAATGGAAGGAAACAACTTATGCATATATTGAAAATTGGGATGTCCCATTCTAAGATGCCATAACAGAAGTTCATTACTCCTAGGACTAGAAACAGAATCAGAAACAACAGTGTGACACTGTTCACTCATAGTAGCCTCCTCAAGGTAATAGCGACCCTCGTACTCCTTAGCATTAATAATCATCTTCCCCAATGACAGGTCTCGAAAGGTACAATAAGAGGGTAGGAAATTAGCACAACAGTTGAAACTCTTAATTAAATGGCTAACTAATAGTAAGTTCTAAGACAAATTAGGAACATTGTTAGAATTATAGGAATATTCTATGATAGTTAGAATTTAATTATATTTCCTAAGGTCATATTTGGTTTACTTTTGTTTTTCTATTTTCTGTTTTTGTTTTGTGTTAAAAATCTTAGAACCAAGAATAGAAAATGCTTTATTCTCCTTGTTTTTGAGATTTTCCTTATTTTTGTTAAAAACTCTCAAAATAACTTTTTATCATTTTTTTTTCATGTGTAAACTCATTTTCATTTTTCGAAAATAAATTTTGAAAACACAACTAACCAAATAAATTTTGAGCTGTTTTCCTTATTTTCAAAAGCACAAAATGAAAAATGAGCTCAAAACAGAAAACAGAAAATAAAAACAGAAAACAAAAATAAAAAAACAAACCAAATAACCCCTAAAGTATGTGTATCCTAATTTGATTAGGAGTATGTATTCCTAATTTGATTAGGAAACTTATTTCCTATTTGGTTGTAACTCTTCAATATAATATACATGAAGGAGATGGGAAATAAATAACTCATACTCCTAATTTTCTCTGATTTTGTTCAACTAACATGATGGACATTTTCGAGTGTAATAGAGGGAGAGATTCGAATACTCCCTTTACCAGCGACTGGAAAAAGCACCATCTGTAATTCTTAATTTTAGATTCCCAGCACAATGTGAGTAGGATGAAAATAAATGGTAAGCATTTGTCATATAGTCAGATGTACCAAAGTTGATAATCCAAGGAGTACCAGCACGAGAAAGAAGTGCGGCTAAAAAATACCTTGATGAGCTACTTTCCCTGATGACACAACAGAGGATCATATAGTCACTTGTTAGCTCATGTTAAAATTGAAGCATCTCAACAAAACTGCACTAGGAAGGCCTTGTCGTGGTAATTTGACACAAGTTATACTCAATCTTTGTGTAGAACCTCTTGCCCTATCTTCTGTCATCATTCAATTATGTCAAATTACCAACAGAATGCCCTACTAGTCAAATCCATGATTACCTAGATGAATTTGCATTGAACAATTTACAAGAAATTTACGTAGCTCAAGCAGAAGAAGCATAAGATTCCTAAATTTGAAAACCAATTGACAGAAAGGTATCTTAGTGAAGAAAAGATTCCCTTTCATCACCATAAGAACATTTACTCCCTTATAGCCAGCTAATTTTAGGGACATATAGTTTTAGAAGGTACTCAAAAATTTCACATTTCATTGTGTCATAATTCATAAAGAATTCTAAAATTCTCTAGTTCCAAATTAAGGTTAATTTTAATGCATATAATTTATACAATTTAATTTCAAATTCAAGGAGACTTCCTCTAGACAGGGGTCCATACGTGTTCTATTATTTTATATAGTTTGGAGCCAAACAAACTTTATGCGTATAACAGACTTGCATTCATTACTTGGATACAAGACACATGTTACAAATTTGAATATATAAATATAATAATCTACTAATAAAGTAAAAGTAGTGCAAATTTATATCTACTAAATCTTTGGTCCTTCCCTTAGATTTTTCAATTTCAAGGATGCTAAAAACCAAATTTTTCAATTTATTTAGATGTAAAGCTAAAATATCGATACTAGCCCCAAAACTCACAACAGCTAATCTTTGGCTAAACTTGTTACTCAGGCACTTTTAAGTCATTAAAGACCATGTAATAGGACATAAATACTGATTTATCCATGATTGAATGAAATTTTTGCAAAATGCCCTCAAATGACACTAGTTGGAAGAATATCGACTGATCATTCCTAAATATAAATTTGAAAGACAATAGAAGCACACTATTCACTGAAAAATCTTCATCAAGAAATAGAAAGGTCAGTTATGGGTACCATTTAAATAGGCAGAATAGTTTACTATTAACTACACCAAAAAAGGGTACTTCCATGAAGAAACTGGATTGACAAAAATAATCATTGTAGGCCTAAAATAATATGAAAAAATAGAACAACCACTGATACTCTTATTTTAAAATGAAATTAATGAAGGTGCAACTTTTCAAGTTAAGATTTTCCTCTACTCTGTCTCCCCCCCCCCCCCAAGTTCAAGCAGAAGGGTGTTTTAAAAGCAAACTAAAAGCACCCTTGGACATGAGACAATCCAACCTTCAAGTTTAATTGCTTCTTAAGCATTTCCTCCAATTTCTGAAAAAGGGCTTATCCAAGAAATTTTTCAGAAACATTTAAAAATTTAATTGGAGAACAAGATGGAGGGATTGATACTGATGTAAGTCACAGGATTCAAGCCGGGTGGATCAAATGAAGGAGTGCTTCGGGGGTCTTGTGCGATCGAAAAGTCTCCCTCAAGGTGAAAGAAAAGTATTATAAGGTGGCGGTTAGACCAGCACTGCTATATGGATCAGAGTGTTGGGCAGCAAAGCATAATCATGGTCAGAAGATGGCAGTTGCGGAGATGAGGATGTTAAAGGTGGATATGCGGGATTACAAGGAAATATAGGATTAGAAACGAGGAGATTAGGGGCAAAGTAATAATAGCACCGATTGAAGATAAAATAAAAGAAAACCGATTAAGATGGTTTGGTCATGTTATAAGGCGTCTAGCAGAGGCACTTGTTAGAAGGTGTGAAAGTATGGAGAGTGCGAGGAGTAGGAGAGGTAGAGGAAGACCCAAGAGAAGTTGGGAATAAACTATTAAATATGACCTTGTCTACCTAGATCTATTTGAAGTTATGGTCCTAAACAGATCTAATTGGCGTCGACAAATCCATATAGCCAACCCCACCTAGTAGAAAAAGGCTTGGTTTGGTTTGGTTAAAGTGACACACGAGTGATTTCTTAAGTGTAAACACGCGAGGGACTGTGTGAGGTAATCTTTTTATTACTAGCATCATTCTTGCAGGATTAAAATGGCTTCCAAAAGTGAATCGACATCTAAGAAGAAGGGAGATAAGAGCTCATTTGTGTTGCAAGCTATGCAACAACAATTTGAGCTCATGAATGTTGTGTTTGGAGAGACAAGGGATAGGATGGATAGGCAAGACCTCTTAATTGCAGGCTTACAAAAGGAATAATCCCAAAAAATTCCTTATGATGGGAGGCAAGAACTTGACCCATTGTTTAAGTATGAATGGGAGAGTGAAGTCGAGCGTGAGTTTAAGGGAGATCAAAATTCTGAAGTTGAAGTGAGAAGGTTTAGGCCTAGGGTGGTTTGCGAGAAATGGGTCCTAGAAGGGATATAAGGAATTGAGATGTAGTAAATGGGAATCTTGGGAACATCAAGATGAAAATTTCTTCCTTCTAGGGTAGGAATGATCTTGAAGCATACTTAGAGTGGGAGAAAAAGAGGGAGCTGATTTTCGATTGCCATAACTACTCAAATCAGAAGAAAGTGAAGCTAACTATGGTTGAAGTCACTAATTATGCCATTATTTGGTGGGATCAATCGGTGACTAATGGAAAGAGAAATAGGGAGAGGCCTATAAGCACATGGGGTGAGTTGAAAGCTCTTATGAGGAGGAGATTCATGCCAAGCAACCATGGCTCAATCTTTGAATGGGTTGAACAAGGATATAGCTAATGTGGCAGAATTGCAACACTACATGGAGTTAGAGGACATGGTACACATTGCAATGAAGGTGGAAAGACAATTAAAGAGAAAGGGGGTAGCAAGGTACAATTCCAATTCAAACATTCCTTGGAGACTAAATTAGGGAAAGAATGAAAAACGAGTCTTCAAAGTTAAACCCGAACCAACCTAAGCTAAAGAGAAAGTATCCAACAAAGGCAAAGGCAATTCAGATTCTCAACCCACTCGCACTAGGGATTTTAAATGTTTTAAGTGTTTGGGAAAAGGGCATACAGCTTCACAATGTCCAAATAAGAGAGTTATGATTATGCTTGATAATAGTGAGGTGGAAACTGAAAGTGAGGAGGATGAGATGCCATTACTTGAAGAAGCTAGTAAAGAATAATTATTTCTTCATATTTTTCAAAATGATTTATTGATCCGTATATATATACATAAAGTAGGCAGTCCTTCCTAATTTGAAGCTATCGCCAGCCTAAGATTAGGAAACAAACTCCTAAAAATCAAGAATCTGATTTCTATAAATCAGAATTCCTATAAAACAGAAACTGCATCTGCACAAAAGGAAATCTAATAAAGGAAATAACTAATTAGCTTAATTCTTCCCTAAAATTTAGGAAACAGAATTGTAGGAGAAGATCACAACCAATCTTTCCTTTTATTCCTAAAATACTTTCCTAAAAATAAATTCCCTAACCTTGACTTCTGAATATTCAACACTCCCCCTCAAGCTGGAGAATATATATCATATAATCCCAACTTGCAAATTAAATCTTCAAAGTTAGGTCTAGGGAGAGCTTTGGTGAGGATGTCTGCAATTTGTTGCTTAGTAGAAATGTAGTTCAATTTAACAGTCTCACTAGTTACCTTCTCTGTGATGAAGTGTCTGTCAATTTCAACATACCTAGTCCTGTCATGATGCACGGGATTCTTTGCTATGCTGATAGCTGCCTGATTATCACACATCATCAGAATAGGAGATGAACTCATTTGTCCCAGTTCACTAAGAACCCTTTTTATCCAAATCCCTTCACAAATTCCTTATGCCAGTGCTCTGTACTCAACTTCTGCACTACTTCTGGCTACCACTGATTGCTTCTTGCTCCTCCAGGTAACAAGATTACCCCAGACAAAAGAACAGTACCTAGAAGTTGACCGTCTATCAATGATGTTTCCTGCCCAATCTGCATCTGAATACACTTCAGTGTCACGATTCTCTGTCTTTCTGAAGAATAGGCCTTTCCCTGGTGTCATCTTCAAGTATCTAAGAATCCTGTAGACAGCTTCCATGTGTTCCTCTGTAGGACTGTGCATGAATTGACTTACAACACTCACTGCAAAACCAATATCTGGCCAAGTGTGTGAAAGATAAATCAGGTGTCTAACAAGTGGCTGATATCTCCCCCTGTCTACAGGTGTACTTTCTTTCTCAATGCCAAGTTTCTTCTGACTGTCCATAGGAGTATCAACTGGTTTGCATCCAAGCATACCAGTCTCCTTAAGAAGATCTAGAATATATTTCCTTTGAGAAACAACAATGCCCTTTCTTGATCTAGCCACTTCCATTCCAAAGAAATATTTAAGATTTCCAAGATCTTTAACTTCAACTCTTCTGACAAATACTTCTTCAAATTCTGTAATTCCTCCACATCATTCCCAGATAGAATAATATCATCGACATAGACTATCAATATAGCAATTTTCCCAACGTAAGAGTTCTTGACAAACATAGTATGATCAGCCTAACCCTGTGTGTAGCCAAGCTTTAAAACAGCCTTTTTGAATCTGTCAAACCAAGCTCGAGGAGATTGTTTAAGGCCATACAAGGACTTTTTGAGTTTGCAAACCTGATTCTTTGCCATACTTCCTTCAAAACCAGGTGGAATTTCCATGTAGACTTCCCCTTCAAGGTCACCATTCAGAAAGGCATTTTTTATGTCCAGTTGTTGCAAGCACCAATCTTGGTTGACAGCCAAGGAGAGAAGAATTCTGATAGTATTAAGTTTTGCGATACGAGCAAAAGTTTCTAGATAGTCTATCCCATAGGATTTTGTAAATCCTCTAGCAACCAACCGAGCCTTGAACCTCTCAACTGATCCATCTGCTTTGTACTTTATAATGAAAATCCACTTGCACCCCACGAGCCTTTTCCCAACTGGCAAATCAGTAATAGTCCATGTTCCATTCTTCTCTAGTGCATCAATCTCATCTTGTACTGTCTTCTTCCACTCTGAATTTTGTAATGCCTCTTGTATTGTATTGGGAACCTGAATATCATCAAGAGAAGTAGCAAATGCTCTATAAGCTGGTGATAGCCCTTCATAAGTAACATAATTCCCAATTGGATGGCCTATACATTTCCTCACACCCTTCCTCGATGCAATCGGCATGGTAGAGTCATCAATGCTGGGAATTGGCACATCTCTAGCCCTATCCGTACCTACGTTTTCTTCAGGTGGACTTGAAATTGAGTCAATATCTTGGCCACATGCTGGTTGTGATCCGTGCTCTAGCTCCTATCTTTTCCTCCTCCTGGTGTAGACTTGAAAATTCTCATTAGCAAGTAGTGGAGCCACAGATTGAGCAGGCACGGAAGAAGAAACATTTGTGGGATGGACTGATGACTGAACAGGCACGGGTGTGAATAAGTCCTGTGTACTGTCAGTGGGCACAAACACGAGTTGAGAAGAACTTGGTGATTCTGAGTGGGCAAAGGGTACAGACTCAAGAAGGGACTCCCAAACTTGATGTTCATTCATGCTCTCCCCCTAAACATGAGATTTGGGATAGAAGAATACATGTTCAAAGAAAGAGACATCCATGGTGGTGTAAAATTTTTTGTTGGTTGGAGAATAACATTTGTACCCTTTTTTAGTTGGAGAGTACCTTAGAAAAATGCATTTATTGGCTCTAGGATCAAATTTGCTACGGTGTTGAGGATACACATGGACAAATGCCATGCAACCAAATACCTTGAGTGGTAAATCAGATGAAGCTGCACGGGTGTGAGGAAAATTTTTTAGAAGAAGCTGACGTGGAGATTGAAAAGTAAGGACTCTGGATGGCATACGATTGATCAAATAGGTAGCTATGAGAATGGCTTCCCCCCAGAAATAATTTGGAACATTAGAGGAAAACATAAGACATCGGGCAACCTCCAAGAGATGTCTTGCGTCAGCCACCCCATTTTGTTGAGGGGTGTCAACACAAGAGCTTATGTGGATAATTCCGTGGTTCTGAAGATAGGTATTAAGACTACTGTGAAGTATTCTCTAGCATTGTCTGACTTGAGAACCTGAATTCTAGAGTTGAATTGATTTTGAACTATAAGATTGAAAGTTTGAAAAATTTGCCCAACCTCTGACTTTTCTTTCATAAGGAAAACCCAAGTTACCCGTATATGATCATCAACGAATGTCACAAACCATCGGGTGCCAGAAGCATTTTTTATCCGTGAGGGACCCCACACATCACTATGGATCAAAGAACAAGCATTTGAAGGTTTGTATGGAATTTGAGGATATACTATTCGAGTATGCTTTGCAATCTGACAAATTTCACAATGAAAAGATGCTGGACTTTTATTGATAAATAATTTGGGAAACAATTTTGCAAGATACACAAAGCTAGGATGACCAAGACGATAGTGTAACAATATAATTTCACTATCTTTATTGATATTGGAATTTGACACAGAATTGAAAGACTAAACAGATTTTGAGATTGGACACAACTTGCTTGAGAAACTTGGTTTGAAGATCGGCCACATGAGAGGAGATAGAGCCCGGAGCACAATTCAGCACTGCCAATCATCTTCCCCGATTTCAAGTCCTGAAAAACACACAAGTTTGGATAAATTTAGTAACACATTGAAGGTCACGAGCCAATTTGCTAATGGACAAAAGATTACAATCTAAGTTTGGAACATGGAGAATAGAGTTGAGATACAACTCTTTAGTAAGTTGGATGGAACCTGTCCAAGCAATTTTTGAATTTGAACCATCAGCTATACGGAAGGAAGAGTGACCACTACTTGGCTTGTAATTTTGCAGAAGAGCAGCATCTCCTGTCATGTGATCAGAAATACCAGTGTCGATTATCCACGGCCTCATTCCTCCTGTGTTAGTAGCGAAGGCTGTATGTGATTCTGTTTGAGCAACCAAACCAGTTCCAGTAATGCTACCACTGCCAACTTGACTAAACAATTTCTGCAGCAAATCCATTTGCTCTTTGCTGAATAGGCTAGACTCGGGAACAGGAGCCCTATCAGAGTTGGAAGCCACATGTGCTTTGCTGTCTCTATCAAACCGTGGCTTTGGTTTCCAATCAGCTGGTTTGCCATGGAGTTTCTAGCAAGTCTCCTTGTAATGGCCTGGTTTCTTACAGCAATCACACCACAGCCTTTCCCTTTTCTGACAATCTCTACCATTACTGTTAGATGATCAGACAGTAAGGGTAGATGCTTCCAACGTTGAGGTAGGTTGTTCCTTAGATCCCATCATCACTTTCTTTCTACTTTCTTCACGCCTAATCTCTGAGAAAGCCTCCCTGAGACTGAGCAGTGGTTTTGTGCCCATGATTCGACATCGAACATCATCCAACTCCCTGTTAAGTCCTAAGAAAAATTTGAATAGCCTTTTTTGTTCCACAATCTTCTTGTACATTGTTGTATCTTCTTGACATTTCCATTAGTGAGTCTCAAATAAGTCAAGGTGCTGCCAATATCGTGTGAGTGTGTTGTAATACTGAGTAACAGACTGCTCTCCTTGGCGAAAGTCATGAAGTACTAATTCAACCTGAAACAGCTCTGAAGTATTTTCAGAGCTAGAGTAAGTTTCTTTGGCTGCATCCCATATTTCTTTTGTAGTCCCAAACAATAAGAAATTTTCACCTATGTCATTGTTTTATTGTTTTATGGAATTGATAATCCATGACATGATCATACTATTTTCAATCTTCCACTTTCTAAAACCTGGATCTGCAGTCTCTAGCATGGCTGCTACTCCCGTGAGATAGTCATCTTTCCCTTTACTACAAATCAACAGTAACACAGATTGTGACCACTGCAAATAATTATGGCCATTTAATTTGTGTCTTGTGATGAGAATAGAAGAAGAATCACTGCCACCAAGGTTTTGAATTTCAGAACTGCCTTCTGATTCTGGTACCGTGATGTTAGATTTTTGTGATGAAACCATTCCATATTTTGTCATGCTCCAAATATTGCGAAGAAGAAGATGAGGGGGAAGAACAAATAAGGTTGTTGGAAATAGAGAAGAAGAAGGCCGGGACAAGCACTAACTGAAGAGAATAGGCCAGAGAGAATAATGGCAAGAGAGAGGCAGCCTGAAGGGATTAGGGTTCAGAGAACCTAACTCTGATACCATAAAGAATAATGATTTCTTCATATTTTTCAAAATGATTTACAGATCTGTATATATATATATATATACACATAGAGTAGGCAGTCCTACCTAATTTGAAGCTATCGCCAGCCTAAGATTAGGAAACAAACTCCTAAAAATCAAGAATCTGATTTCTATAAATCAGAATTCCTATAAAACAGAAACTGCATCTGCACAAAAGGAAATCTAATAAAGGAAATAACTAATTAGCTTAATTCTTTCCTAAAATTTAGGAAACAGAATTGTAGGAGAAGATCACAACCAATCTTTCCCTTTATTCCTAAAATACTTTCCTAAAAAAAAATTCCCTAACCTTGACTTCTGAATATTCAACAACTAGTGATGAGGGGATTGAGTACCCGGCAGTAGGTGAATCTCATGTTGCTAGGCGTGCTTTTAATACACAAATCAAGGTAGATGACATAGAGTTTGCATATAATAGGACTGTGCATTCTACTACTTATTCTCCTTTTGAATTGTTTATGGTTTTAATCCATTAACTCCTATGGATTTGATGCCTTTACCTATCGGTGATAGGAGTAGCTTGGATGGAAAGAAGAAGGCCGAATTAGTCAAATCAATCCATGAAAAGATATCCCTTCAAATTGAGAAAAGGAATGAGCAATATGCTTCACAAGCCAACAAAAGAAGGAGGCATGTGACATTTGAACCAGGACATTGGGTTTAGATTCACATGAGAATGGGGAGATTTCCAGCCCATCGAAGGCCTAAGTTGCATCTTGGAGGAGATGGTCCATTTCAAATCCTTGAGAAGATTAATGACAATGCTTACAATAATTACCCAAAAAAAAATAAAAGACAATGCTCACAAAGTGGATCCACCATGTGAGAACAATGTTAGTACTACTTTCAGTGTTACTGATCTTTCTCCTTTTGATGTAGGCAATGATTCGAGGATGAATCCTTTTGAAGAGATGGGGAATGATGAGTACCAAGAAAGACCAAGTGCTAAAGATCCATTGCACGTCCCGGATGGGCCAATAACCAAAGTTAGAGCAAAGAAGATCAAGGAAGCAATGCTTAGGCTTGTTAAAGTTATATTAGATGAGGTTTTAAATGCAACAAACAAGACAATATTCAAGATGGGCTTGAAGGAAGAGGAACCAAGATTTTGTGCATGCAATCCAAGCCAAGAGGGGCGGTCTAGACCACTAAGACTAGCAAGGAGTTGGACCAAGGCTACCATTCAGCCTAGGCTTGAATTGAAGAGGCGAATTTGGCTTCTAAAGAGTGTTTTAATTATGTTTTGGATTTTATTTTATGTTTAAGACATGTTGGGCTTTAAAACTTACTTTGGGCTTTAAGTTTCAGTTTTAAAGTTATGTTTTAAATAGGATTTGGGTATGTATCATTGTTTTAATGTTTTTTGGCTAAACTTTGTTAATAATTAAAATGGCCAATGGGTGTGACTAATTATTAGGACAAATTTGGGCTATTTAATTAGGGCTTGTTATCTTTATAAGCACTTACAAATTCGGGATTGAACCATCAATAAGAGATTTAGAGCATTATTTTGCATTAACGTGAGGTGTGTTTTCCTCTTATTCTTCAAAGAACTTCTGAATTTATTAAGAATTCGTTCTTATGGCATTCTTTTATCTTCAATCCAAGGTTCTTGGTTTAAGGAATCGATGGGTCTTGATTTTACATTTTTTGACCTTGATATTAGCTTTACTGGTTTTGATTCAATTGATCGTGGGTTTAAGGCATTCGACCAAGAGTTCACATTAAAAGAAGTGAAGTTCTTGCTTCCCCTTTATTTTATTTATTTATTTTTTTTGATAGGTAAGCAAGGGGAGGGCCCCGGATTCGAACCCAAGTGGTGAGTAGGTAAAGAATGGAGCTCAACCACCAAATTAAGTGCCTCGCTCTTGCTTCCCCTTCAATTTATCCATAAATCATGGGAACAGCATCAGCACCAAGCTTCTAAAAGAGCCACTCCAGCAAGAACAATGGTAGGGCTACACAATGAAATAAAGTAATAGTTTCAGGAATAGGAAAATGCAGAAGTACAGAAAGAATTATCAAGGCAACTCATTCTCTGGCAAACAATCCTCACGAGCTTCCTAAGCCAGTAGATTTATAATAGAAACACTCATCAACACCAAAATAAATAACACTTCACTTGTACAGACTACTGATACGGGAGATCCATCTTCCCATGCCAAACTCTCGACATCAACTATAGCAAAAACCCCTCTTTTTTTTTTTTTTTTTGAAAGGCAAAATTAAATATATTAATAAAATGAGAATGTACAAATACTCAGACATACCCCTGGAAATTACATCACGCCAAAATTAATGTGAGTTCAGTAACAGGCAATCTAAACAAAATGAATGTTCAAAAAAAACAGACATTACACACCAAATCCAACAAAAGAAAACAACCAATCAACCAATCAGAGAAGGTGAAAGATGCCATGAGTGAATCAAGTGAAGAATAGTAGGATTATTAGGAAAGCCAGAGTAATCCAATAATCTCAATCTGACCAAATCCATAATCCAGTTAACCAATGTAAGCTCATTTCGAGGAGGATTTCCATGCAAACGAGAATTCCTTTCCTTCATATTATGTAGACCGTGGCAGCCAAGGAGAATCTACCAATGAAAGAAATGAGTGAAGAGCCTCTAATAGTAGAACAAGCCCAATGTATGGTAGAAGACCAATCAAATGGGACGGCTTGAATGGCACATTTGACTAGGATAGAGTGCCACACCCAAAAGGAGAAACAACACTTCAAGAACAAGTGATCATGGTTTTAGTTGAATAATATCTGAGTAAATTAGGAGTATGAGTTGTTTATTTCCCATCTCTTTCATGTATATTTATATTGAAGAGTTACTACCAAAATAGGAAATAAGTTTCCTAATCAAATTAGGATACACATATTTTAGGAACTTAAATTCTAACTATCATAGAATATTCCTATAATTCTAACACTCCCCCTCAAACTATAGCATAAAGATTAAACATGCCTAGTTTGGTAGACAACTTTTGAAACAAAGGTCGAGCTAATGGTTTTGTGAGAATATCCCCCAACTCAGAATCAGAGCGTACAAAGGGAGTGGCAATATCATGCCTAAGTAAGAGATCTCAAATGAAGTGACAATCAACTTCAATGTGCTTGATTCGTTCATGAAATACAAGATTGTTAGCAATGAGTATTGCAACCTGATTGTCGCAAAACATAGACATCGGGGCCGGAATTGAAAGACCAAAATACTGAAGAAGAGAACGAACCCAAAGCATCTCAGATGCAGTATAAGCCATGGCACGATACTCTGCCTCTACACTAGACCAAGCTACAACGTTCTGTTTCTTACTTCGTCAAGTAACAAGATTGCCACCAACAAATGTACAATATCCAGAAGTAGATCTTCGATCTGAACGATTGTCAGTCCAGTCTGCATCACTATATCCAATCACGTCTATTGCTATGAAAGGTCGATAGAGCAAACCTTGACCTGGTGAATTCTTCAAATATCTCAAGATTCGACACACAGCATCAAAGTGAGGCTGATGAGGAGCATGCATAAATTGACTAACTACTCCAACAACATATGTAATATCAAGCCGTGTTACAGTGAGATAAATCAGCTTGCCTACAAATCGACGATATTTGCCAACATCAAAGAATGGTTCACCACTCTCAGAGTCTAAATGTACAGAAGTGTCCATAGGAGTATCAGCAGGACGAAAACCCAAAACACCAGTCTCAGATACTAAATCCAATACATATTTTCTTTGAGATTGTTAAGATATCAAAACAAGAATTGAGGAGTGTATATTCTCCCCTCTCCAAGCATTCTTATTTATACTTAAACGTTACAATCGTAGAAGGAAATAAATTTAAGGAAAAGGAAATACAACTAATTACGGCTGTCAACACAAGAAAGGAAAACTCAATATTCGTCTAATAGGAAAACTCAATATTCGCCTAATAATACTAATATCTTCTAATACGCCCCCTCAAGCTGGAGCATACATGTCAAAAATGCCCAACTTGGAAGATAGAGATTGAAAGGCAAGACGAGGCAGCGGCTTAGTTAGAAGGTCAGCCAGTTGTGACGACGATCGAACAAAAGGAGTACTCAATTGACGGCGCAATAATAAATCACGAATGAAGTGACAATCAACTTCGATATGCTTAGTGCGTTCATGAAACACATGATTGTTGGCAATGAAGATGGCAGCCTGATTATCACAATGCATAGGCATAGGCAAAGGAACATCAGTCCCAAAGTCACATAGAAGAGAGCGGACCCAAAGCATTTCAAAAGCAGTATGGGCCATAGCACGATACTCAGCTTCGGCACTTGAACGAGCAACAACATGCTGCTTCTTACTGCACCAAGTAACTAAATTATCCCCAACAAAGGTACAATAACCAGATGTCAAACGACGATCAGTACGACTCCCAGCCCAATCAGCATCACTATAACCTATGACAGCGAGTGAGGAAGATGGGCGATAAAGAAGGCCACGACCAGGGGACTGTTTTAGGTAGCGCAAGATGCGACACACAACTTCAAAGTGAGGAGTACGAGGAGCATGTATAAACTGGCTAACAATCCCCACAGCATAAGTTATATCAGGACGAGTGACTGTAAGATAAATAAGCTTACCCACCAAACGACGATAACGACTGACATCAGAAAAAGGTTCACCAGAAGTAGTATCTAATTTAGTAGAAGGATCCATAGGGGTTTCTGCAAGACGAGCTCCCAATAGACCAGTCTCAGAGAGTAAGTCCAGAACATACTTGCGTTGACAAATAGAAATCCCTTGAGCAGAACGAGAAATTTCAAGACCCAAAAAATACTGAAGTTTGCCAAGATCCTTCGTATGAAACTGAGTAGCGAGATGTTGTTTTAAAGCCACAATACCAGATGCATCATCACCAGAGAGAATAATATCAACATATACAATCACAATGATAGTGCCAGAAGAAGTATGGCGACTAAAGACAAAATGATCAGCAAAAGAAGAGGAGAAGCCAACTTCAATAAGAGTAGAGCTAAAACGATCAAACCATGCTCTAGGAAATTGTTTCAACCCATAAAGAGCACCCCGCAAACGACAGACCAAATGCTCATTGCCTGAAGTGGAATAACCAGGGGGTTGATCCATATAGACCTCTTCTTGTAGCTGACCATGAAGAAAGGCATTTTTAATGTCAAGTTGATGCAACGGCCAACGACGACTAACTGCCACTGCAAGAAGGATGCGAACAGAATTCAGGCGGGCCACAAGAGAAAATGTCTCAGTATAGTCCACACCATAAGTTTGAGTGAACCCTTTGGCTACCAATCGAGCCTTAAGACGTTCAATAGATACATCGGGAAGACACTTAACCGTGTAAACCCAGCGACAGCCAATAGTCTTCTTACCAGGAGGCAGAGAAGTTAGTTCCCACGTCTGATTCAGATGAAGAACATTTATCTCGTCATCCATAGCATGTTTCCATCCCGGAAATGATAAGGCCTGCATATAAGATGATGAAATAGACCCAGATGACAATGCACAAACAAACGAGAAAAGAGATGGTGAAATACGATGATATGACACATGATTAGCAAGAGGATGGCGAGTGCAAGTGCGTGTACCTTTCTGTAATGCAATGGGCATATCAGACGAGGAAGCAGGATCCTCAGACGAAGAAGCAGACTCAGCCAGAGATGGAAATATCACCCTCCTATCACGATCACGCTGATACACCTTTGGTAAAGGAGGAATAGATGGAATAACAGGAGCCACAGGAGAGGTCTCCTGTGGATCTGGGGCGGGTGTAGGAGTGGAATCAAGGGATGATGGTGGAGGCAAAGGGACATATATGGAAGAGATGGGAGCAAGAAGAGTAGGAGATGACGCCCCCTCACGAGAAATAAGGTCAGAGGACAGAGTATCACCATCAGAAGAGCGATGGATTCAAAAAAGGTGACATCAGCACAGACGAAATAACGGCGAGAAGCAGGATAATAGCAACGATATCCTTTTTGTGTGCGAGAGTACCCCAAAAAGATGCACTTACGAGAACGAGGGGATAATTTATCAAGTTCAGGATCAAGGATATGAACAAAGAAAGTACAACCAAAAATACGAGGGGGAAGAGAAAAAGGTGACCTATTAGGATAGAGAATTGAAAAAGGAGATTGGTTAGACAGGACAGGTGTAGGTACTCTGTTAATAAGGTAACATGCAGTAATAACAGCATCTGCCCAAAAATTTTTAGGGACATTCATCTGAAACATTAAGGTGCGAGCAACATCTAACACATGACGGTGTTTACGCTCAGCAACACCGTTTTATTGAGAAGTGTGAGGACATGTTGTTTCATGAATAATTCCCTTTTCAAGACAAAAGTGATCGATGACAGATTGAACATATTCCAAGGCATTATTAGATCTAAGGATTTTGATTTTCTTATCAAACTGAGTGAAAATTTCATTATAGAAACGAGAAATAATAGAAGGTAAATCAGTTCTCTGTTTCATTAAAAAAAGCCAAGTCATACGAGAAAAATCAACAATAAATAGAACGAAATAAAAGAATCCATTGATACTCTTAACTCGGGAAGGTCCCCAAACATCAATATAAATGACAGCAAATGACTTAGACTCACGACTATTACTACGACTAGAAAAGGTACTACGGTGATGTTTGCCAAATTGACAAGCCTCGCAGTTTAAACTAGACATGACTCAAATTTGGCACAATAAGGTTTAATCTTGCCAAAGACGGGTGACCTAGACAATGATGCCATTGAAGGGGGAGACAGTAGTACGGAGAGCAATAGAAGGTGAAGGTGCTGGAGAGGAATCACGATCAAGATAGTAAAGTCCATCGTTCTCATGCCCCGAACCAATCGTCTTCTTCGTCTTGAGATCCTGAAAGACACAAGAATTTGAAAAAAAGGTTATTGAACAATTTAATAATTTAGTCAGTTGACTTACAGAAAGTAAATTAAAAGGGAATTGAGGAATATAAAGGCTAGACTCTAGATTAAGTGATGAAGAGGGACGGAGAGTCCCTCTTCCAGACACAAGACGAGATGATCCATCGGCTAACACTATAGTATGATTAAGAGGACGAAGATTAGAGAAGAAAAAAGAATTACCAGACATATGTGAATTGGCTCCTGAATCAATAATCCATGAGGAAGAGGAAGAGGTAGAGGCCACAAGAGCGGGGTTACCTGAGTTTGCCAAAGTGGCAGTGGAGGTATTGGAAGCAGAATCACGTAACGACTGGATAAGCTCTTGGAGCTGAGAGGAACTCAAAGTATATGTCTCCTGAGAATCAGACGTGGGAGTACTAGTTGGAGGCACTGAAGGCTGTGTAGAACAATGATCATTGACATGATGTGCCTGCTCTGGTTTACCATATTTCTTCCAACAGTAGGGTTCTGTATGGTTTGTTCCACCACAAAAAGTACACTTGCGTTCACCCTTATTTCCAGAAGATCGTCCTCCACCTCTAGAACCACCACGATTGTTCCTTCCACCACGGGAGCCACGAGCAGACCCCCCATGACTATGCTAGCTAACTAAAGCAGAAGAATCTACAGGTAAAGCTGTATTATCAGGGTTGGAGGAACGATTACCCAATGAGGATCACTGGATACGGGAGTAAGCACTAGCTGCAGTGGGCAATGTCTCGCTTGCTAAAATCGATCCTTGAATCCTCAGAGGTCAAGATTGAGACCAGATAAAAAATTAGCTATCATAAACTCTTCCCAATATTTCTTCTGCTGCAGTAAGTCTGTACTAAAAGGACGATATTGCAACAATTGCTCCCATAAACTTTTTAAATGACTATTATACTCAGATAGAGATCTGTCACCTTGTTTGGCTGAGAACATTTGCTCGTATAACTTATAAACCCTAGAAACATTGCTCTTTTGAGAATAGGATTCAGCAAGGCACTCCCATATACATTTAGAGGAATCACAAAATTCAACTGTGGTGGCAACAGAGTCCTCTAAACTATGCCACAAAAGGCCCATTACAATTGCATCTTCACTCATCCAAACATTATATGTAGGGTCAGTTGAGTGAGGTGCTTCATCAGTAATATATTTCAGTTTGTTCTTACCCCAGAGCAAAGTTTTAACTGCATGCGCCCAACCCAAATAATTATCCCCATTTAATTTCTTAGGTATAATAGAGCGAGGAAAGTCATCAGCCTTGAGAAAAACAGTGTGATTGAAGGTTGGGTCTTCTGCTTTGCCATAACAGTACCACGAACTTAACACCAATTCATTGGAACCAGAAGAACAACAATGGGAACCAACAAGAAGATATCAGCACAGGAACACACCAATCAACAAGAACAAGCAATCAACATCAACCAATCTGAGGAGACCAACAAAGGAACAAACCAAACAATCAATCTTCATCTATCAATTAAAGAAAATCAGCAAAAGCAGCACAGCAGCAGGCGAGCAGACGTAGACAACCATGGACAGGAGGCAGACAAAGCACCAATTAACAAGAACAAGCAATCAACATCCACCAACCCGAGGAGACCAGCAAGGGAACTAAACAAGCAATCTTCATCTACCAATTAAAGAAAATCACAAAAAAAAAAAAAAACAGCACAGCAGCAGGCGAGCAGCAACAGACGACCATGACCAGGAAGGGAGTCGTTCAAACGACCATGAAATCAGGCGATCGAGCATGGAAGGGAGTCGTTCAGGCCATGCGACCGCCGTCGAAGAAGCTGGCGGTTAACCGGCGGGACACGCGCCTACATGCGCCAAAGGTGGCTTGGCGCGTGAAGACAAAGGCGAGAAGGAAAGTCGCACGTGAAGGCAACCGAGACTTCGTCTGGTGACGAGCCTTCTAGGGTTTGGTCGCCGGTTGCTGGCGAGCTCCCAGAGACTATCGGCGGTGGCTCTGGTCGCCGGAGATGTCGCTGGCGAGGAGTAGTTCCGATCTACCCCTTTCTCTCTCTATATTTCTATAAAATTCTCTCTTTTTTTTTTTTATTTCTCCTGCTCTGATACCATGTTAAGATATCAAAACAAGAATTGAGTGTATATTCTCCCCTCTCCAAGCATTCTTATTTATACTTAAACGTTACAATCGTAGAAGGAAATAAATTTAAGGAAAAGGAAATACAACCAATTACGGCTGTTAACACAGGAAAGGAAAACTCAATATTCGCCTAGTAATACTAATATCTTCTAATAGAGATAATGAGATACCTTGTGAAGAACGAGCAATCTCAATTCCTAGAAAATAGCGTAATACACCAAGATCCTTTGTTTGAAACTGCTTCCCCAAATAATCTTTTAGAGTAGAAATATTCTCAGTGTCATCACCTGAGATAATAATATCATCCACATATACAACCAAAATAATAATACCAGAAGATTTTTGATACACAAACACTGAGTGATCAAATGTGGATCGCCTGAAACCATAGCTAAGAAGAGCAAAGCTAAATCGATCAAACCATGCCCGTGGAGATTGCTTGAGTCCATATAGGGCCTTGTGTAAGCGACAAACCAAATGTTTACTTCCTGTTGTGACATACCCAGGAGGCTGATCCATATAGACTTCCTTTTGAAGTTCACCATGCAAAAAATATTTTTAACATCCAATTGGAATAAAGGCGACGACTTACTGCAACAGCCAGTAAAATGCGAACTAAATTAAGACGAGCCATTGGTGAAAAAGTTTCTAGATAATCAATACCATAAGTCTGAGTGTATCCTTTGGCAACCAATCTAGCTTTAAGTCTTTCAACATATCCATCTAGTAAATATTTCACTATGTACACCCATCGACATCCTGCTATCTTCTTCCCAGGTGGAAGAGTGGTAAGCTCCCATGTATGATTATGTTATAATGCCTGCATCTCCTCATCCATTGCTCTCTTCCAATCAGGTGATAATGCCTGCTTATAAAATGTGGGAGGAGAAACAGAAAACAAGGCACAAACAAAGGAAATAGAATGTTGATATACGATGATATGAAACAAATTTAGCAATAGAATGTTGAGTACATATACGTTTACCTTTCTTGAGAGCAATGGGAAGATCATCAATTTCAAGAGACTCGGTCTCAATAGGTATCTCAAGAGACTCAAGATCCACAAGACTTGGAGTAGGCTCAGGATTCACGGGAACAGAAGTAATTGGTCTAGGACGAGTACGGCGCTGATATACCTGCAAGGGTGGAGGCATACTAAATTTGACGAATGGTGACACATTTCAAGAATTGGGTGGCAGGCCAGTAAAGGGAACCTGTGTGATGTGAGATAACTCCCCCTGTCGAGAGAGAAGAGGAGACTCCCCCTCACGAGAAAAGTAAGAGATAGACTCAAAGAAGGTAACATTAGCACTAATAAAATATTTACGAGAAGGCAGATGATAACACCGATAACCTTTCTGAGTACGAGAATAACTAAGAAAGACACAACGACGAGCACGAGAAGAAAGTTTGTCTAAACCAGGATCCAAATTATGAACAAAAGCAATGCAACCAAAGGTACGAAGTGGAAGAGAAAAAGGATTAACAAATGGATACAAAAGAGAAAAAGAATACTGATTACCAAGACGAGGTGAAGGAACCCGATTAATAAGATAGCATGCAGTCAAGACGGCATCCCCCCAGTATTGTTTTGGAATATTCATGTGAAAACGAAGGGTACGAGCAACATCCAATAAATGTCGATGTTTGCGTTTAGCAACACCATTCTGTTGGGAGGTATGGACACAAGAAGTTTGATGAAGAATGCCTCTTTCAATACAAAATTAGGTTATGGTAGACTGGGTATATTCAAGAGCATTATCAGAACGGAGGATTTTGATCTTTTTATCAAATTGGGTTAGAATCTCATTATAGAATTTTAAAAGAATGGCAAGCAGTTCAGAACGATTCTTCATTAAAAATAACCAAGTCATACGAGAATAGTCATCAACAAAAATAACAAAATACCAAAATCCATTAATAGAAGCAACTCTTGAAGGACCCCAAATGTCCGTATAGACTATATCAAATGGTTTAGACGCACGACTATTTTTATGACTCAAAAATGAACTACGGTGATGCTTGCCAAGTTGACAAGCCTCACACTCAAGACTCGAAATAGACCCTAAACTGGGAACAGCAAGTTTAAGACGAGCTAAGGATGGATGACCCAAACGACAATACCACTGGAGTGGAAACACAAATGCACCAAAGGCTAAATGAGAAGACTGAAAACTGGCAGGATCAAGATAGTAAAGACCAGCCCGTTCACACCCCGAACCAATCGTCTTCTGTATCCTGAGATCCTGAAAAATACAAGAAGAAGGAGAAAATGTTATAGAACAATTCAATGATTTAGTTAATTGACTAATAGACAACAAATTAAATAGAAAATTAGGTACAAAAAGACTAGAGGGTAGAGATAAAGAGGAAGAAGGGTTAAGATATCCTTTACCAGCCACAGGCTGGGAGGATCCGCTAGCTAAGGTAATATTGTGAGTAGTGGGAGTTAAGTTAGAAAATAGTAAAGAGTTACCAGGGATATGTGCACTGGCACCAGAGCCGATAACCCATTGAGAGGAAGATTGAGAAGTGAAGCAAGCAATACTACCTAACTGTGCTAAAGTAGCAGTGGAAGAGCGAGAGATGCGAAGATCTTACACAATCGCCTCCATCTCAGCAGGTGTGAAAGGATTTTGGGAAGCAGTATTAGATGGAGCTGGATCACTCAAACTAGCATTGCTCTGTGCAGAGGGATCAGTACCAGTGGGTGTAGTAGTGACATGATTAGCTTGCTGAGGACGACCATACTTCTTCCAACAGTATGGTTTAGTGTGATTAGTGCCTCCACAGTGATCACATTTCTTGTTGCCCTGTCCAGAACTACGGCCACCTCCACAAGAACCACCTTGAGAACCATGAGATCCACCACGAGACCCTCGACCACCAGAACCACTAACAAGAGCAGCAGAATCAGATTCACCAGAGGAGACTGGTTGAGAATGATGGCCCAAAGAGGAACGCTGAATGCGGGAATAAGCATTAGCTATAGAAGGAATAGTCTCTCCTGCCAAAAGATGATCTCTGTAACTGCGAAGATTATCATTGAGGCTAGCAAGAAGCAGAACTGTCATAAGTTCATCCCATTGTCGAATCATCTCAGCCTTCGTTTCTGGAAAAGGACGGAATTGTAGAAGACGAACTCCTAAAGCTTTGAGATTACTGTAATATGCAGACAATTGTTGAGTTCCTTGGCGAAAAGTAAAAAGTTTCTCATATGCCTCAAATACCTCTAAAACATTACTCTTTTGGGAAAACGAATCTGCCAAATGAATCCCATATGACTTTAGAAGAATTACACAAAGCAACTATGCAAAACACCGAAGGCTCTAGACTATACCAGATCCAACTCATAACAGCAGCATCTGAAGCCCTCCATTATGCATATGAAGAAGACTTGGAATCAGGAGGGGATCTATAATATGATTTTCCAATTAACGTCCAATCAAGAAAACCCGAACAGTATGTGACCATGTCAAATAATTCGTACCATTCAACCTTTCACATGAGATAGATTTTGGAAGACTATCGATTAGGATGACAGGCTTGATAGAAGGAGATCCAGAGCCAGAATTTTTAAACTCATTTGAAGCCATCTTTAATAAAGGTAAACCAAACAGCCCTTAGGGTTAAACCAAACAACTTTTACCCTTGGCAGTGACCCAAAACCACAAAAAGAATTAAAAAAAAAAAAAAAGAGGCCTAAGACTATCCCCAATCAAATTATTAATGATCTATGCACTGCTCCAGAGGGACAACAGAAAAAAAAAGAAACGAAACACCAATCAGCCCCCGTCCAAGCAACGACCAGATGAGGACAGATAGCCCAACGACTCAGCGATGGCGACGAAGGAAGAACACCGGCGATTGACGAGCAAGAGAAGGACGAAGATCAACAAACAAGGGAAACAAACTAAGAACCAAATAGCCCAATGACGGCGTCCATCAATCGGCGAGAAACTTGGTCAATCGACGATCGAATCCACCGAATCAACAAACAAGACCATTGGATGGTGGTCAGAGCATCTCGGTGATGCTCTTGGGTGACGATCGTGAGCGACGAAGGAAGTAATGAGCAAGTCCAACCAAGAGAACTGTCATGGCCGACTGCCGATTGCGCCGATTGGAGTTGTCTACCACCGATTGAGGTTTCTGACTGTCGATTGGAATCATGGACTATATTTTCCAGGCAACCGACTGGCAGCTGAGGTACTGATGGCAAACCCTAGTTTTTTTTTTCTTTTTTTTGGGGGGTAAAAAAAGAAAAAAAATTGGCTCTGATACCAAGTTGAATAATATTTTAGTAAATTCGGAGTATGAGTTGTTTATTTCCCATCTCCTTCATGTATATTTATATTGAAGAGTTACAACCAAAATAGGAAATAATTTTCCTAATCAAATTAGGAATACATACTCCTAATCAAATTAGGATACGCATACTTTAGGAAATTAAATTCTAACTATCATTGAATATTCCTATAATTCTAACAGTTTTCAATATCATCACCACATAAGTGACAAGTCATATGTTGAAGCAATCCACAGGAGCAAAGACAATCTTGTGTTGCTAATCTCTTCAAAATGGCCAACCATAGAAGAAAAGAATGTCGTGGAATATGCCAGATGATACCAATCCACCCAAGATGAAGGAGATCTAAGGACTTCCAAGCTTATTTAAGTGAAAATTCTTTACCTCCATTCTTGTTCCAAACAACTTTATCACTTCTATCACAATTTGGGCCCGCCAAATGCAAGGTTTCTTCTTTCAAATCAAGAAGTTCATTAGAATTTGCTGCAGGCCAATGCCATCTATTCAAAGAAATTATGGCACTTACCTTGGCATCCTTAGGCAAACCTGAATCATAAATGACTCGAGCATTTGGAGAAGAGCAAATAGGTCCACGAGGCATCCAAGAGTCAAACCATAAAGAGGTATGCTGCCCATCACCAATATTAACCGTAATAAAAGGCCTAAGCCTATCCCGCAACTTCGGAACTTTCCGCCAAGTCCAAGAGCAATTCCAAGGAACTTTTGCAACCCAAAAATGATTCTTATGGAGCAAGTTGATTTTGACCGAAGTAACCCACATAGATGTAGAAACAAGTTGGCAAATTAGCCAAACATACCTGGACATTGCAGCCATGTTCCAATCCTTTATCTTCCTTATGCCAAGACCGCCCTCCCTCTTACACTTAGAAACTTCCTCCCAAGCAACTTTGGCACCACGTCTCCCCATAGACAATCCAGACCAAAGGAAAGCAGCAAGGATGCTCTTAATGGACTTAGAAACTTTTGAAGGGAGTACAAAATGAGAACACCAATACGCTTGTATGCTAAACAAAACAGATTGAATAAGTTGAAGCCTACCAACAAATGAAAGAAATCGGTTTGTCCAAGCTTTGATTCTCTTCAAAATCCGATCCTCCAACTCCTTACAATCACAAGCTTTAAGCTTAGTGGGTATAAGGGGAACACCCAAGTAAAGAAAAGGAAAATGGCCCAATGACAATCCCAATAAATTGACAATTTCAGATTGCAGCACATCATTAATTCCAGAAAGAAAAATAGAACTTTTAGCCGAATTAGGCTGCAAACCCAAGAGAGATGAGAAAGTATGAATGGCATCTTTCACTACATTAATGGAATCCAAGTCTCCCTTGAAAAATAGCATGAGATCATCTGCAAAGCAAAGATGAGAAAGTCTGGTCTTACGGCATCTCCAATGAAATTTAAAGGAGGAGGAACTCCAAATGCACTTACCAAGAATGCGAGAGAATACTTCCATGCAAACTACAAATAAATAAGGGGATAATGGATCACCTTGCCGAATACCCTTCTTCCCTTCAAAGTAACCTTGCAGCTCACCATTAATTGAAATAGAGAACCGTGGAGAGGAAACACAAGCTTTAATCCAACCAATGTAATTTGGAGGGAACCCCAACAATGCTAAAGTATCCCACAAAAATTCCCACCGAACAGAATCAAAAGCTTTCATTAAGTCCACTTTGATAGCACAATGTGGAGAAGAAGAAGGTAAGTGATATCCACGTACCAACTCCTAAGCCATGAGAATGTTATCCCCAACATGCCTACCAGAAATAAAGGCGGCTTGAGCTTCATTAACAAAGGAGGGAAGTACTTGCTTCAATTGAGTTGCAAGTAACTTGGTGATGCACTTATAAATAGTGTTATAGCAAGAAATTGGCCGAAAGTCCTTCCATCGAGAAGCATTAGGCACTTTCGGTATAAGTGCAATGATTGTAGCATTTGATTCCTTCAAAAGAATAGATGAAGCAAAGAATTCTTGGACAGCTTGTATAACATCTAATCCCATAACTATCAAAAAAAAAAAAACATCTAATCCCACAATGCTCCAAGCAATTTGAAAGAAAAATGCATTGAATCCATCCGGGCCCGGGGCTTTGTTTGAGTGTAAACTAAACATGGCTTCCTTAATCTCCAAATCAGTAAAAGAAGCTGAAAGCATCTCTCTTTGATTATCATTCAAGGAGGTATCCACATAACTCTTCAAGGTATCAATTCCTGCATAAGTAGTAAGAAGACTCCGTGCCAAGAAGATTCTTGAAAAAATTAACTCCCAAATCAGCAACTCCATCCTGATGCTTGACCCAAACACCATTATCTTCTTGAATAGCAAGAATTTTGTTGACATTAAGTCGACCATTGATGGAATTAAAGAAAAAGGCAGAATTATTATCTCCTTCTTTTAACCATTGGACCCTAATTTTTTGCCTTGCATAGCTCTCCATGCCTCTACTAGCATTAGAAAGGCAAGCAAGAAGAGATCTCTCCTTCTCAATCGAATTAGCATCACCCCCATTTCCTTGCTATTTCAGTTTGAATCAGGTTTAATTCATTGTGAAGAGGCTCTATAACACCATTAAGCTCTTTGTTTTTCCTAGCACTAAGCTCCTTAAGCGCCAATTTGACAAGCTTTAGTTTCTTGTAGACCTTGTACATAGCAAAGCCTTGAATTCAAGTCTACCAAGCTTGTTCAACCGTTGGCATAAACTCCTCAAACTTTGCCCAATGTAGCAAAAACCCCTCACTAGTCACTAATGTAAGAAAACACCATATGGTATCTTGATATGCTTTCAAAAGAAATAAAAAAAAAAAAAGAAGAAGAAGAAGAAGAATTCACGACAAGTAAACTACCACTCAGTCGGTCGCTAAAGAACTAGTTATAGGTAATAATAAATTCATTTCATTTAAACTAACAAAATATCAATCTTTCCTCCTCCTAACAAACCAATCATAACAAAACCACAATGGAGTAATTCAACAATAAGATATCCCTTCCAAATGAAATAAAGGGCACGAGTTTGAACTGTCTCAGCATTACTTGCCTTCTTATTCTAGTGAGGTGGGTCAAGAGCTCAAGTGTATTATTTCAACCGAAGGTCGAGATACCTCTAATATAAAAAAAATTTAATTAATTAATAAATAGTTTAAAAATAATGTTCATGTACCTAGACATAACCTCAAGCTGATAATGTTTACCCATCTGACCATAATCTCTCCTGAATCCTTTAAAGTTGGGTTCTACCTCTTTTAAAGCAGCAGTAACACCCATAATGGTTCAAATTTTTAAGGGCTTGACAGCTATGCAAACAAGGAATCAATTTCACATTTAGAAATTCAACAAAAATGTTTATAAGGTAAGAACGAATTTACAACCCCTGCATGAATCAATATCAAGACCTAAAATTGCTCTTAGCATTTGCTCACTTGAACAAATGGTAACACGAACAGAATCACATTTCAAGTAAGCCAATCAATCAAAACTTGAATTAAGCTTCAGCCAAGAACAAATCACTTCATTTCTTTAAAAAAAAAAAAAAAATTTGGTCAACTAAAAAATTAACATAATGACCTTGGGTTGAGAGAAATTCAACATGTCAAAATAAAATTATATAACACAAATAAATTAATCTGTAAATAGAAGTATAGAACAATCATGGCCAAAATTGTTTGAATGGAAATGAATGAAAGCATCTACTTTCGATGCCCAAAATTATTTGAATTGAATTCCTTGAAAGTGTGCGAAATTGCAAAAAACTTACCTATATTTTATAGCAACTAACCAAAGGAAACAAGGACGAATCTTCACTTCAGACCAAAGTCTCTTATTCAGAATGAAATCTCAGCTGCTCTGCTTGAGTGCTTAAGCTAGGTGTAGTAAAAATACTATGATGCTGATTACAGTAGAAGATAGCTCAACTAGCAAGGGAAAAGGTATAGCAATGAAAATGAACAGCTCAAACTCCAACAACTCTCTCTTAAGGTTCTAAAAAGAATAAACACGAAGTTAAAGAAAACAAAGGGACAAGGCAGAAACATCTAAAAAGGTTAATGTGAAAAGACACTAGTAGCAAGTTCATGGTGATAAAAGTTTATTTTTTAATTGGTTGTTAAAATTGAGATTTTACCTAAAATCGGTCGAGGGGTTGTAAAATCGAATCGTAAAATCGTAAGATTTTACTTACAACTTAATTTTTGAAATTATAGTCTGTATAATATAATATTTTAAAATTTAGAACTTTCAATTTGATACGATCATGTCGTTTGAGTGGAAAAACACTCACTTTATGACTAGTAATGCGGGTTCGAATCCCACCATGATCTTTCTATTAATTCACTAAAAAAATAAAATATAAAAAAAAAACTAATATAAAAGAAAAAAATTCAAGATTAAGATGAAAATATATTCTACAACACAAACTTGAAAGTCTAAACCTCAAAGAAAATAACAAAAGTCTTCCAAACACACAAGTTACACAACCAACAGAATTTTTGCTCGGTCTCTCTTTGCTCATCCTTCGTTTTTCCTTTGCGTGGCTGCCCAGGCTTGCACATAATCCACATATTAATTACTTTTTACAGTTGAGTCTTCTTCTGGCCGTGTGAGGGTTTTAACCCAATTTGGCTTTTTACGATTCTACCCCTCTTAATTAGTTGTAACTACAAAAAAAACCTTAACTTTTTAAAATCGTTAAAATCGTAAAATCGTAAGTAAAATCGGGATTTTACCGATTTTATCCCATAAAATCGCTTTTTCACCGATTTTACCCCAAAAATCGATTTTGATGTGATTTAACAAGGTCTTGCTCTGTAACATCATAAAATCGTATGATTTTACGATTTAAATCGCGATTTTAACAACATTGGGTGTTAGTGACCATTGAATGTGATGATAACAAGAAAGAAATATAATACATCATACAAAAGAACAAAATTTGCTTACCAATGTTAAAGGTGATGCACAAGAAAGAGACCGAATTATCAGGGAACCAACAAAAGAACAATGAGGTAAGAATAGAACAAGAGAAAGGAGGTGGTGGGTTAAAAAAAAGAAAGAAAAATAACTCAGTTGGCAAAGGAAAAGGTAAAGTAATGGAGACAGATAGCTCAGATTAAGATAGTTCTTTCTCCTGAGGTTCTAAAAGGAATAGACACTGAGTTAAAGATGATAAAAGGACGAGTCAGAAGCATCTAAAAGGGTTAATGTGGGAAGGCATTGGTAGCAAGTTCATGGTGAAAAAAATCTACTTTTTAATGCGACGCAAATGAGCATGGAAAGTGGTAATAAAAAGAAAGGAATACAACACATGAGATAGAAAAACAAAATTTGCATGCCAATGTTAAAGTTGTTGCACAACTAAAAGGCCTGATTATCAAGGACTGAAGAACAATGGGGTAGGAATAAAATAAGAGAGAGGAGGAAACAAAAGGTTAAAAAAAAGAGAGAGAGAAATACTACAATCCTGATTATGGTAGAAGATAGCTCAACTATCAAAGGAAAAGGTAAAGCAATGAAGACAGACAGTTTAAACTAAAATGGCTCTTTCTCTTAGGGTTCTAAAAAGAACAAACAGTGAGTTAAAGAACAAAAAGGAGATGACGTAGAAACATCAACTAGGGTCAATGTATGGCAACAAATTCATGTTGACAAAAATATATTTTAATGGAATGCAAGTGAACATGTAAGGTGATGATTAAAAGGAAGAAATATAACACAGAAGATAGAAGAACAAAATTTTTTTGCCAATGTTCAAGTTGTTGCACAAGTAAGAGGCTTGTTTATCAGGGAACCAACCGAAGAAGAATGGTGCAGGAATAAAGAAGAAAAGGAGGAGGTGATGGGTTAGAAGAAGAATAGAGAAATACTATGATGCTAATTATGATAGAAGATAACTCAACTGGCAAAGGGAAAGGTAAAGCAAATAGAAATAGACAACTCAAACTCAGGTAGTTATTTCTCTTGGGATTATAAAAGGAATAGACAGTGAGTTAAAGAAGATAAAGGGTAAGAGACACAAACATCTAAAAGAGTTAATGTGGGAAGACAGTAGCAACAAGCCCATGGGAATAAAAAATTAACTTTTAATGGGGTGCAAGTGAGCAAGGAAGTTGACGATAACAAGGAAAGAATACGACACATAAGATAGATGAACAAAATTTGTTTCCCAATGTTAAAGGAGTTGTACAAGAGGCCTTGGTTATAAGGGAACCAATTGAAGAAGAATAGAGCAAGAATAAAAGAAAAGACACAAGTAGTGGGTTACAAGAACAAGAAAGAAATTTTATGATACAAATTATGGTAGAAGATAGCTCAACTAGCAAAAGGAAAGACAAAGCAATAAAGATGAACAGCCCTAACAAGGACAACTCTTTCTCTTAGGCTTCTATAAGGAATAGACAGCAGGTTAAAAGAAGATGAAGGGATGGGGTAGAAACATCTAAAAGGGCTAATGTGAGAAGACAATGGCAGCAAGTTAATGGCGATAAAAATTTATTTTTTAAAGGGGTGCCAGAGAGCAAACAAGTTTTATTTGTGAGGAACCATTCTATCCTAAAATTAGAAATTAATGCCAAAACGAATGTTCTTTTTCATCCCCCCTTTTCCTGGCAATATTTCTCTATTTATAGATTATTTCAATAATTAAACTAACTAATTTGATATCCTAACTAATTAATTTGGTTTCATAACAATAACATAGAAGATAGAAGAACAAAATTTACTTGCCAATGTTCAAGGTGTTGCACAATTAAAAGGCCTTGGTTAGCTGGGAACCAACTAAAGAACAATGGCGTGGGAATAGGAAAAGAGTAAGGAGGCAATGGAGGATTGAAAGAACAATAGAGAGAAATGCTATGATGTTGATAATTGTAAAAGATGGCTCAACTAGCAAAAGGAAGGGTAAAACAATGGAGACAAACAACTCAAACTTACAGAGCTATTTCTTTTGGGCTTCTTCTATAAGGAAAAAATAGTGTCTTAAAGAAGATAAATGGATGAGGGAAAAACATCTAAAAGGATTAATGTTGGAAGAGAAGGGCACCAAGTTCATGATGATAAAAAGTTATTTTTAATGGGTTACAAGTGAGCACAAAAGGATATGATAAAAAAGAAGGAATAAAACACAGGAGAGAGAAGAACAAAATTTGCTTGTCAATGTCCATGGTGTTGCACGTAAAAAACTCGGTTGTCAGGGAACCACCTAAAAGAGAATGAAGCAGGAATAAAATAAAAGAAAAGTGGAGGCAGTGAGTTAGAAAAAGAAGAGTGGAGGCAGTGAGTTAGAAAAAGAGAAAAAGAAATACTACGATATTGATTGTAGAAGAAGATAGCTCAACTGGCAAAGGGAAAGGTATTAATGGAGACAAATAGCTCAAACTCAAACAACACTCTCTCTTATGGTTCTAAAAATAATAGACACTGAGTTAAAGAAGATAAAGGGATGAGGCAGAAATATCTAAAAGGGTTCATGTGGGAAGGCACTGGTAGTAAGTTCATGGTAATAAAAGTTTATTTTTTAATGGGGTGTAAGTGAACATGGAAGGTGATGATAAAAAAGGAGGAATATAGCACATGAGATAGAAGAACAAAATTTGCTTGCCAATGTTAAAGGTGTTGCACAAGTAAGAGGCTTGATTATCAGGGAACCAGCAAAAGAACAATGCGGCAAAAATAGAAGAAAAGGAAGGAGGAGGCGAAGTGTTAGAAGATAGAGAAATACTATGATACTGATTATAGTAAAAGATAGCACAACTGGCAAATAAAAAGGTAAAGCAATGGAGACGAACAACTCAAACTTGGACAACCCTTTCCTTGAACTTACAAGAACAAGGTTAAAGAAGATAAGGGGATGAGGCAGAAACATCTAAAAGGGTTAATGTGGGAGGACAATGGTAACAAGTTAATGGTGATAAAAATTTAGTTTTTAAAGGGTGCAAGTGAGCATGAAAGGTGATGATAAAAAGCAAGGAATATAGCTGAAGTGAACCAACTTCTTGATCGACAAGTAAGAAAATAAAAGAAAAAAAGGAAAACAAACGAGTTTTATTCAAGAGGAACCATTCTATCCCAAATCAGAAATTATCCCAAAATTAAAATTCTTCTTCATCCCCCCTTTTCTCGACAATATTTCTCTCTTTATAGACTCTTTCAACAATTAAACTAACTAATTTGATATCCTATCTAACTAATTTGGCTTCATTACAATAACACATAAGATAGAAGAACAAAATTTGCTTACCAATGTTCAAGGTGTGGCATAAGTAAGAGATCTTGGTTATCCAGAAACCAATTGAAGAACAATGGTGCAGGAATAAGAGAAGGCGGTGATAAAAATTTGTTTTTTAATGGGCGCAAGTTAGCATGGAAGATTATGATAAAAATAAAGGAATATAACACGAGAGATAGAAGAACAAAATTTGATTACCAATGTTCAAGGTGTTGCACAAGTAAGAGGCCTCAATTATCAGGAGACCAACTGAAAAAGAATGGTGCAAGAATAGAAGAAGAGAGAAGGAGGCAGTGAGTTAGAAGAAGACAAAGTGAAATACTATGATTCTGATTACAGTAGAAGAAAACTCAACTAAAAACTCAACTGGCAAAAGGAAAGGTAAAGCAATGGAGATGGACAGCTCAAACTCATATAGCATTTTATCTTGAGGTTCTAAAAAGTACAAACACTGAGTTAAAGAAGACATAGGGACGAAGCAAAAAAATCTAAAAGGGTTAATGTGGGAAGGCGCTGGTAGCAAGTTCACGGTGATAAAAATTTATTTTTTAATGGGGCGTAAGCAAACACGGAATGTGATGATAAAAAGGAAGGAATATAACACATAGGATAGAAGAATAAAATTTGGTTGCCAATATTAAAGGTGTTGCACAAGTAAGAGGCCGGTTATTAGGAAACCAACTGAAGAACAACGAGGCAGGAATAGAACAAGAGAAAGAAAGAGGCAGTGGGTTAAAAAGAAGAAGAGAGGAAAATAATATGATGCTGATCTTGGTAGAATTTGACTGCCAATGTTCAAGGTGTTGCACAGGTAAGAGGCTTCATTATCAGGGAACCAACCAAAGAAGAATGGTGCAAGACTAAAAGAAGAGAAAGGAGGATTGGATGGGTTAGAAGAACCATAGAGAAATACTATGATGATGATTATGGTAGAAGTTAACTCAACTGGCAAAGGGAAAGGTAAAGCGTAGCTATTTCTCTTCGGGTTATAAAAGGAACAGACAATGGGTTAAAAAAAAGATAAATTGTTGAAGGCAAAAACATCCAAAAGGTTTAACAGTGGCAGTAAGTTCATGGTGATAAAAAAATTAACTTTCAATGAGGTGCAACCGAGCATAGAAGCTGCGACATAAGGAAAGAATATAACATAGAAGATTGAACAAAAATTGCTTCCCAATGTTCAATGTGTTGTATAAGAGGCCTTGGTTATAAGAGAACCAACTCAAGAAGAATGGAGCAAGAAGAAAAAGAAGAGACAGGAGGAGCGGTGGGTTACAAGAACAAAAGACAAATAATATAATACTGATTATGGTAGAAGATAGCTCAACTAACAAAAGGAAAGGCAAAGCAATGGAGACGAACAAACCAGATTCAATCAACTCTATCTCTTGGGCTCATATAAGAAACAGACACTAGGTTAAAAGATGATAAAAGGATGGCGCAGAAATATCTATAAAAGGGTTAGTGTGAGAAGACAATGGCGGCAACTTTATGGTGATAAAAATATATTTTTTATGGGGAGCAAATGAGCATGGAAGTTAACAATAAAAAGGAAAGAATATGACACAGAAGATAAAAAAACAAAATTTGCTTACTATAATGTTCAAGGCATTGCACAAGTAAGAGGCCTAGTTATCAAAGAATTGACTAAAGAAGAATGGATTAGGAATAGAAGAATAGGAAGGCGGAGCTAGTGGGTTAAAAGAAGAAGAGAGAAATACTATGATGTTGATTATGGTACAAGATAGCTCAACTAACAAATGGAAAGTCCACTTTAATCTGTTAGATTTTGAAGATGATGTTAATGAAGATTATGATGTCCAAGATGGTGATTTCAACTACAACATCATGATCAACCAAGATCCTATGGGCTCCTCCACGGGTAAAGCATAGGTAGAAGAGCATACCCGGGAAGCCATGGTTAAGGTAGCTGATAGACTGAAGAAGCTTAGGGCTGCTTCATCTCCAAGAGGTCCTACTGTGATGGAAGCTTCCAAGGTAGGAACGAAGGCTTCCAATGAAACCAAGCAACAAGATCTCCGAGGAGACTCCACTCCAAACCAACCTTTGTGTTCGGGTAAATCAGGAAATAACACCAACCGTGAGCATCAAAGAGTTGAAGATGAGCAAAGAGATGCAGGTTCTAAGTTTCCAGCCTTCTCCTTAGGTATACAAGCAGATGGTTCTTGCAAAGTTGAAGCAAAGGAAGCAAACCCAAGTGCCTTCCCGAGCGAGAATTTTGCCGCCCAGCTAGAAAGTGATTTGAGCGGGTCAACCAAGTTCATGTAGCTGATAGACATTTATCTCGAGAAAACACCTCAAAGCTTGCTTCAAATATACAAGGTGTGATGTAGCACCGCGGAGGCAAGAACACAATAATAAAATAAGAAGTAAATAATGCGAAAGTAAAACAGAAATTATTTCAATATCATTCAAAAAACTGCCGATCCCTTACAATCTCTAACCCTTTATATAGGCTAGGATTAAAAACCACATGAAGTAATATCCAAAAATAAATCAATCAAATCTCGAATTTTATGGAAAGCAAATAAATCACAGCCTAAAATATTTTATGGAAAATAAATAAATCAAATCCCTAAAATACTGCTTGTCAACTTAACCCATCCAATTCAAATTTTGTCCCCGCCTAAAATATTTGAATTGGAAACGGTTATCAAAGTCCCCATCATTCCCTCTGGGCTTAAAAGAACTCTGCTCCGCATAATGCTGGTGAAGATAATGTGCTAGGAGCTCAAGATCAATGTGGTGGAAATCCTCCTCAGTAATCCAAGTAGCATCGGAATCTGGTCTATGCTTCCACTGGACAAGAAAACGCTGAAGGCACCCTTGAGGAGAAATGATGGTCTCAAAGCCAAGCATATCAGTGATTTGCTCTACCTCCAGCTGCTGAAGAGGGGGCATGGCTGGTACCGGTGAAGGAATAGAAGTGCCACAAGAAGGACCTGCAAAAGTAGCAGTAGGAAAAACTGGAGGCCCGAATGTGCCTCGGTAAGGTAACAAGTCCTCTACATTGAAAACTGGACTAATATCAGTAGGTAAATCAATTAAATAAGCATTAGGGCCCAATTTGCTACGGATACGAAAAGGTCCAACGACATGTGCATGCAATTTCTTGAAAGAATGTTTACGGTAACGCTCTTGGCGAACACGAACCATAACATGGTCCCCTTCATTAAATGCAACATTACGACGATGTACATCAGCAGCTAGTTTATAATCTAAATTACTAGTAGCAATTTTTTGTCTAACATTAGCATAAATATCATTAATGTGTTGGACAAAAGATTCAGCTGATTGGGATGGCCGGTTATCAGAAGGTAAGGGAATAAGGTCAATAGGCTGGCGAGGGGTAATACCATGAACACACTCAAAAGGACTCTTACCAGTGGAACGATTGATAGAGCTATTATAGGCAAATTCAGCCGTAGGGAGTAACAAATCCCAAGTTCCCTGACGTTCCCCAACTAGACATCTCAGCAGGTCTCCTAAACTTCGATTAACTACCTCAGTCTGACCATCGGTCTGGGGATGAAATGCAGAGGAAAATTTCAAATGGGTACCAAACAGTCTCCACAGAGTCTTTTAAAAGTAACTCACAAACTTAACATCCCTGTTTGACACTATGGAAGTGGGTAGGTCATGCAATTTGACAACCTCTCCAAAAAATAACTTAGCCACATGAGAAGCATCAGCTGTTTTGGTGCAAGGTATGAAGTGGGCCATCATAGAAAATCGGTCGACTACTACCATAATAGAATCATGACCCTAGCAGTCCTAGGTAATCCAAGAATAAAGTCCATACTGACATCCTGCCATGGTGTGTGTGGAACAGGTAAGCGTGTGTATAACCCAGAGTTTTGCTTTTTAGCCTTTGCAACTTGACACATACGACATTGAGAAACAATTCTAGCCACATCTTTCTTTAAGGATGGCCAATAAAATCAATCTTCGACTAAAGCGATAGTCTTATCCCTACCAAAATGGCCAGCTAATCCTCCTACATGTAACTCCCAAACTAAAAAGTCACGAATAGAAGTACGAGGAATGCACAACTTCAACCCACAAAACAAGTAACCATCTCAAATAAGAAAATCAACTAGTTCACGACAGTTACCTGCCTAGACGTCTTGAAAGATTAGGCGAAACTCAGGACAGATCGGGTATTCGTCTTTGAGCCTATCAAACCCTTTGACACAAACATTCATAGACTGTAAAGTGAAAGCAACCCTACTCAATGCATCAGCAACGTTATTCTCTACACTCGCACGGTGATTGAGAACAAATGTATATTCTTGAAGAAATTCTACCCATGAAACATGCTTACTACTCAATTTCTTTTGCGAATAAAGGTATTTTAAGGCTTGATGATCAGAGTATACCACAAATTCTTGTGGTAACAAGTAATATCGCCAATGCCATAAGGCTCGGACAACAACAAACAGCTCTTTATCATATGTAGAGTAACGCTTCCTAGATTCATTAAGTTTTTCACTGAAATATGCTATTGGTCGACCCTCTTGACTCAAGACACCCCCTATACCTACCCCAGAGGCATCACAAGCAACCTCAAAGACTTTGAAAAAGTCGAGATGTCTCAAAACAGGAGCCTTTACCATTCTCTTCTTGATTTCCTCAAATGCCCTAGTGGCAGCTGCAGTCCATTGGAAACTCCCCTTTTTCATACAGTCTGTGATGGGAGCCATAATAGATCCAAAACCCTTAACGAATCTTCGATAGAATGTGGCGAGTCCATGAAAACTACGAACCTCTGAGAGAGACTTAGGTTCAGGCCACTCAAGGATAACCCTAACTTTCTCGGGGTCTGCTGCAATTCCTTGATCAGATATAATAAACTTAAAGAAAGACACCTGAGACTGCATGAATGAACACTTGTTGAGATTGGCATAAAGTTGCTCAGCCTGCAAAATCTCAAAAACTTGCCGAAGGTGATCTAAGTGGTCTTTCTTGGTTTTACTATAGATAAGTATATCATCAAAGTATACCACCAAAAATTTTCCTAAGAAAGGGCATAAGACCTGGGTCATGACTCTCATAAAGATACCAGGAGCATTGGACAATCCAAATGGCATTACTAGCCATTCATACAAGCCATCAGGAGTTTTAAAGGCAGTTTTCCACTCATCGCCTAGTCTAATACGAATCTGATGGTAGCCACTACGAAGATCTATCTTAGAAAACCAAAGAGAACCCGCTAAAAGGTCCAGCATATCCTCGAGGCGAGGAATGGGAAACCTATATTTGACAGTGATCTTATTAATGCACATTCGCCATGACCCATCTTTCTTTGGAATCAGTAAAGCAGGCACAGCACAAGGACCAAGACTCTCTCGAATAGCACCTCTTTGTAAAAGTTCTCCTACTTGTCTTTGCAACTCAGCACGCTCACTAGGATTCATCCTATAGTGAGGTAAATTAGGTAATTGGGATCCAGGTATGAAATCTATAGCATGTTGAATGTCCCGCATAGGAGGAAGCCCTCGGGAAGGTCTGTAGGTGTTACATCCTTAAACTGTTCAAGTAACTGAGCAAGTGTAGGGTCAAGAGCTTCGAAATTTGTAGATTGAACATGAAAAACATTCTCAACCACTAAAGCTAACACAAATCCACACTCTGTTCCAATTTTCTCAAATTCTTTCCAAGTCAACAATTGGATAATGTGGTTCTTTGGAGTAGGAGACAGTGAAACAGGCTTAGCCTGAGAACTCAACTTAAGTGGAGACTCAATGTCATGTTCCCTTGGCTTAACAGGGTTCAATTGGATGGTCTTACCTTGGTGTTGAAAAGTGTAAGTGTTAGATCGTCCATGATGTATGACGTCCATATCATAGAGCCACGGACGACCAAGTAACACATGCGCAACATCCATAGGAAGAACATCATACCACACTTTATCAGAGTAACTTCCCATCTAGAGAGAGACTAAACATCTGTGAGTGACAGATAGATTAGTAGTGTCTACCCAAGCTACTCGAAAGGGATGTGGGTGTGGCTCTAGTTTAAGTCCAATCCTCTTAAGTGCACGAGTGGATACTACGTTCATGGTACTTCCCCCATCTATGACAATCTTACAAACCTTAAGTGCACGAGTGGATACTACATTCATGCTACTTCCCTCATCTATGACAATCTTACAAACCTTAGGTCCACACTTAAGGAAAGTCTGGAATATACTAGTGCGCTTCCAATCTTCCTCCTTCACAGGGGTTGATAAGATACACCGCATGACACCAAAATGGAATTCATCCTCAGCCTCGTGTTCCTTGCACCCATCCTCAGGGTCAAAACTATCTACTTGTTCAAACTCATCAGACTCAGGGGACGAATCTAGACCCTGACTGAGTACAAGTGCTCGCTGTGGACACTGTGCAGCAATGTGTCCCCTCTTATGACAGTTATGACATTGGATATTTAAAGTATCAGGGTGAAACCCAGAAAAATTAGGCTCAATAGTGTGTCTACCCTGATTTCCCAAGTCAAGACTGTTACTTCCCCATGAAGTAACTGTACCAGTTTGTAAACTCCCACTCGGTTTCTAAGAAGAGAATGACTTAGATTGTTGGGATTAAGAAGTCATCCGTCTAGCGGTGGAGAGTTTATACAATTGTTCAATGGATAGAGCCTTGTGAAAGGCGTCCTCCAACGAGTCAAGAGAAAACAAACTCACTTCTCTTTTGAGTTCAGGGCGTAACCCATTAATAAATCTACCCGCTATTCGCCAAGACTCTTCTCTAATGTCACATCTCATAAAAAAACCCTCAAAACTAGACATGTACTCAATGACACTAAGAGATGCTTGCCTTAAATTCATTAATTGATCATTCAGTTGGTCTCTATAGTAGGCAGGAAAGTACTTCTCTTGCAATTTAACTTTCATGTCAATCCAGCGATTAATGGGTGGGGCCCCAAATCGCTCTCTCTCAATCTGAACACGCTGCCAATACTGCTTAGCGAAACCAACTAACTTCATCTGGGCAAACATGACTTGATGCAAGTCGGACATACGATACCACCTAAAGTAATCCTCAATCTCAAGAAGCCAATCAGAAAAGACACCGGGGTCTAATTGTCCATCAAAGGATGGAGCTTCAACTTTAACAACCTTGACTATGTTGTTAAACTCATCTTAGTGATTTCTAGGGTATTGCACAGGTAGTCGAATCCCATAGTTATCCCCATGCAGCCTATGATCTATGACACGATCAACAGGAGGGAATCTATTACCATAACCTAGAACAGAGTTTGCATCATCCTCAATGTCTCTCCCATGAGGACCTCGAGGAAGTTGCATTTGGTCATGACTACCTGGGTAAAATCCAACAAAACCGATGGAATTGTGGGAAGGGTCTAACATCTGCTTGGGAGGAGTAGGGATGTCGCCCCTCTGATCATCTACCTGACGTTTGCCTAATGCTCTAGCTAATCTACCAAAGTCCTCACGAAGTTGGTTCATTGAATCCTGTAGTGTGTTCACGTTTTGTTCTAGGGTAGAGATTTTTTGTTCCATGGTAGAAAGGTTTGGTGAATAAATATGAGGTATAGTATGAAAGGGAAACAGATGGATACTAAGAGTTTTTTTTTTTTTTTTTTTTTTTTTTTTGTTTTGGTGAGTGAGGGTGAGATAGAAATTTTATGCTAATGTTAACTCAAATTGAAACAAATAATTAAAGATTATGCCAGGCCAAAGTAAAATGTCACAAATATGCAAATACTGAAAACGACGAGTATGATTGTGTTCAAATTTAGGATAATAGGAGTATGGGAAATGGTGGCTCTCAATAACCTCTCAAGAAAGAAATTTATTGTAGGTCAAAGAGAGCCCGAAATGCGAATTTAATATCTTTCTTAACCAAACAGAATATGTAATCACAGTTTGGAGTAAAGGACACGTACCTTTGCGAAGCACAAACTGTTCTAGAGTTGCCGGAGGGTCTCCGAAAAGTCGCTGGAATTTCGTCAGAGGTCTCTGGAGCTTCGTCGGAGGTCGCCGGAGTTTCACCGGAGCACAGGTCAAATCATGGGAGTGTGGTGGTTATTCTGGACTTCGCCGAAGCTGCTGGAAAGGTCGCCAGAGGTCACCGGAAAAGTAGTAGGAGGTTGTCGGAGTCACCGGTGAGTTCGCCGAAGGCAGGTGGTGCCAATGGTTGGGTTCGCCGAAATTAAATATTGGTAAAACGCACAAAAAAAAGTATTCTTAGGGTTCGAGGGTACGTAGAGCGATGACGGTGGTTGCAGTAACTGCTACGGTGGCTGCTATTTAAGATTTGGTACTGAATCTGTTGCAACAAGAGTGTACAACAGCTTAGGTTATTTGGGTGGGCACAGTGATGAAAACTAGGGTTCTTTGAAAGAGTGGGTTTCTGTCGGATATTGAGAGCTGTAGGATCTTTCGGCTCTGATACCACTTGATGTAGCACCGCGAAAGCAAGAACACAATAATAAAATAAAAAGTAAACAATGCGAAAGTAAAATAGAATTTATTTCAATATCATTCAAAAAACTACCGATCCCTTATCATCTCTAACCCTTTATATAGGCTAGGGTTAAAGACCACATGAAGTAATATCCAAAAATAAATCAATCAAATCCCGAATTTTATGGAAAGCAAATAAATCACATCCTAAAATATTTTATGGAAAATAAATAAATCAAATTCCTAAAATACTGCTCTTCAACTTAACCCATCCAATTCAAATTTCGTCCCCGCCTAAAATATTTAAATTGAAAACGGTTATCAAAGTCCCCATCAAGGTGGGTCCCCCGAGTTATTATGCTATGGAGTTGACCGAAATCCCAATGGTAGTTCGAATTCAAGGGAGAGGATTGGGCTTGGTCTTACAACCACTCCAAAGTCAAAAAGTGTGGGCTGGACTTCAAAGGAGCAAAGAAATAGTGGACAATTCAATAGGCCATTGGGTAAAAGTGGAGTGGCAGCCGGGGTTTTTTACATAAATAATAATATTAAATTCATTATATACAGAAATAGGGTGGCTGGGGATTATTTACAAAATTCTGCTGGGTGTCATCAGTGCCATCGACGACACCATCGTTATATCTAACACTGCATCGCCCCTGCTCAATTCGTGTGTTCTCTCCCTCCGATTTCGCTCAACGGTCGACTGCTGCGAGCTCACCTCCATTGCCAGGCATGATTTGATTCCTCTCCTCCATCACCTCCATCTCCAACGGTCCACAAAATGTAAGTGCCACATTGCCCAACCATTTATATATATATATATATAAATATATATATATATGTACATCAGGAAGAGCTAAGTTCACATTCGTATATATAGACATCAGTTCGCACATAAACCTGTATCCTGAGCTAAGTTTGTTTGTTTGATACTTGATTGGAGTTATTTGGGTGCCTGATTTGAAGAACTTGAAGTCTGCATTTGAGTTGTCAATTTTGAATTTGAATTTGGGTATTATTGGGCCGGATTGAGTATTGTTAAGGTGAGTTACTATTTGTTTGTTTGAGAATGTATAAAATTTGTTGCATGTAAATTGAATTTGTTTAAATTGACTAAATTCTGTTCAAATTGACTAAATTTGTGGGGAATTTTTTTTTTTTTTCATTTTTTTGTTGTAAGGTATTGAAGCATAACTTGGCTGTTTTTGTTTGATAATCTTATTTGTAATTTATGTTTAGTTAGAATCCTTTGCCTCTAATTCGGTACTGATCCCGTCCTAGTAGTGTTTAGATTCAAATTCTGTATTTCATTATGAAAATTATTAAATCAATTGAATTGAATCATTTGTGGTGGCTTAGTTTAAGTACCGCTACATTCAAACATAGACAAAATTTGGGATGAACACAACATGGACATGCTTGATATAATAATTATAAGAAAAATTGGGATGAAGAAATCACTTAGAGTGTGATTCCCTATTGAGGATAATATTGTAAGTTAGGATTAGATTTGTAGACGTAAAGGAGGTTATGAAAAAGATGAAGATAGGAAAAGCTGCAGGTCTAGATAGTATTCTGATTAAATCTTGGTAGTGTATAAGGGAGGGATGACTTGGTTGATTAAATTGTTTAATTGGACCTTACATACATATAAGATGTTTGACAGATGTTGAAAAAGTTTTTTAGTGCCTAGTTATAAGAATAAATATCCAAGAGTCTTAACAACTATCGAGCGATTAAGCTTATGATGAGGCTAGGTTAAATGTGTGATAAAAAATATCAGAGTACCAATTTGGTTTATGCTTGGTAGATCGACTATAGAAACTATTTTTCTAATAAGAATGTTGATGGAAAATGTAGATAAAGGAAGGACCTTCACGTGATTTTTGTTGTCTTAGAGAAGGCAACTGATAGAGTTTTAGTACATCAAAGAATTGTTGGAGGCGATAGAAATGATTTTCCAATCATAATTGGTCTATACCAAGGATCCGCTTTAAGCCCTTATATTTTCACTTTATAATATAAGCTACGTGAGGGTAACTCAAAATAAATTACATAAATATGCTTAGGTTAGGTTAACATAGGATAAGTAACCAAAGTTAGGTTTATAGTAATTAAGATATAGATTTATATGATTAAATGAAGTTAGTTAGTTAAATTTAAAAACTAAAGTAAAGTAAATTTAAAAACTAAAGTAAAGTAAATTTAAAAATTAAATGAAGTTAGTTAGGTTAAGATAAGATAAGTTAGCTAAGTCAGTTTAGGTTAGATTATAATATAATCTACCTTTATTTAGAAAAAAAAAATAACCCTCAAGTTTAAACGTAAATATAATTTGTCATTATTTGTTTATTTTACTGTTATTTTTCGATTCTATTAATTATTTCATTGAAGCAAAATATTAGGTGAGTAACCAAAGTTAGGTTAACTTAAGATAACTTACACAAGTTATTGTCTCAGATAATAAAACTTGAAGGAAATCTTTTTCACCCTTACAAATATATAAAGTCAAGAAGGTACGGTCCCTAACATTTATGTCGTTCAGGGCTATAATCGGTCGTTCGTTCATTGCTCGTGATGTCTCAAGAACGAATTTCACTGTTTTGTTTCTGGGGAGAGAACCTTATAGATGTGGATGATGATGTGGGTTACGACAGACCATTCAAGCGTTGTATCAGGGTTAGCAGCCAGTGTACGTACAGGATGTTGGTGACAAAACTATATGAAACTGTTGGCATGGACCCGGACCAAGTGGTTATAAGAGTACTATGCAGATATCCAATTGTTGGTAGTGCGGGTCAAATCCTTCATAGACCTCTACAACTGGTGGACGATGATACAGTCAAGGCAATGTTTGCTATCGTTCATAATTTGAACCGCAATCACTGTGACCTGTACTTGGAGTTCGAGCCAAGTAATCCTGAAACGGTTGGCAGCGAAGGCAGCCTCCAACTGAATGCTCCGACTAATCATTTGGTGGGAATCTACAACGAAGTCACGCCCTCTTCCCCCACAATGAACTAGAAAATCAGTTCTGCGCCACTCATCAACCCACTAGTGATCCTGTTCGTGACTACGTGTAGCAACAGGATATGTCTTGGGACTACGTGAATGACCACGCTGATAATTCGAACATTGCTGAAGGCCCAGTTGACGAAGAAGACGTAGAACTGCAAAACATGGACATGATGGGGGAGGGAGTCACTGGAGACTTGGTTGTGAACGAACATGATGAACGTACAGATCATCGACTGCATGAACCCATGTCTGAAATGTTCACTGCTGTTGAGTTAGATGGCAATGCACTTCACTGGGCCCCTTCACTTCGTCATCGAACATGGAACCCAGAGAAGGAGGATCCTTGCGTCGGATAACTTTTCAAGGACAAATAACACCTACTCCAATCTATGAAGTTGTATGCTATTACATCAAATCAGCCCTATATAACTATGGAATCAAGCCAGAAATCTTGGGTAGCTGAGTGTCCAAAGAGGAAGGAAGGACAATGCAAGTGGCGAGTCCGAGCAACCAAGCTGAGTACGCACGGTTTATTCGAAATAACTAAGTACGAAGGCCCTCACACATGTATATTTGCACGGTTGACTGAAGACCATGAACAACTTGACTCGAACTTTCTCTGCAATAACATTATCCATTTGGTTAAGTCTAACCCCGCTTGTTCTGTTGTCTCACTGCAAGCCGAACTGAAGGATCGGTTCAAGTATTCTGTGTCTTACCGAAAAGTATGGCTTGCAAAGCAGAAGGCGGTTGCCCAGATATCCGGCGATTGGGAGCAGTCGTACTTGTTCCTACCAAAGTTCATGAATGCGGTACAGACTTACAATCTGGGCACGACAGTTCACTATCGACATCATCCTTATATGGGTGGGGCCCAACGGATTCTACAGTACGTGTTTTGGAGCTTCAAGCCTTCAATTGATGGGTTCGCTCACTGTATTCCCGTTGTTTCAATCGACGGAACACACTTGTACGGTAAGTACCGTGGTAAACTATTGATAGCAATGGCCCAAGATGCAAACCTACAAGTGTTCCCATTAGCATTTGCATGGGTTGATGAAGAGGACAATGACAGCGGGTTATACTTCTTAAGGATGCTTCATAGGCATGTTTGCCTAAACCGACAGTTGTGTTTAATCTCCAACAGGCACCGTGCGATCAAGTCTGCAGTTGAATCCCCTCAGTCTGGTTGGACAAATGCACACCATTGTTTCTGCTTAAGACATATAGAGGCCAACTTCAAGAAAAATTGGCCCGCCAAGCAACTAATTCACTTGCTCAATCAAGCAGGAAAGGCTACTCAAGTTCGCAAATTCAACGAGGTGATGGAGTTACTAAAGTCCCTCAACCAAGAAGCATGGAAATATCTTACTAAATTGCCAAAGGAGAAGTGGACATTTTGCTACGGTGGTGCTTACAGATACGGAATCATGACAACCAATCTTTCAGAGTGATTCAACAACGTACTGCGTGGCGCTCGAAGCCTCCCAATCACTGCAGCAATTCAGCTAACATTTTATAAGCTCGTTTCATACTTCCACCAGCGTCGCCTAATTGCTATCAATGCAACCAACAACGATTCAAGGGTCAGTCCACACGTGCAAAAGCTTTTGACTGATATCCAGAAGGATGCATTGGGTCATCAAGTAATGGAGTTCAATCACATTACCGGAGAGTGCCAAGTCGTGACTGGTTCCCATCTGAGTAGGGGCAGCAACAGACAGATTGTTCGATTAAGGAAGGCACATACAGATGTGGAAAATGGGAGGTTTTGAAGCTACCTTGCTCACATGTTATAACCGCTTGCGACCGAATACGCATCGATTGGATGGAATTTGTGTCTAGTGTATACTCGCTTCAGTCGTACGTCGCCACTTACATGCCGGAGTTTCATCCATTGGAGCATAAGGACTACTGGCCCAGCGTTCAAACACCCTTCTTTATCCTGAACCCAAATCTCCTCCGTGCACAGGGCCGACCCCGTTCAAGCAGGTTGACAAACAAGATGGATCGATCGGAATACAGCTCCGCCCAACATTGTGGCATTTGCAAACAACAAGGGCATAATCGACGCAAGTGTCCTGCAAGGGCTTCGTCATCATCATCAGCCACCAGGTTCTTGGCTTAAATTTGTACACCGAAGCAACTTATGAGTATTTAAATGTGAACACTATAGCAGCTTTAAAGTTAGGATGATCATGTAACCTTACGAGTATTCTTAGTAATAAAAGAGCACTTTGATTTTCAAGGCTCGTAAAGTTATGCGTATTCATGAAAATTCATACCAGTAAAAGGGCATTTTCATTTCTACTTCTAGTAATGAAAGAGTATTTCGATTTTTATGCATGTAAAGTTATGAGTGAATCCTTCATTTTATTTCATGTTATTTATTAGTTTTTTTTAATTGCCCAAAATGTTACAATTGATACTAATTTTCCTTTTATACTATCTGTACAGTGAGATGTCTCACAGACGACATATGTTAGATCCTGGGCCGTTAGACCCCCGTGTACTCCACTCCCAGGCTGATCATCGATCGACTGATATTTGGGAGTCTCGCGTTCGGGTACGTATGTAAAAATTAGTTACGATGGTTGTCATACTCCCTCATGTGCTATTTGTTACTACTCACTATATTTTTTTTGTGCTGCAGTTCGAGGAGGTCATTCGAGTTCGGGCCACACAGACTACCTTACGCCAGATATTGGATCCACCACAGGATTCTTGTGTTCTCCAGCAGTTGCATAGGGCCGAATTTTACGGCATATACTGACTGAGAGCTATCCCTTTCTACTGGCCACTGATCACATCCTTGGTGGAGTGATGGAGGCGCGCGACACATACATTCCACCTCCCCGTAGGTGAGGCCATTATCACGTTGCAGGATGTTGAGATCATATCCGGATTACAGGTTGATGGTGATCCTGTTAGCTGGCCTGATGACCTAAATGGACTCCTGGCACGACAGGCATTATGCCAGGAGCTACTCGGTAGAACACCAGATGCGGGGGATTTTAGGAGGAGACGTTTGAAGATTAGCTGGCTGACAGAGCATTTCTTGGCATTACCAGATGAAGCTACGGAGGCTGACATACAGTGCCATGCCAGGACACTTATTCTCATCATTATCGGGGCGCATTTACTATCGGACCACTCCGGTAATATGGTAAAGATACATTACCTATCTTTACTTCGAGACTTAGATGCCTGCGACAAACTAGCGTGGGGAGCAGCTGCTCTAGCCTGCTTATACAGAGAGATGTGCTCGACTTCCACCACCCGCACGGCCAAGATGGCAGGACCGATTTGCATACTTCAGGTAAAAACAAAGTTTACTTATATTTGACACTAATTTATATTAAGCCTATTTCGGAATCAATTGACAGTTGCAATGATAGGTTTGGGCATGGGAGCGACTAGAACTGTTTAGGCCAATCATTACACGACCACCTCCCCCACCTGATTATGCACTGGATGATTTTGGGCTTCCCGGAGATCCTTGGGGCTACAAATGGAAGGGAAGTCTAGCAGTGAGCTTCGCCAGGCCATTGCGAGATTGCCGAGAGCAGCTGACACTCCTGAGAGAGGATCAAATGACCTGGTGTCCATACCCAGCATCCATTTTAGGCAGACTTCCTGCATACTGCCGTGCTAGTGAGGTAATGTGGCGCTCGACGTGTCCGTTGATTTGTTACGAGATTGTCGAGTACCATCTACCGGGACGCATGATGAGACAGTTTGGCCTCCGTCAGGTGATCCCGACTGAGTTTGACACGGATGCTGCATTGCATGAGCTCACTAGGCGTGGCCGGGGAGAAGTCAACTGGCTACAGTACCATCAACGATATGTAGAGGAGTGGGGTAGACGTCAAGAGACGATTGTGCAGGGTGAGGTTTTCACTGCGCCTATCACATTCGATGACCCATATATGGAGTGATTTCGTCACATCACACAGAGTCACATCGCACCACTCTTACATGTGCCGCCTGTTGGTTCTCAAACTAGTGGCAGCAGATATGTCCATTCTGGTATGATATTACATCTATGAGTATTTTAATTACAAATGTACTTTTTATTTATGAGTTTATGTTTGATCTTGATTAATATAGTTTCTTCAATCGTTTTAGGTTAACACTATTGTTAGCATTTATCACGTTGCTGTTGCAGCTGTCACTGATGCGGATCAGGCTGGTTACCTATGGGCACTACAGGAGATTATTGATCAGGCAGGACCGGTGATCACTGCTATCGATCATAAGGAGAGACTACGAACACCTGCTGACAGTAGACAGCCTGGCTCATCCTTTCAGGCCATACCATCACATCCCATTAGACTTCGGCCTATCAGTAAACGAGCACGGGGGCCTCAGGCTACATATGGCCCCGAAGCCGCAGACGATCTGTCCCCGCCAGTTAAGTCGGACATTCCTAGCAGTTCTTCAGCAAGGGAGCGTTTACCTGCGGACGGGACGCAGATACCAGTTTCAGATCCCGTCATTGACCACCGAACCCCATCCCCAGCTACATAGGCATACACTTCACCCTCAGCGGATGTGGATGACTTTTGGTCTGGCGTTTTCCACATAGAGCCATTCCCTGCATCTCCAGCATACATATCACCTGCCCGTATCTGATACCCAAACTTCAGTGGCGGCCCCCCATGCTCCAGCTAAATATTACACTCGACGACACAACAGACGAGGGATGGACATATCATCATCGCCGCACATTCCTATGGCTTTACAGACAGAGGAGGAGCATGAGCCACTAGCAGGAGAGACACGTGTGGAGGACACATCAACAGCAGCACCTACTAAGCAAGCACTGGTGCAGGAGCCACGGTGGTATCAGCGGCTATGGATGAGGATGCGCTTCTACACCCAGACCGACCACGCCGTGCACGAAGGAGGCCTCGGTGTGGGACGGAGTGATCCTTTACATTTTGTTCTTTTTTAACATGTAAACACAAAACATGTTTTGTAAAGGTTTAGAATTAAGGGTTTACATTGGAGGTGTAATCATTCAATAATTATTTTGCTTATGTTTTGATTTAGTTTAATCATCACTTACCAAAAAAAAAATTTAGTTTAATCATCTTTCATTTTTTTCTCTAATTTAGCAATTAAAGAAGCAAGTTTTTATTTTTTTGTTAATTGTTTGTAATGATCTATACTTAAATTTTGCAAATTTTTTTTATTTTAACAGGGTTGTTGTTGTATTGTTGTTTGGCTGTTTTGCTGTTTGGGGGCAGGTTACACAAACTGTTGTGGTGCAGAGTTTGCAAGGGTGTCGTCAGTGCCATCGACAACACAGAAACGCAATAACAAATGACATCCTGGGTGTCGTCGATGGCACTGACGACACCCAGCACAATTTTATAAATAATCCCAAGCGAGCCTATTTCTGTATATAATGAATTTAATATTATTATTTATGTAAAAAAACCCGTGGCAACTGAGTTTAGCTGGAAACAAGGTTTGAAATTTGATTTAATTGATAAAGGTGGGTCCAATTCTGAAACACCTTGTATAGCCGTGCAAAGTGAGGATGTTGATCCATTGGGCAAAGATGTTGATCCATTGGGTGGAGACAATAACCCACCAGGTATGCAGTAGAAGTTAAAAGTGAATGAAAGTGGTGGGCCCACTTTAGATTTTGTGGCTGATGAATTTCCCTCCTTAACAAACAAATTGGAAGTAAGTGGCAGGCCAAGTGGTGGGACCTCCTCTACTCCATCCGTGCAAAGCAACAAGAGGGAATTCAATGAGTACACATGATTGAAGCTAGTTTCGACTGAAGATGCAAATGCAACACGTGGAGTTGAGCAAGGATATAAAGGAGAAAACCTTGGTCCACCGGTTCCAAATGTGAAGTTTAGACTGGGTCAAGCCAGCCCATCAAACCGTGAGCCACAAGGTGATGCTACTGGAAAAAGTAAGTGCTCTTGGTCTAGTTTATTTGCTTCAACAGAATTGAACAAGGCCACTAAACTTAAGCATTTCAACGTGAATATAGAAGGAAATGAGCTTAAAATCCCAATTGAAATTACAAGGCAAGGATACAATTATTGGGATCATGCCTTCCTTGGTTACTTTATTGACAAAAGGAATTCTTTTCATTTTGTTAAGACTTGGGCAAATAAAAAATGGGCAGAGGAGGTGGAAGAGGTAGTCACACTTGAAAATGGATTCTACATATTTAAAATTAAGAATGAGGAGGCCTCAAGGAGAATTTTGGATGGAGGCCCTTACTATTGTAGCAATAGACTAATCCTTCTTAAAAGATGGCATCCGGGTATGAAGTTAACTAAGGAGGAGTTCTCATCCTTGCCAATATGGGTGATATTCTATAATATACCACTTGAACTTTGGACGGATGAGGGATTAAGTTATGTGGCAAGTGTAATTGGTAAGCCCCTCTTTCTTGACGAATACACACAAAAGAAAAGTAGGCTCACCTTTGCTAGGATATGTATTGAAGCCCAAGTTGATATTGATATTCCCAAATCCTTATGAAATCACGGTGGAAGTTCCATGGAAACCAACAAGATGTGAAGATTGTAAAGCATTTGGTCATACCACCTCATCTTGTCCCTCTAAGCCCAAGAGTAATGCTAAACATATCAAGCAAGAATGGAAAGTTAAGGAAAAAAAAAGAGGAGAAAGAATGGCAAGAAGTGAAAGGAAAAGGAAAGAGCAATTGGGCAATAAATGATGGAAGCAAGGAAGCACAACAACCGACCAACATTTTTAAAGTTCTCTCATCATGTTGTGAAGGAAAGCAATCAAAGAAAGAAGAGGAAAGTAACCCAACCGAAGAGCCGAAGGATGAAGAGGTATTAACCAAGCAAGGGCCGAAGCAAACAAGCACAACACCAACTTCCTCCCAAGCTCGAGAAAAAAAGCAGCTTCTAGACCGCATTCAAAAGTTTAATTCAACCAAAGCACAAGCACTAGCAAGCATCTCTCTTATTAAAAATTCAAATTCCAAGTCTAACAAAAAAATGAGAAGATGAAGTTATATGAGAAACCTATTTTGTTAACCTATCCACTTGGGTTGTAAGTGGAATTATTAAAAGGATAGGTTAGATGGTTTTCTAGTATTTTGGATTCCCTTCGAATGGGATGTGTACCCACTGGGGCTAGTATAACTGTATAAAGCTCGTTGTAAATCAAAAATTTTTTGGTAATAAAATTAACACTTAACTACCAAAAAAAAAAACTAGCAAATGGAAAGCTAAAGCAATGGAGACAGATAGCTTAGACTTGAAAAACTCTTCCTCTTTGGAATAAAAACGAAACAGACAATGAGTTAAAGAGGGAGAGATACCATGATCCTAATTATGGTCAAAAATAGCTCAATTGGCAAGAAGAAAGGTAAAGAAAAGTCAACGGACAGCTCAGACTCGAACAACTCTTCCTCTTGGTTTTCAAAAAGGAACAAGCAGTGGGATAAAGAACATAAAGGGGATGAGGCAAATACATCTAAACGGTTTAATGTGGAAAAACAGTGGCAGCAAGTTCATGTTGATAAAATTTTATTTTTTAATGTGGTGCAAGTGAGCATGGATGGTGAGGATAAAAAGAAAGGAATATAATACATGAGAAAGAAGAACAAAATTTGCTTGCCAATCATTCAAGGTATTGCACAAGCAAGAGGCCTTGATTATCAAGGAACCAACTAAAAAAGAATGGTGCAGGAATAGAAGAGAAATAAGGAGGTGATGGGTTAGAAAAAGATGAAGAAAGAGATACTATGATGATGATTATTCAAAAATATAGCTCAGCTGGCGAAGGTAAAGATAAAGCAATAGAGACGAAAAACCCAGACTCGGACAACTCTTTCTCCTAGTGTTCTAAAATGGACAAACACTAGGTCAAAGAAGAAAAAAGGGATGAGGTAGAAACATCTAAAAGGGTTATTACGGGAACACACTAGCAGCAAGTTCATGATGATAAAAATTTATTTTTTAATGGGGTGCAAGTGAGCATGGAAGGGTGATGATAAAAAGGGATCGATATAACACATAAGATAGAAGAAAAAAAAAATTTACATGCCAATGTTCAAAGTGTTGCACAAGTAAACAATCTGATTATCAAGAAGCCAACTCAAGAAAAATGGTGCAGGAATAGAACAAGAGAATGGAGGAGGCGATGGGTTAGAAGAAAAAGAGAGAGAAATACTATGATCCCAATTATGGTAAAAGATAGCTTAACTAGCGAAGGGAAATATAAAGTAACAGAGATCGACAACCCTTTCTCTTGGGGTTATAAAAGGAACAAACGGTCGGTTAAAGAAGATAAAGGGATGAGGCAAAAACATTTAAACAGGTTAATGTCAAAGACAGTGGTAGCAAGTTCATGGTGATAAAAATTTATTTTCTAGAGCAGTGTAAGCGAGAATGGAAGTTGATGATAAAAAAAACGAAGAAATATAACACAGGAGATAGAAGGACAAAATTCGCTTGCCAATGTTCAAGTTGTTGCATGAATAAGAGGCCTGGTTATCAAGAACAGCCTGTAGAAGAATGGTCCAGGAATAGAAGAAAAGGAAGGACGAGGCGAATTGTTAGAAGAAGAAAGAGAAATACTATGATGCTAATAGTGGAAGAAGATATCTCAACTAGCAAAAGGAAAGGTAAATAAATGGAGACGAATAACTTAGACTTGGATAACCTTCTCTCTTAGGTTTATAAAAGGAATAGACTGTAAGTTAAAAAAGATAAGGGATGAGGCAGAAACATTTAAAAGGGTTAATGTAGGAAGATAGTAGCAACAAGTTAATGGTGATAAAAATTTAGTATTTAAAGGGGTGCAAGTGAGCATGGAAGGTGATGACAAAAAGCAAGGAATATAACTAAAATTAACCAACATCTTGATTGGTAAGTAAGGAAATAAAAGAACAAATGAAAACAAACGAGTTTTATTCAAGAGGAACCATTCTATCCCAAATTAGAAATTAATCCCAAAACAAAATTCTTTTTCATCCCCCCTTTTCCTGGAAATATTTCTCTATGTATAGACTATTACAACAATTAAACAAACTACTTTGATATCCTAGCCAACTAATTTGGTTTCATAACAATAACACGTGAGATGGAAGAACAAAATTTCCTTGCTAATATTCAAAGTGTTGCACAAGTAAGAGGCCTTGGTTATCCGGGAGCCAACTAAAGAAAAATGGTGCAGGAATAGGAGACAAGAAAGGAGGAGGCGGTGGAATAGAAGAACAAGAGAGAGAAGTGCTGTGATGCTAATTACTATAGAAGATAGGTTAACTAGCAAAGGGAAAGGTAAAGCAATAGAGATGAATAGTTCAAACTCAAGGAACTCTTTCTCTTAGGCTTCTACAAGGAACAAATAGTGGCTTAAAGAAGATAAACGAATGAGACAAAAATATCTAAAATGGTTAATGTGGTAAGACAAGGACAGTAAATTCATGGTGATAAAAATTTATATTTTAATGGGCTACAAGTAAGCGTGGAAGGTTATGGTAAAAAAAAAAAAAAAGGAATATAACAAAGGGGATATCAAGCAACACAATAATAAAAATGTTAATTTCTTCAAGATCCTTGGAATTTCAAAATAACAAAATTTGCGTGCCAGTGTTCAAGGTGTTGCACAAATAAGAGAACTCGGTTATCAGGGAACCAATTGAAAAAGAATTGTGCAAGAACAAAAGCAGAGAAAGGTGGCGGCGATGAGTTAGAAGAAGAGAGAGAGAAATACTGCAATGCTAATTATGATAGAAAATAGCTCAACTGGCAAAGGGAAAGGTAGAGCAGTGGAGACGAACAGCTCAGACTCGGATAGCACTCTCTCTTGAGGTTCTAAAAGAAATAGACACTAAGTTAAGAGACGAGGAAGAAACATTTAAAAGGGTTAATGTGGGAAGGCACTGGTAGCAAGTTCATGGTGATAAAATTTATTTTTTACTAGGGTGTGGAAGGTGATGATAAAAAGGGAGGAATATAGCACATGAGCTAGAAAAACAAAATTTGCTCGCCAATGTCAAAGGTGTTGCACAAGTAAGAGGCCTGGCTATTATGGAACCAACAGAAAAACAATGGGGCAGGAATAGAAGAAGAGGAAGGAGGAGGCGAAGTGTTAGAAGAAGAGAGAGAAATATTATGATGCTGATTATGAAAGAAGATAGCTCAACTGGCAAAGGCAACGGTAAAGCAATAGATACAAACAACTTAGACTTTGACAACCCTTTCTCTTAGGCTTATAAAAGGAACAGACAGTGGGTTCAAGAAGATAAGGAGATGAGTCAAAAACATTTAAAAGGGTTAATGTGGGAAGATTGTGGCAGCAAGTTAAATGGTGATAAAAATTTAGTTTTTAAAGGGGTGCAATTGAGCATGGAAGGTGATGATAAAAAGCAAGGAATATAACCGAAGTGAACCAACTTCTTGATTGATAAGTAAGAAAATAAAAGAAAAAATGAAAACAAACGAGTTTTAATCGAGAGAAACCATTCTATCCCAAGTGAGAAATTGGTCCCGAAATGAAAATTCTTATTCATCCCCTTTTTCCAGGCAATATTTCTCTATTAATAGATTATTACAACAATTAAACTAACTAATTTCATATCCGAACTAACTAATTTGGCTTCATAACAATAACACATGGGATAGAAGAACAAAATTTGCTTGCCAATGTTCAAGATGTTGCACTAGTAAGAGGCCTCGATTTCCAAAAACCAATTGAAGAACTATAGTGCAGCAATAGAAAGAGGCAGTGGGTTAGAAGAACAATAGAGAGAAATACTATGATGCTGATTATTGTAGAAGATAGCTCAACTAGCAAAGGGAAATATAAAGCAATGAAGATGAACCGCCCAGACTCAAGAGCTCTTTCTCTTAAGGTCCTAAAGGGAATTGACACTAACTTAAGAAAGATAAAAGGACAAAGCTAATGTGGGAAGAGAAGGGCAACTAGTTCATGGTGATAAAATTTATTTTTTAATGGGTTGCCAGTTAGCATGAAAGGTTGTGGTAAAAAAGGAGGACTATAACACGGGAGATAAAAGAACAAAATTTGATTACCAATGTTCAAGGTGTTTCACAAGTAAGAGAACTCATTTCTTAGGGGACCAACTGAAGAAGAATGGTGTAGGAAACGAAGAAGCCAAAGTAGGTAGTGAGTTAGAAGAAGACAGAGTGATATACTATAATGATGATTATGGTAGAAGATAGCTCAATTGGTAAAGGGTAAGGTAGAGCAATGAAGATGAACAGCTTAAACTTGGACAGCTCCTTTTGAGGTTCTAAAAAGAATAAACACTAAGTTAAAGAAGATAAAGGGACGAGGCAGAAACAACTAAAAGGGTTAATATGGGAAGGCACTGGTCGCAAGTTCGCGGTGACAAAAATTTATTTTTTAATGGGGTGTAAGTGAGCATGGAAGGTGATGATAAAAAGGGAGAAATATAACACATCAGATAGAAGAACAAAACTTGCTTGCCAGTGTTAAAGGTGATGCAAAACAAGCTGGGTTATCAGGGAACCAGCAGAAGAACAATAAGGCAAAAATAAAACAAGAGAATGAAGGAGGTGGAGGGTTAAAAGAAGAAGAGAGAGAAATACTATGATGCTGATTATTGTAGAAGATAGCTCAACTGGCAAGGGGAAAGGTAAAGCAATGTAGACGGACAGCTCCGACTCAGACAGCTCTTTCTCTTAAGATTCTAAAAGGAATAGACACTGAGTTAAAGAAGATAAATGGACAAAGTAGAAACATCTAAAAGGGTTGTGGGAAGGCGCTGGTAGCAAGTTTATTGTGATAAAAATTTATTTTTTTAATGGCGTGTAAGTGAGCATGGAAGGTGATGATAAAAAGGGAGAAATATAACACATAAGATAGAAGAACAAAATTTGCTTGCCAATGTTAAAGATGTTGCAAAAGTAACAAGCCTGCTTATCAGGGAACCAACTAAAGAACAGTAGGGCAGGAATAGAACAAGAGAAACAAGGAGGCAGTGGGCTAAAGAAAGAAGAGAGAGAAATATTATGATACTGATTATGGTAGAAGATAGCTCAATTGGCAAAGGAAGAGGTAAAGCAATAGAGACGGACAACTCAGACTCAAACAGATAGTGAGTTAAAGAAGATAAAAGAGATGATGCAAAAACATCTAATAGGGTTAATGTGGGAATATAGTGGCAGCAAATTCATGCTAATAAAAATATATATTTTAATGGGGTGCAAGTGACCATGTAAGTTGATGATTAAACGGAAGAAATATAACACAGGAGATAAAAGAACAAAATTTGCTTGCCAATGTTTAACATGTTGTAATTGCAAAGTTAGAAATGTAATTAAGGAAATGAGGGAATATATGAGAGAATTCCATTGTTGTCGCATTAGAAAGATACTTAGGAAATCAGTAGTAGAAGGTTATAATAAAGCCAAACATGTAACAGACTTGGGATGACGTATTACCTTTTTAAATATAACAATATGTTTGTTTTTACTCAAAAAAATAAATAAACATATAAACATTGAGAATAATTGCTATTATTCAATGTTTAGGTGGTCAACTTGGTAGGAATTGTAGTCGGACCAACATGTTAATGGATGGGCCAAAAGAATTTTATGGCTAGATCTGAACTATCAATCCAAAAGCCAACCTATTGCACACCCTTAAACCAAACAAAATAGAATTTTGATAAGTGGGTAATAAGAGAGCTAAAGTAATTCTAGAATGGTATGGAGATAAACCCACTTCACGAGGAGTGGCAACTCCATCTCTATTGAATCCAAAAACCACCCCTATATACTTTTAAAGGTAAATGAAAAACAATACACCAATTCCCTAAATATTGACACATCCTATAAACACACAAAATATGAACTAACTAATTGATATCATGTTCAACCATGATCAACTCTACACTCTAATAACTAACTGATTGCTATTAAGCACGTGACAGTATCTTTCCACACTAATGCTATAGCAAAAGCAGAAGGAAGGGAGGGAATTGAACATGAAGGGTAGAAAATTGAAAAACTCAGTTTTTAACCTTATCACACGCACAAAATTGAACATGAAGAACAAAAAATTGAAAAACTGGGTTTAACCTTATCACACGCAAAAAATCTAATAAAACAAACAACACGAATATTCTACCATAGTCGATATTCAATAATCCGTACATGAAATTTTGATGAACTTGAAACAAACTGTCTGTATCGAGAAGTAATCTTTACGGAACTTGTAATGCATCTATTTGTGTCAAGGGTCCTGGTTGTGCAACTGCTCAAGATATCATCTTAGCGCCTTCTTTGGAAATCATTGATAATATACAACATATGGTTGGCTTCACAAAACCAAAAGATTTGTGCGTTGGATCAAAAATTGAGAGGAAGCGTGGATGTCATATAAAAATTCCAAATAACATTCAAGGCGGAAGTCATCCAATGGGTTTGAAATGCAAATCATGACCACCTGATTATTTAGCCCCTAGTCCAATGCAACAGATAAGAACAAGCTTGAGATTTGTAAATAAACTCATTATAGGTATCCAACTTTGAAATGAATAGGCAATATTCTAGTACTCAAATAATGCCATTAAATATGTCAAAAATATTTTCATTTATTTTGCCTTCTCAAATTGAAATCTTGTTTAATACAAAATATTTGAGAATATTTGAACCATGCAACAGGTCTAGATTATAGACCCTAACCCAAGGTGGATTTGAAGTCCCACTTTCTGTATTATTCCTTGATCAACATATATCCTCTTTCACCTTTTAGAAACTTTTGGGTGACCATAAAATAATTAATGACCAAGCCAATCAAGACTATCCAACCAATTGAACCATCTATCACTTTGCCACTCTTGCAAGATCATTAATTAAACAAGGCCTAAAAAAGATTTTGCAGGCAGAAACAATTCTAAGAAGCAAGAACAAGGCTTGCCAAATATGACTTCATGTTTAATAAAATATTATAGTGCACACAGTATGCAATGTATTTCTATAAGAAAACACCTTGTCATAAACTGGCGTGAAGTAATAACCATTTGGAGCACACTGTGTTCTCTCCTTCACCAGTCCATCTAACGTGCAAACTCAACCTACAACTTGACAAAGAATCCTTTCCAAGCTTAGATATTAGTCTATACTTTGTAACATGTATAAAACTCTCAGCAATGTAACAATTGAATTATCCCTGTATTTTACCTCTTTCAATTTGGTATCAGAGCCACCCTACCCTTGTGTTTTTTTTCTCTTGTTCAACCCCTCCAAACACCATGTCAGAAATATCGAATGAGACTCCCCCAACCACTACTGCCCAAAACCCAATCTCAGACACTTCCTCTATAATTGCTCCACCAAAAATTGGAGGAAGCAGTACTGAATCACACTCTGTCCAAATTACCACCATACGCTTGAATGGTAATAATTTTCTGCCATGGTCTCAAGCTGTCCGTATGTATATTCGAGGTCGTGGAAAAATGGGCTATCTTACTGGTGAGAAGAAGCTTCCAGCAGGAGATGATGCCGCGTATGCGACTTGGGATGCAGAGAATTCGATGGTTATGAACTGGCTGGTAAATTCTATGGAGAAGGATATCAGTTCTAACTACGTGTTATTCAACAGCAAAAGAATTGTGGGATAACGTAAATCAGATGTACTCTGATTTGGGAAATCAATCCCAAATATTTGAACTAACCTTGAAGCTTGGTGAAATGCGACAAGGAGACAACAGTGTCACCAAATACTTCAACTCCTTAAAGCGTGGTTGCACTTGAAAAGTGCTATTACAAACTCCACTTTTGCGTAGCTATTAATGCATTTAAGTAGTTTATTTTGAAGTTTTATCATTATTTTATTACTTATAGTAATTATTTTCTTAATTGCAGGGAAAATGGCAAAATAAATGAGATTAGCAGCGATGAAAGTGGCTGCCGAGGAGAGAAAAATGGTCCGAAGTTCAAGATAGTTGAAGTGGTGTGCAGGTGAAGTTCCAGCTTGACACAATGTCAGTTTTTTGACCATATCTTTTCACTCACAACTCGGATTGACCTGATTCTTTTTGGGTTGGAAAGAAGACTCAAAGGGCTACAACTTTCGTGTTTTAGCCAAAACCTGAATCCATCATCTTAGAGGTCAAAATTGCATTGGAAGTCAACGACAGAAAGCTGTCAGAAGAAAAAAACGCAAAAAGTGAAACTTATACACTGCGGTCCGGACACCCCATTTGGGTGTCCGGACACTTGGACACATGGAAGCATACTACGGTCCGGACACCCCATTTGGGTGTCCGGACACCTAGACGCGCGGGGTTAATTTTCTTCTTCGTTTTTAGGGTTTCCTTGGAGGGGTTATAAATACCCAATGAGCAACCGTTTAGGAAGGATATTCTCATCTTTTTCCATCTATTTCTAGACTTTTAGAGAGTGTTTTAGAATTTTTTGAGAGATTTCTTTTTGTTTAGAGAAGATGTTTTTGAAGATTTGTGCAACACTTTGCGGATTCGTTTCAGCTTTTGTGATCATTCGTTATTCTTTTTGTTCTTCGAAGTACGGTACTGTTTTTGCTTAGTTTAATAACATCTTTATTTGTAGTTTAGTTTATATTCATTCCTTCTTCCCATTCTTTGATTTTTGTCTCAATGGTTGGATTCAATTGCATGGATTTCATTCTGAATGTAGCGTAAAACCCTAGTTCTTGATTCAACGAATCAAGGAAGGGTAATTTATGAAAAACGAAGGAATGTGCGTAGATCCTTCGCATGGTTTGTAAAAACCTTTGCAGAGTGATCTACGATTTTAAGGATCATTTTATTTTGTTTCAAACACTTTCAAAAACGGAAACCTTTGACTACATTCTCTGTAATCACTAGTAAAGGTCTTCGGGTAAAAATTGATTTAATAATTTTGGGCAAATTAAAATTGATTTCTTAAACAAATCTGGTTTTAGTCGTTTGAAAAACCTTCGAAAACAAGAGTTTTTGACTATATTCTCTATAATCACTGGAAAAAACTCTTGAATATAATTTTCTTAATAATTTTTTAACAAATCCTAATTTAGGTTTGAAACCGAATGTTTTTTTAGAAAATCTTTCCAGTTTTATTATCCATAATGAAACGTGATTTTAAAACTGAGTATCGGATATTTTCTGAACTTTAATGAGAATATTTTTCCCAATCTATGGCTCCTTTGACGTGAACTATAGATTGTAGTTTTAACACATCCCGTAGTGAAGTAGTAAACTACCCAGAATTGAAAGTTGAATCAAGAATCATTTTAGTTATCTTGAATGCTTAATTTTATTGCTTTCATTATTTTAGTTTAGTTTAATTTTGTATCTTGCTTTTCTATTAGTTGGAATAAAAGTAATTTAATTTCTTGAATGCTAATTCAGTTAATGTTTGCAATTTACTTTTTTTTGATTGCTAGTTACTTAATCAACTCTTCTCAAAACCTAAAACTTGTTTTATTTTCTTTTCTTGTCTTTTAAAATGAAACAATAGGTAGAAGAACTTAGAAAACCCTAGTGTTTAATCTCATAGTTCCCTGTGGATTCGACCTCGGACTTACCGAGTTAAACTACACCGCACACCCTTGCACTTGGGGGTTAGTTTAGACGCACATTCTAATAGCGGTCAAAGCACGTATGGCAAGACTTGGATCTGTTCAATACTTATGAATGGAAGTGTGCAGAAGATGCTCGACATCACATGAAGGTGGTAAAGGATAACCGAATCTTCAAATTCCTTGCAGGGCTAAACGTGGAATTTGATGAGGTGAGGGAGAGAATAATCGAAAGACAACCTCTTCCTCAATTGGAGAAGTTTTTTCAGAGGTTAGAAGGGAGGAAAGCCGTAGGAACGTGATCCTCGGCAAGAAGGGGCAAAGCATGGCTGTTGAAGGCTCGGCTCTAGCTGCAGAATCAGGTGCTGGAAAAAAATTCTCAAACCAACAACGAAATAATGAGAACCTGTGTCGGAATGATGGGAATTTTCAGGTTTGGTGTGACCACTGCAACAAACCACGCCACACCCGGGAGAGATGTTGGAAAATCCACGGGAAATCAACAAACTTAAAGAATAATGGGTTTGTGCGGACTGTTCCTACTGCCAACGAAGCTAAAGCAAGTAGTCCCTTCACTAAAGAACAAGTTGATCATATTCTCGCTCTGCTAAAGTCCAATTCGGCGTCTTCTGGTACCCCTAGTGTGTCCGTGGCACAAGCTGGTAAGGAAATAAGTGCTCTATCTTGCTACCTAAATTCCTCTGCTCCGTGGATAATAGATTTAGGAGCATCTGATCATATGACTAATTTCTCAAAATTATTTGAATCCTATTTTCTTTGTCCTGGTGATGAAAAGGTTAGAATCGCAGATGGAACTTTTTCTCAAATTGCAGGCAAAGGTTCAATTAAAATCTCAGGAAGAATAGGTCTTAAATCTGTTCTTCATGTTCCCAAACTTGCCTGTAATCTCTTATCTGTAAGTAAACTTTCCAAGGATTCTAACTGTTCTGTAACCTTCTTTGAATCACACTGTGTTTTTCAGGATCGGAGTTCGGGGAAGACGATTGGCAGTGCTAGAATGAAAGATGGACTTTACTATTTTGAGGATAATCTATCCAGAACAGTTCAAGGCTTTAGTAGTGTTAGTTCCATTTCTGTTTATGAACAAATAATGGTTTGGCATTACAGATTGGATCATCCAAGCTTTACTTATTTGAAACATTTGTTTCCATCATTATTTAAGAATATTAATCTTAAATCTTTGCAATGTGAAAGCTGTTTTTTGGCAAAAAGTCATCGAAGCACTTATATTCCTAAATCCTACCAACCTTCAAGACCGTTTTATCTATTTCATAGTGATGTTTGGGGACCTTCAAGGGTTACCATTATAACAGGTATGAAATGGTTTGTGACTTTTATAGATGATCACACACGGATTTGTTGGATTTATCTGTTGCGGGAAAAATCTGAAGTAGAAAAGATTTTTAGAACCTTTTACAATATGATTGAAAACCAGTTCCAAACAAAAATTAGCATATTGAGATCCGATAATGGGACTGAATATTTCAATAAGGTTTTAAATGATTTTATCCAAGAAAAAGGGATTGTTCATCAGTCCACTTGTCATGATACACCTAAACAAAATGGCATAGCTGAGCAGAAAAATAAACATCTTCTTGAAATTGCTCGAGCTATAATGTTTTCAATGAATGTGCCAAAATATTTATGGGTTGATGTTCTTTTAACTACAACCTACTTGGTCAACCGGATGCCAACAAGGGTTTTGAAATATAAAACCCCTTTGAAATATTTAAAATCCGAGTTTCCAGAATTAAGGTTGAATTCTAATTTGCCTCCAAAAATTTTTGGTTGCACAGCCTATGTTCACCTTCCCCAACGATCTCGCTCTAAATTAGATTCAAGGGCTGAAAATTGTGTTTTTGTAGGGTATTCCCCTAATCAAAAGGGTTATAAGTTTTTTAATCCAAAAACAAAATAGTATTACACTACTATGGATGTTACATTTTCAGAAAACATTCCATTTTTTGATAAAAATTCCCTTCAAGGGGAGAAGTCTACTGAGGAAGGAAATTTTTGGGAACAAAGTCCCTTACCCAGTATCATCAATTCTGAACCTCTCATTGCTCAAAATCCTGATTTTTTCATCAAAATAGGACAAGTTGAATCTCCTACAGAAAATAGTCCAAAGAAAAAAAAATGATCAAGAAAGTAATATTGGACATCAATCTGCTAATTTTGAACCTGATTTTGTTCAAACAGGAAAGGAAACACTACAAGAGGAAAATTGTAAACCTGATCTTCTTGTTTATTCTAGGAAGAGGATCCACAAAAAAACGAGTCCATCTCTTGTTCCAACAAATGATCAATCGCATTCCCTAAATGAAGGTCAGGAAGATAACACAGGTAACTTATCTCACCCTACTCTATCTGAATCCATCCTTTCTGAACCCAACAAAATCATAGCTACGATTCCTGTTTCTCAAACTGAAAACCTTGATGTTCCTATTGCCCTTAGAAAGGGAAGAAGGGAATGTGCTAAATACCCCATTGCTGATTACATGTCCTTTGCTAAACTTTCCAAATCCCATAGAGCATTTGCATCTAATATTTCCAAAATTGTTGTGCCAAGAAACATACAAAAGGCATTAGAAGACCCTAATTGGAAGTTAGTAGTACTCGAGGAGATGAGAGCACTGAAGAAAAATGGAACTTGGGAGGTTGTGGATTTGCCGAGGGGTAAAAAGACTGTGGGTTGTAAATGGGTTTTTACAGTGAAGTGTAGAGCTGATGGGAATGTAGAGAGATATTAGGCGAGATTGGTGGTAAATGGCTTTACACAAACACAAGGAATTGACTACCAAGAGACATTTGCTCCTGTGGCAAAGATAAACTCTATTCGAGTATTATTGTCTCTTGCAGTCAATTCAAACTGGCCCTTGCATCAGTTAGATGTGAAAAATGCATTCCTCAATGAGGAGTTAGAGGAAGAAGTTTTCATGAGTCTCCCACCAGGGCTTGAAGGAAAGCATGGGGCTGAGAAGGTGTGTAAACTGAAGAGATCTTTGTACGTCTCAAACAATCCCCTAGGGCTTGGTTTGAACGATTTGGCAGAACAATGAAACGTCTTGGTTTCTATTAAAGTCAAGCAGACCATACCATGTTCTACAAACGTTCAAAGGAAAGTAAAATTGCCATTTTGATTGTTTATGTTGATGATATTGTCCTAACAGGGGATGACAACGTGGAGTTAGCAAGGCTAAAGGAGAAACTCTCTACTGAATTCGAGATTAAAGATCTTGGACCATTGAAGTATTTCTTGGGCATGGAGTTTGCTAGGTCTAAGGAAGGAATTTTTGTCAACCAGAGGAAATACGTGTTGGATCTCCTCGAAGAAACAGGTATGCTTGGTTGTAGGACAGTTGAAACACCAATCGAACCCAATATGAAGCTCGAGGTTGCAAAAGATATTAGGGAAAGAAAGCGCTACCAGAGATTAGTGGGCAGATTAATCTACCTGTCACATACTCGACCAGACATTGCTTACGCGGTCAGCATGCTGAGCCAGTTCATGCACTCGCTAGGACCTGAACATTTTGAAGCGGCCGATCGAATTTTGAGGTACCTAAAGGGAACACCAAGTAAAGGGATATTTTTCAAGAAGCGAGGACATATGCAGATTGAAGCCTATAATGATGCGGACTGGGCTGGTAGTGTAACAGATCGTAGGTTAACATCTGGCTACTGCACGTTTGTGGGAGGTAATTTGGTTACTTGGAGAAGCAAGAAACAAAATGTGGTCGTCCGGAGCAGTGCAAAGGCAGAATTTGGGGCTGTAGCTCATAGCATTTGTGAAATTATCTGGATCAGAAGATTACTAGAAGAACTTGAAGTTCAGATTGCTTTGCCTATGAGATTATACTGTGACAACAAGTCAGCAATTGCCATAGCTCAAAACCCGGTTCTTCATGATCGTACAAAGCATGTGGAGGTAGATAAGCACTTCATCAAAGAGAAAGTTGACAGTGGACAAATGTGCCTAGTTTACACCCCGACTACAGAACAAGTTGCTGATATGTTCACTAAAGGGCTGCACAAGAAACAGTTTGATTATTTAATGAGCAAGCTGGCCATAGAAGATATCTTCAATCCAGTTTGAGGGGAAGTGTTGGAAATATCGCAGAAACCAAGTGGGGCGATTTTTACCAAAAATAAGTGTATATATTCCAGGTGTATTAGTTGTCAATTATGTTATAGCCGCCAATCATGTAAATTAGGAAATAGCTGTCAATCATGTAAATTAGAAATTAGCAATTATGTTTCCTGTAATTTAGTTATTCTTTCCTAGTTTAGAGCTTTTGTAACATGTATAAAACTCTCAACAATGTAACAATTGAATTATCCCTGTATTTTACCTCTTTCAATTGAAACTAATATATGTAATGAGTGTAATTTAGTTACTATAAAGGTGTGGTTACTCCATTAACTGTTAGTAAAGTCATTTGTTTCAACGAGTTTGTGGCAAATGAAAATGGCAGATAATGAATGGATTATCAAATCCTACAGGAAAATGCAATTAAGAAGATGTAGGTCCTAGTACAAGGAGTTAAGGACACTAGCTACCATCCCAATATTAGAATCATACACAATTTTGAATTGTTTCATCAAACGAAAATAAAAATTAAAAATCCTTAAAAAGGATTAACAGTTCTCCAACATACAAGAAAATTCTACTCTCTCAATGAATCCAAACATTGGATTCCAACCCAAGCATCCCCAATTTGATACAGAAATTGAGTCCTATTATGAGTACACACTATGCAGGAGATCTCTCCTTTTTTTTGTTGGGGGGGGTGTTAAGTTATGCAGGAGATCTCTCTGCATATAAACAACTTTTGAGTACTCAAAACAATCTAAATGCTTTTGGTTGCAGAAAATATCAAGCAGAACACATTACAATGCCTTTCCATTCCTAGAAGCCTCCAAAGATAATTGTTAATTAATTTTTCCAAAAACTTGAAATATTAGGAAATGGACTTAATAATATATATCAAGCTATCATAACACTTCTCCCCAAGTGTGCAACCCCATCTCACACGTGGACCAAAGAGGCAAACAAACTAAACTAGTACAGTGCACCAACACAAACATAACAAATATTTTAACCTATTTGGAAATGGCTCCTGTATTTTAAGTTATTTAACATTTTCCCCTCGCGTCAAACCCATCTTGCTCATCAACAAGAGTGACAAACAAACTAAACCAAAAAAGTGCACCAATTCAAACAAATCAAAGTGCACAAAAACAAATGCAAGAAAAAGTAATGGTAATAAGAGTTAATGATATGGCTTGTGAGCTGAATTTCGTTTTCCCTCCGACTTTCTTCCCCCCCCCCCCGAGCTTAAGTCTCTCTGTGGCTATTCTCCTCTTCTCTTTTGTTATTTTTTTTTTCTTGGTTTCAAATAAAAAATCACCCCTAACTTTGATATATAAATTGAATCGGCTTGTATCTTAGATATTTTCTTCAGTAAAATACAACTTTACAGGTAAGGAGATGTTGACAACTAATCTTGTTTTGAAGATATGCCAAGAATATAAGATCCTAGATATTATACAAATTCTTACCCAAAAAAAACTCTCACTCTAATCCCCAGATTTTAGCGAAAATAGCAAAACACTAGCGTAGAGAAAAAAAGCTTCATAGCTAATTGCAGAAATTGCACAAACAATTCACCAAATATGAAAGCTATCATGCTAATGAGATACCAATATTTCTACGACAATTTTGAATAGAATAATTGCAACTCAAATAGTCAGATGGCAGTTGCATTGCATCTAGTAAAGAGACAAATGTATATTTAGAAATGTGAAGAAAATTTATATCTAAAGTAGCTACAATGCACTTAAAACCGTCAAATCATCATCCGCCTCCTCTTTGAGCCATAATAATAATAATTTATAAGACTAGAACCATATCAATGCAAACAAAAAAGAACCCTCATTAATCAAGAGCACCAGCAAACCTTATAAGTTGGGGCAACAAAAGAAACTAACCGCTAATATGAAATTCTATTTCGCCTAGCCTCATTTTATAGGAGAGGATGCACAAAGACATTGATATATGACTACTCATCACCTTTGTTGATACGTCAGAAGATCATTACATTATAATCACATTATCACCAAAAGTCACAATGTAGGCAGAAGAAGCAATTTGAACTAAAGTAAGAAGGGTTGACATTAACCTGAGACAAAATCCTTGTACTCCATTGTAAAATCACACAAAAAAGCCATGATTTTCAATCTTGGTCAACCATCCATGCGTTATTAATCCCTCAGTTGCATCAGCATACGAACTAATGATTCCAAGCTATGACTTTACATAAAAAGTCCCCAGTTAAAGCTCTAGATTGGAAAACAAACTAATTAACTTAAGAGACAAGGGGGTAAATATAAGAAAAGGTGACACTATTCACAGCCCTATTTTTTCTTCTGTAGCCCAGTTAAATTTCTCCCATCTTATGACAAAAATGCCCCAATGCAACATGACCTTCCTACCTTTCATATTTACTACGCATAATCCACACTCTAAAAAAACCCTACATAAACAATATCGACAACCACTTGCTAAAAAAATCAAATAAATTTGTTAATCACTTGTTGAAACAATTTTTTTTTTTTTTTTTTTTTTTGGTAATTGAGTTGAAACAAATTTTTGACAAATAAATGAAACATTTCAACAACTGATTACTAAACAAATTAAAGGTGCGTTTGGTGCTTCAAAAAAAGGTGAAAAACTTTGAAAACCTCTAAAATTCTCTAGCACAATTTGCACTCGTCGTACTTTATGAAATTTCTATAGATTTATATATATCTACATATCCCAACAAACTTTTACAAACCCCACTAAATTTTTTACAAACCCCAATAGCATTTCACATATCCGTACAAATCCTAAAAACTTTTTAATGACTTTCAATAAATTCTGACATAAAACTATTTCGACAAACCCAAACAAAACGTTTGAATGGTTTCTCCCTCCAAAAAACTAATGCAAAAGTTAAAAAATTTTACTATTCATCTCCAAAAAAAGTGATTTGTTGGCTATATGCCAAACGTCAGAAAATCACGCGAACTACGTTTTTCGTTGTTTTTGATACTCCAAACGCACCCTCAAACTTTCAACAAGTACTTGCTGAAAAAATCAAACAATTTCAACAATTAATTATTGAAAAAATTTAGCAATTAACCACATAAACTTTCGATTTCTCCACACCAAAATAAATGAAACATTTCAACAACTAATTACTAAAAAAACTAAAATATTTCAACAGGCTCTTGTCATTTTAATCAATGCATATTTTGGAACTTTAGGTGCAATATGTGGGTTGCTTGCAGAAATTATTGGGTTGCTTAGAGAAAACATAGGATGCATAAACTAACTGGGATGCGAGCAAAAAAACAAAGAGTGTGAATAGCGGCACCCTATAAGAAATGTCATATATAAGTGCGTTGCAATTTTAATTGTTTTTAATTTTATTGAAGAGTGGAAATAAAAACAAGGGCATTAGCACCGTAAGAAATTTTGCATAAAGCAAATAGTAAAATTTTTCATTCAAATCTATTTCCACATTTCCAAAGGATTCCACTCATAATTTATTGAAAATCGTAAGGTATAGCATTAGCATACAATGCATCCAAAATTTATCCCCTCGAATTAGTTAAACGGTCTACAAACATTTAGGCATTGGACAATGCTAGAATAAGTATGTAGCAATACAAGATCAAATAAGAGGTGTGTGTTACCTTGCCTTTCAATACAAATACTTTCACTTAATTTAAAAAAAAAAAAAAAGCTTAGGTTGCACCAAATCAAAACAAGATAGGGGAATCCCGCCTTAATATGATTTGTCCAAGTGCAATTTACCAAAGGAATTTGAACTTCAGAACGAATTTTTGAATTTTATTATAAAAGTCTATGAGATGTTTTAAGGCGGTGTAAGAGCACAAGATAGAGCAAAGCCAAGCCAACAACAAAAATCAGTGGTGTCTGGAAAAAGCATACAAGTGTTTTCTTGTGGATAACGGTGATTCTTTTCGACTTGCATCCAAGCACACGGAACAATAATTCAACTCCAACGTGCACAGAGTTACCAAAGATAACCACCACATTAAACAAGTGACCAAGAAGAAAATTATCTCTTCATCTCATACACTTCATGAAGCAAGACAAACTACTCAATGGAAACAAGCAGAAATAAAAGCAACTTATAAATGACATGTTGCTTAAAAGTAACGTGGAACTTCTTCCTAGGCGTTACTATTTCAAACCCTGACATATGTTGAAGAGGACAAAGTGCCTTCACACCGGGAAATTGAACAATGACCCCAAAACTGTCAACGGTTATTACTTTAGCTTTTACCACTATCCCTGGCTTGACATCTGAGTGAGTGAAAACTGAACTTTCAAAGGCATTATTCCTCTACGAAGAAAATCATAAGGACAGGATATATATGGTGGAAGCAGGCCAAAAACTGAATGATACAGATAGCAACAAAAAACATATCATTATTTTGCGCTAAAACAACCATACAAGATTCCTTTTCTCGAGATGAATTCAACATTTTAGTATTAACCCGGGGGGGGGGGGGGGGGGGGAATACCTTACTACGCTATTTTACCAGCAGCCGGCGTAGACTAGGGTTTTGTCAATGCCGCTCCATATCATGCAAATGGGGGGGGGGGAGAGATAGTGTTCTGTATGGATGATGGTAAATGAGTTGAGAAGAGCCTACAGAGGCAGAGAGAGATGGGTTTTGAGAGGAAGCAACGTCGAATGGGGATACAGAGCGGAGAGATTGAGAACATTGAAACCCGAACGCAAAGAGGGGTTGAGCTACCTATAACAACGTGAAAGGGTTTAACGGCCATCAACAAGGGATTTGTCCGAAGTTCAAACTCATTTTTTGCTTATTGAAATTTTGAAACCATTCAAAAATTATAAAAAAAAAAAAAAAAAAAAAAAAAAAAAAATTGGAGGTTCTTTTTTGGTAATTAAAAATTTGGAGGTTTGGGATGCGTTTGGAGTCCCAAAAAAAATTTAAAAAAACTAATGGATGGGATTGATGTGATGTAAAAATGATAGGTGGCAAAATATGATTGGAGGAATTTGAAAACTTTTGAAATTTTTTGAAGTTTTTTGGTTTTTTTTGAGCTTCAAACGAGTTTGCACCGGTAGTTAAAAGCGGAGGGGACCCATTTATGGGCAGATTATTTACGTAAATTTATGATTTATTAAACACTAGCAATAATTTGTATCTATGCATTCGAACTAAAGTTAGTATTAAATTTCTTATATAATTAAAAGTTTAAACAAAAAGTTTAGACCTCGTTTAGCAATCATTTCATTTTCAGTTTTCTGTTTTTGTTTTTATTTTTTTTTGAAAATTGAACACGAAAACGCGTTTGGTAAATTTATTTTCAATTTTCAAAAAAATGAAAATTATTTTCAAAATTTGTAAAAATTATGAAAGTATAGGAAATATGTTTTTTCAAGTTTTCATTTTCAATTTTCAATTTCTTATACAATTACTACTAATTATAACTATCAATTACTATCATCTACTAGTTGTTACCAATATTCGACCACCGCCGCCCCTAACTTCCACTCATCTCCGGTCACCATGATATATATTATTATTTAATATAAAAATATTAAATTAATATATAAAATATGATAAATTATATTAATATATTAATATATAAATTAATATTTATTATTTAATATTTAATAATAATATATCAATTTTATATTAATATATAAAATATATTAATATATATTTATATATTAAATAATAAATATATTAATATATACATATATATATGTATATATTAACAATTATATTATTTTATATATTAGTAATATATTAATATTATTATTTTATTATTTTATATACTATTATTTTATTATTAATATACTATTATATTATTTTATATAAAATAATACAATTATTAATATATATTTTATATTAATATATAAAATAATAAAATAATAAATTATTAATATATTAATAATTATATATAAAATAATAATATATTAATATATAAAATTATATTAATTATATTAGTACATAAAATTAATAATATATTATTTTTATTTATGTAAAAATAAATTAAATATAATTTAATTAATAATTACTTTTATCAATAATTAATTTAAAATATTAAATTATATATTAAATATAATAATTACGTAAATTATATTAAATATATTAATTAATCAAATTATATTAATTATAATTTAATTTAATTTGTTGAATTAATATAAAATTATTTTATTAAATTATATTTAATTAATAATATAATAAATTATATTTTATATATTTTATTTTTATTGAATTAAATTATTTTAATAAAGATATAATTAAAATAAATATGTTTAATTAATTTAAATTTAATTAATGATATAATTAATTTTAATTAATTAAAATAATATAAAAGTAATTTAATATAAATTGTTTTTAATAGATAATATAATTAAATTATATTGCATATATTTTATTTTATTTTATTGAATCAAATTATTTTGAAAAAATAATATAATTAAATCTAATTAATATAATTAATTAATTAAATCAATTAAATTTAAGTAATTAAATTAAATGAAATTAAGTTAATTAAATTAATTACTTTAATTAATAAGAAATATATTCTATTAAATTGTTTTTAAAATAATTATAATAAATTATGTTTATTATATTCTATTTTTTTAGAATTAAATTATTTTTAATAATTAATATAATTAAAATAATTAAATTTATTGAATTTAATTAATTAACAACTTAACTACTTTAACTAACAATTATCGTTACCAAATGTATTTTCAAGTTTTTTGTTTTCTTTTCCTACTATGTAAATGAAAACAAAAAATTAAAAACTGAACACAAAAATTAAGGCCCGTTTGGTAACATTTATATTTTCTGTTTTTCTATTTATGTATTCAAAATTCTGTAAACTCGCAATAGAAATATGTTTAATAAAACTATTTATGCTTTTTTATTTTAAAAAATAAAAATATAAATAAAAAAATGTAAACCGAAAAAAGGTATTTTCACTCTTATTTTATTTTCTGTTGCCAATATTTTGTCAATTTTAAAATTTTGTCGATTTTTGTTACATTACATAAAAATAAATTATTTTATTCAAATATTTTATTAAAATGAGTTATTTTAATAAATAATATAATTAAATTCAATAAATTAAATTAATTATATAAGTTAAAATAATTATATAAATTAATATAAATTATTTTTAATTAATAATAAAACTAAATTAATTTAACAATTAATTACTGCTAAATTATTTGAAATAAATATCATAATTAATTTATTTTATTTAATAATTAAATTATTTTATATAAATAATTAAATTACATTAATTTTTAATTTAATTTAATTTAATAATTATTATTAAATTATTTTAAATAAATATCATTAGTAAATTAAATTATTCATGATTTAATTAATTTAATTTATATAAAATATATTTTATTAAATTATTTTAATAAATAATTAAATGAATTTAATTAATTTAAAAATAAATAATTTAATTTAATAATTAATCTAATTTAATTATTTATTTAATATGAAATATATTTTATTAAATTATTTTTAATAAATAATATAATTTATACGTTTTATATTTATTGAATTAAATGATTTTAATAAATAATTTACTCTATTAATTTAATTAATTAAATTAAATTAATATAAAATATATTTTACTAAGTTCTATTACTTTTTTAAAACTAATAAAATTAAATATTTTCTAAAATAAAAAGTTAATAATTATAAATAAACTTATATTTTCAAACGCAATTTCAGTTTTCATTTCAGAAAAAATAAACGGCAACAGAAAACAAAAAACAGGAAGCGGCAAAAAAAAATAACAACAAAAAACGACAGCGTTGTCAAATGGGCCCTAAAAATTTGAATTTAAAAACTGAACACAAAAACTGAAAACTGACAGATTTACCAAACGGGCCCTTAAATAAAAAAATAATCATAAGATCCCGTTTAGTAACGTTTTTATTTTCTGTTTTTCTGTTTCCGTTTTCAAAATTTTGTAAACTAACAACAGAAACATATTTGTTAAATCTGTTTCCGTTTTTTTGTTTTTCAAAAAAAATAAAAACGGATACAGAAAAAAAGTATTTTCACTCTATTTTTTTTTTGTTGCAAAATATTTTGTCAATTTAAAACTTTGTCTTTTTTTATTACATTATATAAAAATAAATTATTTTATTCAAATATTTTATTAATGTAAATTTTAGTAAATAATATAATTAAATTTAATAAATTAATTATATAAATTAATATAAATTATTTTTAATAAATAATAAAATTAAATTAATTAATTTAATTTAATAATTAATAATTGCTAAATTATCTAAAATAAATATCATAATTAATTTATTTAATTTAAAAATTAAATTAATTTATAAAAATAATTAATAATAAATAATTAATTTAATTTAATTTTTAATTTAATTTAATAATTATTATTAAATTATTTAAATAAATATCATAATTAAATTAAATTATTTATGATTTAATTAATTTAATTTATAATTTTAATTTAATAATTATTAAAAATAATAATTTTAATTTAATAATTAATCTAATTTAATTATTTATTTAATATGAAATATATTTTATTAGGTTATTTTTAATAAATAATATAATTAAATTATAATTAATATATTTTATATTTATTAAATTAAATGATATAATATTTATATTTCATTCAATTATTTTTAATAAATAATATAATTTAATATATTTTATATTTATTAAACTAAATGATTTTAATAAATAATTTACTGTATTAATTTTATTAATTATATTAATTAAATTAAGTTAATATAAAATATATTTTATTAAGTTCTATTAATTTTTAAAAACTAATAAAATTAAATATTTTCTAAAATAAAAAATCAATAATTATAAATAAACTTGCGTTACCAAACGCAGTTTCAGTTTTCATTTCAGAAAAAATAAACGGTAATAGAAAACAAAAAACAGAAAACGGCAACAGAAAAACAACAATAACAAAAAAACGACAGTATTGTCAAATGGGGCCTAATTTATAAATTTTAATTTTTTTCAAAATTTTAAGTTGTTAAGGCACTACATGTTTTTGAATATTTTAAAATAAAATAAAATTATATTAATTTTATATTATGTTCAATTTTCAATTTCTTTGAACTATATTCAGGTCGACTTTGAATTTTTCATGCTAATATTATCAACTCCAACCCTAAATAGGAAGGTTTAAATGTCATTCTTATTATATTTCACTTATTTTAGTTATATTTGATATTATAAAATTTTAAATTAGTAAATTTATATTAAGTCGTAAAGAATTGAGTAAAAATTTATAATCGTATAAGGTTATTAGCAATCATGCTCAAATCTTTTTTTATTAGTTTTTTTCATTCTAAATGACTTTATTTGCTAAATTTTAATTTTTACTTTTTTTTTTTGAAAAAGTAAAAGAATTTTATTAAATAAATAATAATGTACAAGATATAAGGGGCACATCCCTATAACACACAGTACCCACTCACATATCAAGGAAATAACAAACTCGAGTAAACTCAAATAACCAACAAAACTAATCCCTTAAAATCGAGGAAGGAAGTGGCCAAACTTGGACCAACTACCTATTAGAGTCTGTCCAAGGAAAAGGCCTATAGGAATTACTTTTACTTTTTAATTTTAGTAATTTTTAGACATAATATTTACGTTTATTTAAAAAATGCATCAAAATAACTCAACCACGTACAGTTAAAAAAAAATCATATTTTTTATAACGCAGGGCGATTTATTCATTTAGAAACACTTTTTGCATTTTTTATGAATATATATAATATGTCTGAAAGTTACCAAAAATAAATAAAATTTACTATAAAATTCTTATAAAATAAAAATAAAAGAAAATATAGATATATTTAATTATTTTAAATTTATCCTCTCATTAATTTTAATACTTATTTTAATCTCAAATAATTTTGTAACTTATTTTTATCCGTGAAAACAATACATCATAATAGTATCTACAATATTAGAAGAATTAATTTAAATGAATTCTCTTTGTTTTTATTTTCACCAATAATAATATATTTTTTCTCATCTTCAATTTTAAAAATGACTTATACAATTCAAAAATATATTTTATAATTATTAATTCTAAATTAATTACATAATACTTGTCTTAAATTATTGCTTAAAAACCTATATTAAAATTTAGTAAGTAATTCAATATCTCAAATGCCTAGAAAAATTTTTTTAATATTTTATATTATGCTAAACGTTTTATATTACTTTTATAAAAAGGGCTTGGTCATTAAGCCTTAGGCTTTTGCTAATATTGCCCCGGCTATACTTATGAACATTTTTTTAAACTTAAAAATTTTTCGCCTTGGGTCTCCAAATAATTTGATACAGTTTTTGTTCTAGTTCTAATATACTTGGTTTGGATTGCTATTTTTGTCAAAAAATAACATTTTTTAGAGTGTTTTTTAATTGAAAATTTGGTGAAGAAAGAAAAAAATGTAAAAAAATGAAGAAACTAAAGAAAAAAACTAAAAGAAATATAAAATTTCAAACGCATACTATTTGAATGAATTAAAAATATATATATATGAAAATATAAAGCATTTATAAATAAAAAATTATTTTTTTAGTAAGTACGAATAAAAAATTAATACTCTAACAAATTCTATACGTTTTTCTTGCCATTTTCAATGCAAACAGTACAAGCCAAATTACACAACAAATACTTTTGAATGCCCTTTTCCTTTTTATTTTCCCCTCTAAAACCCAATCTAAGGATTTTGAGAGCAAAATAAAAGATCAGGGAAAATAAAAAGGAACAGAGAAATAAAATATTGAATATACCAAATGTATAATTTTATTTGAGTAAATTGAAAAAATATAAAATATAAATAACATTTATTAATAAATTAATTTTTGATTTAATTATTTTTTTAAAAGTGAATGTAAAATATAGTATAAATAAGCGTTAATGGACATGTATATAAGGGTTGTTTGGAGTAAGAAAAAATGAGATAAATTGAGATAAATTGTGGTTTGGGGAGATTTCGTAATGCGTGCAGTGAGAGAAAAAAATTGATGTGATATAAAGTTAACAGAGATTTATAGAGATTTTTAGAAATTTTCAGCAAAAAATGACAAACTAAACGGGCCCATAGGGGTATACCCTTCGGCCCAGCAATGATAGCAAACCAGTAAAACAAACAAAACCCTAACAGTTACATCAAAATAGACTCAAGTAAATTCCACTGCTATACCAAATGACGATTCACAGTTCTCAATTTAGTTAGTCCGTCGAGCATGCAAAAGAAACCGAGAGCTTCTCTCACTAGATTTTCTCTCTTCACTCCGTGATCAATCCTCTTCAATCTCTACTAAACTTCTGTAATCTGTCTCTCGATTGCACCAATTCAAGGCATACTCTTGGATAAACAATCTCCGGATTGCTTATCTATGGTTATACCTACTGAATCTAGCCTTTCAAACCTTCCCAAGTCATGTTGTCCTCCCCCGTCACCGAACAGGACAGTCCGTATGAACCTTGCAGAATTAAGAGCTGAGATCATCAAATTTAAAGATCATACTGGAGTAATTGGAGTTAAGTATGATGAAGTAATCGGGCCTCCAGTGAACTGTGAATGCAAGGAGTTAGAAGGAACAGAGAGGCCACAAATGGGAGATGCTAAACCGAGCTGTGTCAACCAGGAAAGCACAGAGACTCCGAGATGCAATATTGCTAATCGGAATGACCAGCAAAACTCTGATTGCAAATCAGATACTTGAGGATCCACCGGTAATGGGAAGAACGAAAAGTTGCAGGAATGCCGGAAGTTGCATGAAAGCGGGACGTTGCAAGGAATTATAATCAATTGTGAGGTGCAGCAAGGTATGACAAGTAATTCTTCAAGTGTAGATGCTGATCGGAACCCAGTCGGAAACCAAAGCCCAATAAGTGCTGGTATGGAAGTCTCCGATGTACAGCGCAGGGTACCATTATCTGAGGCGAAGGCCTATGGTAAGTCTGTTGTAACCGAAGTAGAGAATCAAGACTAAGAGTGGCAGGCCAATGTCTCATCGGTGCAGGCTTTTTCAAGTCAACTCTCAAGTCTGGCACCTAGGACACATGATATCCCGCCCGATGAAGCTAGTTCAAATTCTTTGGGCTCTCCCATTACAAACTCAAGCCCAGTTCTTACAAGAGCTAAAGAGGCCCATGAAGCTGTTGACGTGATTAAAACTGATGGGTTTATTAAAGACCAACTTGGCTGCCATGAATATCCTCCATTAAATGAAGCAAGCCCATCTACGGGCCAACTGAACTACAATCAGTCCAAACACAGCCCAAAAGCCATGGGCCCAACTTTTTAAAGATAACAGAATAAGAAGCAACGGGTTGCAATTGGAGTATAAATCAGGTTTGTCTTCCCATCCTTCTGCACTTCCTCGGGTAGCTTTCTCTCGGGATGAATTCAAGAAGGAATTGAGAAATGGAACAATGCTTTGATTGGGTATGTTATTGGAACCAAGCCCCCTTATAAATATATGAAACAATATGTTGAAAAGAGATGGAAACCATTTGGAAATATAGATGTATACATTGTCAAAGGTGGGGTATTCATATTTAATTTCTCATCTGAAGAAGATAAAGTATTAGAAATGGGCCCGTGGAGCTATTTTGATAAACCTCTTGTTCTTAAGCCATGGTCTCCTAAATGCACATATGGAAGTGAAGAACTTAATGCTATACCTGTATGGATTAGACTACCTCACTTGAAATTACATCTGTGGTCTGCAAATGCTTTAAGTAAAATATGTAGTACCATTAGCAATCCTCTCTTTACTAATAGAATGACAGCTACCAACCAACGGCTTGCCTATGCTAGAGTGTGTGTTGAAATCAAATCAGGTTCCAGCCTTCCTAATGCTGTGGAAATTGAAGATTTTGGGGGCAGTGTCTATCAACAACCGGTCGAATATGAATGGTTACCAAACATATGTGAAGGGTGCAAAAATTTTGGCCACACGCAAAACCAATGCCCATAGAAAATCAGAACTGAATGGAAGCAAAAAAGTAGGAGCAAAGAAAACCAATCTGTTAATGTTCTAATGCAACAGAATGAAGAAAGATTAAATGCTGGAGAATGCAGTAAACTGGCAAAAGTGGAGGAGGTGATAAATACCTGCAATAAATTTAAGCTGCTAGAGACTATACAAATTGGAAACGATCAGCTGGGAAATAAGGAAGATTTAGTACCCAACCCACTAGCAGTTACAGCACCTGCAATTGAAAGATGTAAAGAAGAACTGGGGAAGGATAATGTAGCAACTAATGCCAAAAGTAAAGAATTGCAGGCTGATAATTCTTCACAGCAATTAAAGTTTATTTCGGGGGACTTGAATGGACATCCAAGTGGACCAATTGGCACTGAAATCAACTATGATGCTGCCCACGGTCAAAGTGATGTGAATGAGCTGCACACTTCTAAATTAGAGATGGTAGAGTCTATTAATGCTGGTATACCTGGTATGGTGGATTCCAATTGTCTTCACGAAGATGTATTTATTTCTACTAAGGAAGAGGATGAAGCTCGTAGATGGGAATACAAGCTGTCTAAAAGCCAAAGGAAGAGGAAGTCGAAGCTTGGAAATCAGCAAATAGATAGAAGTTCCTCATTTTCTAACAGTGGTAGCGAAGAATACCCAGCTGTAGATGAACCCAATTCAACTCCAGCACTGTCCAAGACTCAAGAAAAGAAGAAAAATAAGATGTTGCATGCTCTTGCAAACAAGAACAAGGCCAGCCATGCCAAGCTTCAATCTTTCCACTCTGTTTCCAAATGAATATTGCTTCATGGAATGTCAGGGGCTTAAACAGCTCCATTAAGCAAGCAAAAGTCAGGAAGTTAATTAGTAGCTCTTCTTTATGCTTAACTGGATTTTTGGAGACTAAAGTGAGGTACACCAATATAGATTCCACTTGTAAAGCTATTGGTTCATCTTTTTGCTATTTTGGTAACCACTCTCAGGAAGAAGTTGCAAGGATACTTTTGATTTGGGATCCCTCTTTGGTCAATGTAAATATTATATCATATTCTCCCCGATATATATTTTGTCATATCACTCATCAGCAATTATCATTAAATTTCTTTGCTACCTTCATTTATGCCTCTAATGATAGGAAGGCTAGAGAACTTTTGTGGCAGGATTTCCAAATCAACTACTGGATGATTGATTATGCAGACCTGTGGATTGTTTTGGGTGACTTCAATGTGGTGAAAGATGAAAACGAAAGAAGAGGAGGCAAAGGCTCTGATAAGCAAGCCATGGAGCAATTCAATGAATGCATAGATGGATTGGAAATCACTGATTTAAGATATTCTGGATGCCAATTCACTTGGACTAACAAGCAAGATGAAGGGCATAGAATTTCTTGTAAACTTGATAGAGCAATGGTGAATGAGAAATGGCTTGGGCAATTCCCTAACTCAGAGGCCTTTTTTCCTACTCCTGGCATATCAGACCACAGCCCCATTATTATCAATATTTGGCCAAGTATGAAGACAGGGATGATGCCTTTCAAAATTTTTATTTATTGGACTAAGCACAAGGATTTCATGAAGATAACAGAGGAGGTATGGTTAAGACCTATCTCAGGTACCCCTATGTTTAGGCTTTTCTCCAAACTTAAGGATCTCAAGCAAGCCCTCAAAGACTTTAATGCTAAATCCTATGGAGGCCTTCTTTGTAAGGTTGCTACTGCTAAAGCTGAGCTTGATAACATCCAAAAAGCAAATTCAAGACAACCCAAGCTCAGAACTCCTTGGCAAAGAAAGCAAGGCCCTTGAAGAATACTCCCAACTTCTCTTTACTGAAGAAGCCTTCTACAAGCAAAAGTCATGAGACAATACTATAAAATTGGGGGATCAGAATACTTCCTACTTCCACAGAAAGGTTAAAGCCCATTGTTCCAGGAACAAAATTCTATCAATTTTGGATGATAAAGGGGATAGACAAGAGGACTATGAAACAGTCAAGGCGCTCTCTTTATTGATTACTACCAGAAACTCTTGGGCTCTACCTTTAACTACCCTGCTGATGCCAAGCAAGTTGTGGAAGAAATTATGAAAGACAGCCCTCCTTTGGATTTGGCGAGTACATTGGACAAGGAGGTCACTAAGGAGGAGATCAAGGATTCTTTATTTTCATTGCCTGATCATAAAGCCCTGGGTCCTGATGGGTTCATAGCACATTTTTTCAAGAAGGCATGAAGCATTATTGGTGATGATTTTACTGATGATATTGAATCTTTTTTCCACTTAGAGAAGCTTCTAAAGGCAGTTAATTCTACGATTATAACCTTAGTTCCAAAGGTGCCAAATCCAAGTATGGTTACTGATTTCAGACCTATCTCTTGCTGTTCTATTATTTATAAGTGTATATCCAAAATTCTTACCAATAGACTCAAAAGAATCTTGCCCCATGTGATAAGTTATTCTCAAGCTGCATTTATCAAAGGGCAATCCATTTCAGACCAAATCCTCCTCATGCATGAATTGGTGAGGAATTATCATAGGAAAAACCTATCCCCAAGATGTGCTTTGAAGATAGATCTTATGAAGGCGTTTGACTTTGTTTCCTGGGATTTGCTGTTGGATATTCTTCACTCCCTCAAGCTCCCAGCTAAATTCAATAAATGGATACAGATTTACATTACCTCTCCTTGGTTTTCAATATCCTTAAATGGGGCTCTAGAAGGATACTTTAAAGGGGCAAAAGGACTTCGACAAGGTAACCCTCTATCTCCTTACTTGTTTCTTCTAGCTATGGAATTTTTCTCCAGATTATTCAACAACCTTGCGGCAGATAAGGAGTTCTCCTATCATCCAAGATGCTTTGATCCTCCTATCAACCACATTTGCTTTGCGGATGATCTATTTCTTCTATGTTCACGAAATGAGGTTACCTTCAAGATCATCAATAAAGCACTAATGGAGTTCCATAAGTACTTAGGTCTAAAGCCCAATGGGAAGAAGAGCAAGATATACATCACAGGTATTGGCATGCAAGATAAATGTAAACTAAGCTCTTTACTTGGCTTCCAGCTTGGAGATTTTCCTGTCAAGTATTTGGGAGTCCCACTAATTTCTACTAAGCTAAAGTTTGATGATTACAAGGAGTTAATTGAAAAGATTACAAAGAGATTCTCAAGCTGGTCATCCAAAGGTCTCTCATATGCAGGTAGACTGGTTCTAGTAAAGTCTATTCTCTTCAGTATCCAAATCTATTGGAGTACACACTTCATCCTTCCCAAAAAGGTAAGTAATACAATTGAGCAGATCCTCATAAGATACCTTTGGTCAGGGGTTGAGATGAAGAAATGGGGCAGCAAAGTAGCTTGGGAGGAGGTATGTTTACCTAAAAAAGAAGGGGGTCTTGGCTTAAGAAGAATTCATGAATGGAATAAGGCAACCATGATGCAGCACATTTGGGCTTTATGCTCTAATAGTTCTACCCTTTGGGTCAAATGGTGTAAGTCCAACATGCTTAGGGGCAAATGTTTTTGGGAAATCAAAACACCTTCGGATTGTTCGTGGAATTGGAGGAAACTACTTAAACTTTGGGAGGAAGCTATGGCCATCTCAAAGTATAAGGTAGGAAATGGTGAATCAATCTCCTTATGGTTTTCTAATTGGCACCCCCTAGGCCCTTTAATTCCCAAGTATAGTCCTCGAGTTGCTTATGATACTGGGTTGCCTTGCAATGCTAAAGCCTCAAAGGTGGTGAGGAATAATCAATGGCATTGGCCGTACCCTAACACTTGGGAGCTTAGGGAGATAATACTAGAGAAACCTCCTAGCTATATGCCTAACTCTCAAGAATCAATTCACTTCATATGGTTAACTTCTAAAGATGGCCTATTTAATGCAGCTACAACATGGGAAGCACTAAGGGCCAAGGCAAGTAAAATAAATTGGCATACCCTCCTTTTGTTCCCCAATCATATTCCTGGGCACAGCTTTATACTATGGCTTGCAATAAAGGAGAGACTAACAACCAAAGATAAGCTAATTGCTTGGGGTTTGATTGTAGATCCCACTTATGTATTGTGTGGGACAAATCTTTTTTTTTTTTGGTAATTGTGTGGGACAAATCTTGAGAATATTGAGCACTTCTTCTTTCAATGCTCCTATTCAGCCAAAGTGAGAGAAGCCATCCTATCAAAATGCTCCATCTCCAAAAGGGTCCAACCGTGGAAGGAAGAAATAGCATGGGCAGTGGGCAAGTTTAGTGGAAAAAGCACCTTGAATGTCATCCGCAAGCTTTCATGGGCAGCCTTGATCTACCATTTTTGGAAGGAGAGAAATGCAATAGTTTATGGAGGAGCTTCTTTATCAATAACCGAGATCACTAAGGCCGTTACGCATGAATCCGTACCAAAATGTCTCAACTTTCTATCATTAGGAGTTCTAATGTAATTAATTATAGTAATATGTGGGAACCATTCTTTTGTATTTTTTTTTGAAAGGTTAAAAAATTTCATTAAATGAAAATGAAGTACAAGATCTTAGAGGCATACCCCTGTAACTCCATGTCTACACTTAATCAAGAAATAAACACCCATAGACATAATCAATAAACAGGTCCCTCAAAACCGAAGAGAGAAGAGACCAGACTTGTACCAAATGTCTATTAATATCTGTCCTAGGAAAAGGCTTACAAGCCATTACAAGCAGTTTAATAACATTCACAATATGCTTCCACAAAACAGGCGCCTCTATGAAAGAGGTCTCAAAAAGTCGAGCATTACGCTCCTTCCAAATAAAGTAGACCAAGACGGCCCATTAGATGTAATAGGAAAGAACCATGAAAAGCACGAACACCCCACTAGATAATCCTTACCCAAGTAGATTCATAACAGTGAACACCCAGTTTCATGAGTAGCTCAGACCACAATCTATCAGTGTAAGTGCATTGAAAAAACAAATGCCAATGAGATTCACAAGCATCTCTGCATAGGAAACAACGTGAGGGAAGTGTAACCCTATGAGAAATAAGCCTATCTTGGGTAGATAATTGATGACGTATAGCTAACCACAAGATAAAAGAGTAACGAGGCACATGATATTTAAACCATACTATAGAGTACCAATCCACCTCATCATAGTGATGTTTAATACCCTCCCAAGCTGCTCTAACCGAAAAGTCCTTCCTATAGGCTGATTTCCACAATCTTATCACCATCCAAGACATTTGGCTGGGGCATGTTACGGGTAAGAGTTCGCAAATCCATCAATTCATTAGTATTAGTTCCCGGCCAAGCCCATTGTCCATTCACAATTATATCAGCAACTTTAGCAAATTTAGGAAGACCTGAATCATAAATTACTCGAGCTGCCAAAGAATCACATATAGGATCATTAGGCATCCATGGGTTAAACCATAAGGATAATGCTCGGCCATTCCCTACTTTATAGGTTATAAATGGCTATATAAGAGGCCTCAATTGCAAAATTTTCTGCCACGACTAAGAAGAATCCCAAGGGACTTTTGCAATCCAGAATTGGCTCCTTCCACCCAGTTAGCCTATAAAGAAACAGTGTTTGGGTCACAAAGTAACTGCACCAGGTTTTGGATAGAGCCAAATGTATAATTCTATTTGAGTTAATTGAAAAAAATATATATAAAATTTAAATGACATTTATTAATAAATTAAATTTTAATTTAATTATTTTTAATTTCTTAAATTCCACAAATTCCTTCCATTTCTATCACAAATCAAATATGAAAAAAAAATTTAAAACTTTAGTCTTTCATTTTTTTTCCCCTTAACAAATTATTAATTCAAACACAACATTAATTTTGATTTTTTAGCTTGGCACGTTTACTTTTTTTATGGTTAAGAATTTTTGTATTAATATTTGATGCTTAGGTAAATTACAATAATATAAAAGCTAAAAAAAATACGCATTTTTTTTGGTAATTAAGAGTATTTTGGATTAAATGTGAATTTATGTACAATATCTTGAGGGCATACCCCGTATAGCAAAATCATTACAAAAGGAGCTAATTAACTACATTTGGGCCCCCCAGCTTCTAATTAAATCAGGATTCACATTAGCCATGCTGTTGACAGGAAATTGTGAGAGCTTAGTTCTAATTTCATAATCTATCCTTTGTACGATGGAGGCAATAGATGAGGAGAGACTCTTGAATATTCTTGCATTCCTTTCCTCCCAGATATAATACACCAAGCCGACCCATGCAATTTTACAAATAGAGTTACCAATATGCTTCCCACTAAATTTAGCCGTGGCCCATAAGACTTCATTCTTCTAAGGTTGAATTGGTTTTGTGATGGAGCACTTTAGCAAAATTATTGCCCTTAGTTCAGATGCAAATGGACATTGAAAGAACAAATGGTCCACGCCTTTAGTCAACATTTAATAATTATGTTCACACCCCTCAACTTTTAAAAATTGCGTTTACGTTTTTTATTTTGAAATAATGTTAACAATTTTTTTGGTAATTCAAAATTCGTACCGATTTATTGCAGCCCTTGGTGAATTACAAAGCCGATGGGTAAATCGGGGGTGCTTGAACCTACCTGCAAGACCCAAGTACGAGGCAAGACAAGGTAGCAGCTAGCGGGATTCAAATTAAGGACATCCGGATTTACAGTTGGTCCCAAGAACCGCTGAGTTACCCTTACAAGTTAAACAATGTTAGCTTCGACTCCATTTCGTTAAATTAATTGTTAAAATTTAATAAAAAATGTCAAATCACCCAAAGTTTTAGTTGATTTTCCTATTTTACATCTCTATATCTCACATATTTGTTAATTTTCTTACAAAAATATCCAAAAAATAAATAAAAATTGAAAAAAAAACCCCTAAGGTTAGCCCAAGTGGCTTGTGAGTATGCTCACCACAGAGACCACATGGGTTCGATTCTTGACTTAAGCGAGATGTGCTTGAGGGGCAGTGTACATCTCCTCGATTTTTTTTTTGTTTGTAATTAACATCTCCCCGGTTTATCCATCGGTTACGCAATTCGTTGAAAACTGCAATAAATCGGTGTGGATTCTGAGTTACTAAAAAAGAAATATGAAAAAAAAACTAGGAATTTTTATAAAACAAACTGACCAAGATGTAAGATTGAAAGGGGTAAATAGAAAAAACACTTAAAATTTTGATTACTTTGACATATATTTTTTTATTATGTTTTAATGATTTAATTAATGGAATGAGGTCAATATTAAAAGCATTTTAAAATAGGAGAGATAAGTATACTTTTTAGAAGTTAAGGGGTGTAAATGTAATTATCCAAATATTTTTTTTTTGGTAAATAATTATCCAAATATTGAAGGTTAATAGGTTAGAAGTAGAAACGAATTAAGCTATTCGAGCTTAACTAAAAAAAAAAATTATCTCGAGCTCGGTTTATTTTTTTTGGTAGTTAAGAATATTTGGATTAATAGGAATAATTATGTACAATATCTTGGGGGCATTCCCTCGTGAAACAAACTTACAAGTAACTAAGGGATTCCCCAACTATCAAGCAAGTTTGAATTTACATCAGCTAATTTGACATGAGTTTGAGAGAACTTGATCCTAATTTCATATTCAATTCTTTGTACAATAGTGGCCATGGAAGATGGTTGCCCCTTGAATATTCTTTTGTTTCTCTCTTCCCAAGTGTGGTACACTAGGTTGGCCCAAGCAAGTTTGTGGAGTATGCGACTAGGTTGCTACCCACTAAATTTACCTGTGGCCCAAGTGACTTCAATTTTCCAAGGTTGTGGGGGTTTTACTATGGAGCATTTGTGTAGAATGGCAGCCCTCAATGCAGTCGCAAATGAGCACTTGAAGAAGAGGTGGTCCATGGTTTCAAAATCACTACCACAAAGCATACAAGTGGGGTCTATGTTCATGCCCCAACCAATCATTTTATCCTTTGTATATAGTCTTTCCCTTATAGCAAGCTAAAGTATAAAGCTATGTCGGGGGATGTTGTGAGTAAACCAAATTAAATGGTGCCAAGGTACCTTTTGATTTCTTTTTCGGATTGCATTCCATGTTGTAGTCGCCCCATATGTCCCATTCCTTGATGCATTCCAAATGAACTTGTCTTCAAGGTTAGTGCTTGGCAAATAGTTGGGTGGATGCTCAAGTATTATCTCCCTCAATTCCCATGTACACAGGTAGGGCCATTTCTCGAGCTCAGTTTATGACTAAAATTAGCTTGAATTAAGGTTGGTTTGTCACGCTCGTAACTTAATTGTCCGGGACGGATGGTATGGGAATATAAAAACTAATTGAAATAAATAAAATTCAACCAAATTCAATTTAGTTTAAATTAAAATCAATGACATATCCAAAACCATCATCCATTCCCATATAAAATATTATTTATTTATGTCATCATCAGTTTAACAAGAATATAATCTAATTTTATATCATCCTAGATCTGTCTATTTAGAACAAATATAATAATTATGTTCATATCTCTTCAGATCTTAATGTCATAAATGTGAGTATCAAATCCACCTTAGAGGCCACACCAAGTCCAATATTTGTAATTCTATTTGCAGTCAAAGAGGATAAACACAATTATTATCTCCCACAACAAGACTTTTTTTTTTTAAAAGGTAAAGAAAAGTATTATTAATAATTAAGCGTTTTTGTACAAATACACGGAGGCATACCCCCGGTCAATAAATAGAACCCTCTTTCCTTAAAGTTAAACAATTAAATCAAGGAAACCGCAAAAGAGATCACAAAAGACTACCACATTATTGTTTCAAAATAGACAAAGGCAAACTCCAGTTGTGTAATAAGTGAACATTCTGAGCATACTTACCAAAAAAAAAAAAAAAACAAACATTCTGAGCAGTATTAGGAAAGCTCGAACTACTCATCATACGCATCCGCACCACCTCTCGGATAGTGTGAATGACTCCTATCTCATCAATCCGAGAAGTATCATGCTTCCTTCGATTCCTTTCCATCTAAATCACATAAACAGTAGCAGCTAGAGAGAGCCTACCCAACGTAGCTAACAAGACTGAACTTAGGCTACTCAAGCCTAAGCTGCCTACGTATCCCATCTCGGGAATCAGGTCACCGTAATTCCTAATTCAAATCGCTAATTTCATGACCAAGCTCACGATCAATAGAATAACCCACACATCTCATCAATATATGTTACCATCACATTATCTCAATACATGTACATAAATCGAATAGGGAAATGTATTACACTTCTTAATCCTTCTGCTATAGAACCGTGTTACACCCCTAAACAGGCATCTGCTTATCTCAAGCAAGAAATCAATATAAATATGGCGCCCCCGGCCAACCATTAGTCCTAACACAATCTAGATAATACTGCTTCAACCTCAAACACATGATATGCTCCATCATGTAATTGAACACTAACTTATTACATAATCACAATCATATTAGGTTTAGTGATGATTGGAGATCCATTCTATCATTTGTTTTTGGTAATTAGATCCATTATATCATTGGATATACATAGTAACTCAATTTGGGGCACAAAACATAATCAGGGGCCAATTTCTAACCAAATCTAAGAAACCCAAATTTTGGGTTCGTCACCATGACATTTCAACATTATAAGAAAAGTATTATGCACTCAATCATCCATAATCGTATTTTGTAGCCTCAAAATGTGCATAATTTCAACATATAACCTTTATATATGATATACCATCGAAACCAGGTCAAAAACACCTCAAACCACATCAACAATGGCTCTCCACGAAAAGGTTGTGGGACGACTACGAGAAGACCGCGGGAACGCCGCTCTGAGTCGTGAGAAGAAGCCAAGGGCCTCCTAGCCTCTTGGGAACCCCGCGGGATGTCCGTGAGAAGCCCGTTCTCACGACCAGCAGTCCACAGTGTAAATCTGAGCTGGTACAAGCTTAATCCGGCGCAAAAACACCACAATCCAAACACTTCAAACTCAAAAATAGTACCACAACCTGCAACAATAGTATATATCTCAATATCATGTAACAAAACTCAAGAAGGAACAAGATTGAGCATATGTACCAATAATCCATATACATTCTTGCCCTTTCCTTTCACTTCTTGCCAATCCTCCTCCTTTTGCTCCTTAACCATCCATTCTTGCTTGACTGGTTTAGCCTCATGCCTAGGTTTAAGGGCAAGACATTGTAGAGTGACTAAAAGCTTTGCATTATTCACACTTTTTCGGCCTCCAAGGGATATCTACCTTGATTTCGTAGAGATTGTCATATCCTAGAGTCAATTTGAAGCATTTGGGTATATCTTTATCATCTGGTACTTCAATGCATATTCTGGCGAAGGTGAGCTGACTCCTCTTTTGTGTAAATTCATCAAGAAAAAGGGGCTTGCCAATTACACTAGCTACATAACTCAACCCCTCATCTGTCAAGAGCTCAAGTGAAATATTATAGAATTTCACCCAAATTTGTAGAGTTGAGAATTCCTTCTTATTCAATTGCATAACCGAATGTCACCTCTTAAGAAGAATTAGCCAATTTTCGCAATAATAGGGACCTTCATTCAAAATTTTCTTTAGTGCATCCTCATCTTTGATATTAAATATGTAAAAGCCATTTTCTAGAGTGACCACATCTTCTACTTTATTTGGTCATTTTTTCTCTGCCCACATCTTCGCAATAATAGGGAGCTCCATTTGTCAAGAAAATAACCAACTAGAGCATGTTCCCAGTTTTCATATCCTTACTTGGAAATTTCAATTGAAATTTTGAGTTCATCTTTCTTAAAGTCAATATTGAAAAATCTAAGATTGGTGCCCTTACTTTGTTGTTTTGTGCCAAATAAAGCAGACCAAGAGGACTCACAATTGTTGGGAGAGTCATCATGCACTCCTTTAGCTTTGAAATCTTTTTTTTTTTTTTTTTTGGTAATTATTTAGCTTTGAATCAGTCTTGCTTTTTGGTTCGGCTCCACTAGTAATATGGCCCCCTTGAGTTGCTTCAGGTTTGCCTTGCTCCAATTTAATTGTGGGCCCGCTAGTTCTCCAAGAAGCCTCACCACCATTGGTTTGACCCGGTTTATGCTTCAAGCTTTCTGCTTTTATTTCTCCCTCATTTGCACGTGCATTGGCAGATTGGTAGCCTATTTCGACCACTACATCAAATTTGGGTGGGGTAAGCAAGAAGAGATAAGGGGAAAAGAGACCAAACGGCATGGAAGAGACGAGAGTTCCTCTCTCTAGAATTTTCTCTCTCTAAGATTTTTCCACAATCAAGCTTGCAAATATGGGGAAGGCTGCTAGGCTAAGGAAGAATTCTGCCACTAAATTGTCCCTAAAGGAATTCCAAGCAAGTTTGGTTGAAGAAAAGTTAGCCAAGGAAGGTAACTCTCAGGTCCAATCCTCCTGTCCTCATGTTAAAATTGATTTATCAGATTTGGATGATGAAAGGCATGTAGAAGATGATTATTATAGTTGTAACTCCCCGGTTAACCAAGTTCATACAAGCAATTCCATTCGGGTAAAAGAAGAGCAAAGTTTCCAGCAAAGGCAAAGTGCAGAAGAGCAAACACCAGAAGCCATGGCAAGGGTTGCTCAAAGATTGAGGAACCTCAAGGCTGGTTCATTGTACTTAAAAGGAAACTCCACCCCACGGCAGCTTTTGAGCTCAGCAATAGCTGATAATGTAGGAAGATTTGAGCTTCAAGCCCACTCGGCCATAAATGAAGAAGTGCAAGGAGAAAAGGAACCAGGTGTTCATCCTCTTCAGTCTTACAAGTCAAACCAAAAATAGAAGAAAATCTTTGCAAGGTAGAAGCAGAAAGAATAGAAGAGGAAGCCTCTGCAACTTTAGCTTCAAGTGAGACATTTCCTGCTCGGGTAGAAGACAATGGACTTTTCCCGCTTAGCCATACAAATGCCCTTGTACCTGAAGGGTTTTTCCCTCCTATAGACAATGCCACTGTTGACTTTGCAGCTAGTGGAGGGGTCTTCAATTTCAGCTCATCTGTATCTGTGCAAAGACACAAAGAAGGAAGTGTTACTCCAACGGGTAAAGACCACAAATCTGAAATTGGTCAATCTCCACTGGCCAATTCACCTACTAAGCTGGCTAAATGCGATAGTAGTGGGCCGTCCTCTGTTAATTCATGTGTACCCGTGCAAGTGCACAAAGGAAGAAGCATTAGTTTAATAGTTAAAGACATGAAATTAGATGTGGGGCCCGTGGTCACTTATTTTTCCATCTTACCTGCCCGAATCCATTGCAACGGAGACAAGTAAGCCATTCACCACAGCACGTGAAGGCAATTTGAGGACCTGTTTAGCCTATTAAATTATATTAAAATTTATTAATATTTAATTATTTTTTATATTTTTTAATAAAATTTTAACATTTATCATTTTTACGTGATATTTTTTTATTTTTATTATATTTTTTGACTAAAATTTAATCAATCAAACGGATCCTGAACATTTATTTAATTGGAAGTGGGTGCTACATGACTAATGGTATAGTCTTGGGTGATCAAGCAAGCACACGATTGATGCCTTCCGTCCCATGTGCAATTGACCAGCCAAAAGGTGTAGCCTCACGTGCAAGTGTGCCACCCAATTATGATGCTGCAAATGAAAATTGCCCCTCGGGTGAAAGCAAGCAGATTCGGCCAACAATAGCTCAGCCTACCAAAGGTGCCGATGTTAGATTTATTTTGGCGTTCTTGAAAGCATGTTTTGTAATGATGTTTCATTTAATTTATTTTTTTGATTAAAATAAAACATTTATGTAATTAAACATACACTATTGTCTCTTATTTATAAAGTATGTGATTTAAGTATTGGGTATAAAATGTCAATACAGAAAGATTTAAATCACAAGTTTTATAAATAAAAGTAAATTCACAGCTATTTAATGAAATGGGCATTTCATTATATTAAAGCTGTAACTTTTCTACTTCTTAATTGGGTGATTTATCTTGAACACTAAAGTGGTGACTTTGAGTAGGAAAGTTAGTATGTATATGAGATATACATATTGAATGGACTGTTGTAAATTATGATTTGGTTAATAAATGTTTTTAATCATAATTTACATAAGTTTTAATAAACTTAATAAACCTTAATCCTGAGTTTGTAATGGACTCACATTCATAGATTAAGTCTATTTGAGTTATCACGGAGTGAGATCTTATTAATGGTCAAAATCTCGATAACTTGGAGATTTAATATTATGAATCGTGGGAACATATACTTATAAGATGGAATCCATTCTGATATGCTTACCTAAGCTATTTATCTTTTTGATCATTAAATCTGTGACCGCAGTTTATTCAATAAATTGTTTATTGAATAATAATATTTATGTGTAAATTGTTTACAAATATGGAAATATTGAGAATGATCAAAATATAGATAAATAGTGACTTAGGGTTAAATATGTAATTAAGGGGCTCGACATTTAGCCTAACTTAATTACGAGCTTATAATGGAGGGTTAATTAAGTGGATATTATTGGTTTAAGACCAAAATTCATTTTATTAAAAGTTGTTTTAATTAAATGAATTTCAACATGGACTATTAGAGTGCAGCTCAGGACTTTTAGTGGAATAGCCCTGAGTTAATTTAAAAGATAATGGGTTGTCATGAGATGACAAGGCCCAAATATCTTTTAAGTTGGAGCTAGGAATCCATGGGCCTTCAGTCCCCAAACTAGCTCAATTTTATCTTAATGGGCCAGGTCTAATTAGCTAATTATTTATAATTTATTTATGAAATAAATTATAGATAATTAATATATATTTAGATAAGATGATATAGTTGGGAGATTTTCTCAAGATACTATATCTTCTAAATATATATTAGGATAATATATATAGATAAGATATATGAGAGAGTTGATAAGAGATAATCTCTAGAGTTAGAGATTTACTCTGATACAAACTCTATATCTCTCTCTCTATAAATATCTTTTATATATTATTAATGACGCAATTGATCTGAGAGAGTGACCACACACATCCATCTAGAAAGAGAGAATTGAGAATAGTTTGGAAGGCTGAATCGCTGAAAGAAGGTGTTTCCGCTGTGCATCAGAAGAAAATTTTAAAGAGTCCGTCCTTCCATTCGAGGTATTTTTCTCAATCCTATGCTATAAAAACCAACAGCCGAACCATGTAAGCTTACTTGGACTAATTTATTTAGTTCACAAGTGCATGTCAAGCCCTCTATTCTAAGGCAATTTGATGTTGAACTAAAAGGAAATGAATTACAAGTTCTCTTAGAAATTTCAAAACAAGGTTATATGAATTGGAATTGTGCTCTTGTTGGTAATGACATGGGTAAAACAAAAATAGGCAAATGAGGTTGATGAGGTGGTCACTTGAAAATGGATTCTACGTTTTCAAAATCAATAATGAGGAGGCTTTAACGAGAATACTAGATGGTGGTCTTCACTATTGTGGTAATAGATTAATCCTCTTCAAAAGATGGCAGTCGGGGATGAAGTTAACTAAGGAAGAATTCTCAGAGTGTGGCTTGTAATTTAGTGGTTGAGAGTTTCTCCTGCTCGTTTATAACTCGAGTTCGAGCTTTCTCCTATCTTTTATTAAAAAAATAAAAAAAAAACCTTTACCTTTCAAAAAAAAAAAAAAAAAAAGGAAGAATTCTCATCTTTGCCAATTTGGGTAAAATTTTACAATATACCTCTTGAACTTTGGACGGATGAGGGATTAAGTTACGTAACAAGTGTAATTAGTAAACCTTTTTTCCTTGATGAATACGCTCAAAAGAAAAGTAAGCTCACATTTGCTAGAATATGTATTGAAGCTCGAGTTGACAGAGATATTGCCAAATCCTTCAAGCTAAATTTGGGATATGGAGTCCCTTATGAAATTACAATTGAGGTTTCGTGGATGCCAAAAAGATGTGAAGATTGCAATACATTTGGTCATAGCACTTCATCTTGTCCTTCTAAGTCGAAGAGTACGATTTAACATGTCAAGAAAGAATAGAAAGTCAAGGAGCAAAAGGAGGAAGTAGAATGGCAAGTAGTGAAGGAAAGAGGAAAAAAGAAACAAGCAACAAATGAGAGAAGCAAGGAAATGCTACAGCTTTCATCCAACACCTTCGATATGCTATCATCATGTTGTGAAGAAGAGCACTCAAAAGGGAAAGAGAAAGACCTTTTAATTGCAGAGCATAAAAAAGGAAAACAGCAAGAGCTTGAGAATAATGTTCAGATGGGGATAGGAAAGTCAAAGCTAGCCAATGCAAGCTCAACCTCTACACTGCAGTATAAGCTAAATTATGCCAAGGAGCAAGGATTAACAAGCATCTCACTCACTAAAGAATCAAGTTCTAAAGCAAGCAAGGCAAGAAAGAAATGAATTTTATTTTGTGAACTTATTCACTTGGGTTGTAAGTGGAATATTACAAGGATAGGTTAGATTGAATTAAGTGTTTTGATTCCCCTTAAAAAGGGTTGTACCTCATCATGTGTGTTTTAATAGGGAAATGCCTCTTTTGAGAATGTATTGAGCTCATTGTATATCAAAATTTTTTGATAATAAAATCAACGCACACTTACAAAAAAAAAAAAAAATTTGGGGTGAGCCCTTGGTTTATTGACGTGGAGGTACACATACCCGAGAGGTTTACTTCTACTGCACCTTCCTTGAGTTGCTCTCTTGCACATGGGTGGGTCCCACTACTTTCTTTTGTCTTGATATCTCCAATACAACCTAATTCGGCGGCACGTGTAATTGTCTCAGTTGCAAAAGGCTTAGCCGAAAAGGTTGACAATTGGGTGACCGCGGGCCCCATCACTGATTTTGTGTTTTTACCCATTAGACTAAAGCTTCCTCCAGTATGGATTTGCACGGCTGCACTTGATGTAACAGAGGAGGACCCACTACCATCTTTTAAGTCAACTTTCACACTACCTATTGTACATGGTGTGACAGAGGAGGGCTCGGTTCCCTTTGAAATCAAAATTTTGTCTCCCTTTTGGGCGGGGAAAGTCCCGCGCAAGTCAAAGATCCCCCCGCACGTGGTTTCTCCTAGTGCCCCTTCATCCACACGAATGGCCGTTTCTTCCGTTGCTTCTGCTTCGCAATCCGCTACAATGACTGAATCAACATTTAAAGTGTTTTGTTGCTCCCCGTATGGTTCATTTCTTGCTACATGCAACTCAACTGCACGAACTTCTAACTACCAAAAAAAAAAAACTGCACGGACTTCTTGTTCTTCTTCGGTTATGGCAGAATGATCTCTTGGTAGCTTATTCTCCTTTGCAGCAAAGTGATGCTCAAAACTTCTTTTTTCGTCAGATTTAACCAAGCACAAAGGTTGTTGTGGGGTGAAATCTTCCTTAAGTGCCTTCAACCTTTGAGCGACTCTTGCCATGGCTTCTGGCGTTTACTCTTCTCTACTTTGCTTTTGCTGGAGTTTTGCTCCAAAAGAGGAGCCCGTGAGGTCTTCATCATAGGCATCACCATCAAAGACACCATCATAGACATCACCATCTTCATATTCATCCCCTTGTAAATCTGAAAAATTAATTTTGACACTTGGGCTGCCATTTTGAACTAGCTTTTCTTTAACCAAGCTTGCATGGAAATCCTTGAGGGATAGCTTTGTAGCTGAATTCTTCTTTAAACGAGCTGCTTTCCCCATGAAAATGAACTTAACTTGCTGAAGAGACTACTTCCCGATCCTTTTAAGATGTAATATTAACAAGAAGAAAGCTGGGGAAGATGACAAAAGAGCTGTGAATGATGATAGGTTAATGTATAAACCATGATTGTGAGCTTGAAAGTGAAATATTTTAGAGAGGAAAATCCTAGAGAGAGAAACTCTTAACTCATCATCAACACAGTAGTTTCTAGTATCAATTGGGCGATTAGGGATGTAAATGGGTCGGGTCGGCTCGCGACCCAACCCAACCCGACCCGGAATAGCCCCGACCCAACCCCGGTCGGTAATTCCGTACAGCCCGACCCGACCCCGCCCCTCCCACTCCGGGTCAGGGCTTGGGTCACCCTTGACCCGGCCCGAGCCCCGACCCGAACTGCCCCAAGCCGACCCGCCCCACCCCCCTGCGGCCCCCTTCTCCTTTTCTTTTTACCAAAGCAGAACGGTCTTTGTCTCTAATTTTTTTTTTTTTATGCTTGCCCTAGCACTGCCCAGCAGCCAGCAGCACCTCTCTCCCTTTCCTTTAAATTTTTTTACCGTTCTGCTCAGCAGAACGGCTCCTTCAGCCCTTCCTTTTTTTTTTATTCCAAATAAATTCTACAAAATTACAAAACTTCTCCACCATCTTCCATTATAAATACCCCACACTCACATTCACTCACCCCTCACAAACAATTAACAAACTTTCTCTCCAATTGTGCTCTCCAAAACTCAAGTGTGCTCTTCAATTGTGCTCAAGTGCATTCCATTTTGTCAAATTTGAAGTCAAAATTTCAAGAATCAAGATCAAGTGATTCAAGACTTCAAATTATTTCAAGTTAGTATTTTTATTATTTTTTTAATTTGCATACATACATTTTTTAAATTTTAATTTTCATAATTTAATTTTTTTAATTAAATTATTTTTTCTAAATGGATCAACGGGACACTCATTTTTTTGATTTGGAGGGTGGAGACTCAATCTCCTTTCCCCCTCAAGAACAAATGGAACAATTTACATCACTACATCCACAAGGTCCAGAAATACTAACACCTACTACCATAGCTGGTGATGTTGGTGCATCATCTTCCCGTCACGCCCAACACCAGCGTGGCACTTCAAAAATATGGGATTTTTTTATTAGAATTCCACGTGATGATGGAATGCATAAGGCTAAATGCGTTATTTGTGGGGATTTATTAGATAGTAGAAATACATCTGGAACTAGTCATTTAAAAAGACATTTAAATAGAATGCACCAACAAGATCCTCACATTAATAGTTTAATTGATCAATATTTTTCACGTACAACACAAACTCAATTAGGTAATGAAGGGGGTATTTAAATATTTTTTCTTATAACCCTGCAAGAGCACAAAATAATTTAGTTAGATATATTGTTAAAGATGAGCAACCCTTTACAATGAGTAAAAATTGACATTTTGAAGAATTTATTCGCGAAAGTTTTGTACCACAATATCACGATTTTTCAAGAAATACTTCAAAAAATTAAAGTTTTACGAGATTTTGAATCAAAAAAGGATGAATTAAGAACTTATTTTACTAATTTTGAAGGAAATGTTTGCTTGACCGCCAATATGTGGAAATCTTGCCAAGATATTGAATATCTTTGTATAACTGCACTTACCAAAAAAAAATCTTTGTATAACTGCACATTATATTGATGAAAATTGAAAAATAAATAAACGCATTATTTCATTTAAATTAGTTGAACAACCATTCACTGGATTCACCGTGGGAGAACTTATTTTGCATGAACTTGCATCGTGGCAATTATCTACAAAAATTTTTTCTATTACTCTAGACAATGCTTCATATAATGATGTTTGTTTTAATTATTTAAATAATGCTTTGTCTGCAAATGGTCCATTATTTCATGGTCGTTGTTGTGCCCATATACTTAATTTAATTGTAAAGGATGGATTGAACATTTATGAATCTTCTATTGTAAAAATAAAAAGAGCTGTAGTTTGTGCCATGAGCTCTCCAAAAAGAATTAGTCTATTTGCTGGCATATGCAATCAAATTGGTTTAAAACCTAGAAAATTACTAATGGAAATTAATATAAGATGGAATTCAACCTATATAATGTTAAAAGTTGCCATTAAATATCAAAAAGCAATTGATTTATTTATTTTAAGTAATCAAGCTATTGGATTACATAGTATTGAACCAATTGATTGGGCAAATGTAATTTTCTATAAAGATTTTTTACATGCTTTTGATATTGCTACTAAAATATTTTGCGGAATTTATTATCCTACTTCTTCTACTGTTATTTATCAATTAGGGGTTATTGATGAAATTTTTAACAAATATGGTGCCCAAGAATAGTATGCTTCTTTGGTTGTTGTAATGAAAGAAAAATTTGATAAATATTTTAACCAACTTCCCATATATTTTGGTATTGCTACTATTTTAGACCCTAGATATAAAGAAGATCTTTTCTTTCAATTATTAGAGATGATATATGGGCATGAAAGTGCCCAAGAACAATTATATCAAATTAAACAGGAAATTCAAACTCTATTGGGTCTGTATAATAATAATCGTATAACTGTCCAACCAATTATGGCCGCAACGTCCTCTTCTCACCGTGACTTTGGTGGCAATACTCCATTTGGAGAAGAATAACGTCCCGACGGACAAATGCATCAACAAGTGCAAATTCAAATTCATCCGACCTCCAATGTTATCTTGGTATACCTCCAATAGAAAATGAAGATGATTTCAGTCTTTTAGACTGGTGGAAAGGACAACAATCAAAGTTTCCAACTCTTTCAGCTTTAGCTCGTGATATACTCGTATTTTCAGTTTCTACCGTAGCATCCGAGCAAGCATTTAGTACTAGTAGATGCGTTATCAGTCAATTCAGGAGTTGACTGGCCCCTCTGACAGTAGAACCCTTGATGTGTTTACGAGATTGGTATCTTGCAGAAAATAGACAACAGGAAGATGCCGAAAAAGAGCAACTTACATTTGATTTTGATGCAATATATTTAGGTGAAAGAGAAGAACACGCTAGTGGATCTAGTGATGAATAATATTTATGTATAGATAGAGTAATATTTGTAAATGATAGTCACTCTTATAGGTGCCAACCTAATTGGGATGTATAAGACGTGAAGTGATGCACCTATTAATTACTCTATCATTTATTTATTTATTTTATAATTCTACATTTATAAATTGTAATTTTAAATTTAATGTTAATTATGTAATTAGTTGTTGTGTAATAAATTTTAATTTTTTTCAATAATGATTAATGATTTTAATGTGTTTGTTTGATTTTATTTATTTTTATTTTTTTAAAAAAATAAAAAAAATATTAAAAAAATACCGGGTCAGCTGGGGCGGGTCAGGGGTGGGTGGCGTGACCCTTGACCCGACCCGACTCGACTCGAAGCTCGGTTGGGGCGGAAGGGGCGGGTCGGCCCGAATTCAAGGGTCGGGTCAGGCCGGGTCGGCCCGATTTACACCCTTATGGGCGATTGGCTACCATTGTACAAAAGATGGAGTATGAAGTTAGAATTAAGCTTTCTCAATTTCGTGTAAGCATGGTTAATGTAAACTCTAATTTACTTAGTAATTGGGGGATCCAATCATAGTTCATTTCTTTTGTAAGTTTTTGTTATACGGAGGAATGCCCCCAAGATATTGTACATAAATTCTCATTAATCCAAAATATACTTAATTACCAAAAAAAAAAAAAATCTCAGCCTAAGAAAATTAAATAAATAAACTCTACCTCCAATTAAATATTTTACCAGCTCGAAAAAATACATAAATTATCAAATTAAAATACTGGGTGTTACATGATTTATGACTCATTTAGATTTGAGCTCAAGCTTGAGCCTTGAAAAGTTAAGCTCGAAAGCTCGCAAGTAAACTCGATAAAATAATATATATATATTTTAGTAATATTTTATATTTTATATTTTTTAAATAATATTTTTAGGTAATTGCCGTTTTACTAGTATAAGCCCACTTGAGAAACAACATCTCTGCTCTCTACTTAGATTTCAATTGAGACAACTTTCGATTAAATACTTGGGTGTTCCTTTTATATCCACAAAGCTCAAGTATGATGATTGTAGAAGTCTTATTGACAGGTTAATGAAAAGAATCAAGAGCTAGACTTCAAAGTTCTTTTCATATGCTGGCAATTAGTTCTTGTAAAATCTGTGCTCTTCAGCATCCAAGTGTATTGGAGTATGCACTTCATCCTCCCAAAGAAGGTCTGATATGCCCTTAAGCAAATTCTAAGAAGGTTCTTGTGGTCAAGGCTTGTACTTAAGGATGGAGGTTGTAAAGTAACTTGGGATGAGATTTGCCAATCGAAATGTGAAGGGGGCCTTGGAATCTGGCGGCCTAATGATTGGAACAAGGCAGCTATGTTGAGGCATTTGTTGGTTATTTACTCCAAGAGCTTGTCACTATGGGTGCAGTGGTGTCACGCTAATCTTTTAAAGAATAAAATGTTTTTGGCAAATCAAAACAACAACAGATTGCTCATGGAAATGACGCAAGCTACTGCCTTGGTATCCTAGTGTTTGGTTCAAAACTCATGTTCCCTGCCATTCTTTTGTGCTTTGGTTGGCAATGAAGAAGAAATTGGCTACTCAAGATTGGCTTATGTCTTTTGGGCTCCTCTCTAGTATTAGCTGCTATTTTTGTAGAGGACCTCAGGAGGATCAAGATCATCTCTTCTTTGCTTGTTCTTTCACTTCTAGAATCTGGTATGCTAGCTTGATGGATTGTGGATATCATGTTATGTTGTCTTCTTGGGATGAAGTTGTGGATCCTCCTCGCCTGGCCACAAAACTAGCTAACACAACCATAGAATTTAGGATTATTCCTTGTGTTATGTGGATATTTTTTTTTTATTATTACTATGGATTCTAAAATATGTAGGAAGCTTCCTTTGGAAGCTTATTGAGCAAATATCTTGGATACTTTTGCAGCAGATTCAAGAGTTTCAATCTTCACCGTCCATTGAGGAGGTAGAAAATTATAAATAGAGGTCACCCTCCCATTTATAAGCATCCAAGTTTGAGGTGTAAAATTGAAAGCCTATGACAATTGTAACACCTTTGCACAATTGTCGTGTATCTTAAAATAAACTAATTGAAGCAATATGTTGCCAAAACAACCTCTATTGAGTAGATTTGTTTATTTTGGGATATACATATTTATTATTTATGCGATCAATGACCAACCCAAAGGAAAGTTGTGGATTGGGCAAATAAAAAACATACCGCGGGAATAAATATTTGGTTTCCATGTGAACATTGAACTGACCCAAAAGAAGTCATTGTTTGATAGGATTTATTGCCAGCATTCGATTACTGCACGGAAAGTACCACTTGCAAGTTGATGTTTATGTCCGAAGATTAAACATTAACGTTGTCATAGAATCTTGAAGTGGGCCCACCACCATCGTTTTAGTTATTTATGTCATGCATATCTGTGCTATCATTGAATGTCGTGACGTAATTTTGGAATGTGAGCTTACTATTTTTCTTAGTTCTCTATTTAGTTGGTGAGTCGACGTGCTCGTCGAGGGCCTTCTGGAAGCATATTATGGGCCCTGTAGCATTTCCCGGATCAAAAGTTATGGCCATCTGAAATTTTGCCGATAAAAATTTCAAAACAACACACCTGGGGCTCCAATCCCTTCCCCCGACCCCAAAACTAACTAACATAACCACAGAATTTAGGATTATTCCTTGTGTTGTGTGGATTTATTAATCCATAATAATACATGGGAAGTTTTCTTTGGATTCTCAACAAGTAAATATCTTGGATATTTTTGCGGAGGATTCTAGAGCTTTATTCTTCACCGTCCATTGAGGAGGTAGAGGGCTATGAATAGAGGTCAACCCCCCCATCTGTAAGCATCCAAGTTTAAGGCGGAAAATTGTAAGCCCTTGACCATTGTAACACCTCTTCGCAATCGTCTTTTATTTTGTAATAAACTATTTGAAGCAATTACCACAAAGGAAAAATAATTATGAAAAGAATAAGAAAAACTATATGCCGTCAAAGTAACCTCAATTGTGTAGATTTGTTTATTCCGAGACATGAAGATGTGTATGTTCATTATTTATGCGAGCAATGACCAGCCCAAAGGAAGGTTATTGATTGGCCAAATAATAAACATACCCGTGGGAGTAAATATCTAGTTACCATGTGAACAATGAATTGGGCCAAAAGAAGTCATTACTTGATAGGATTTATTGTCAGCATTTGATTACCGCATGGAAGGTGCCACTTACAAGTTGATGTTTCTGTTCGAAGGCTGAACATTAATGTTTTTTTTTTTTTTTTTGGTAAGTAAGCGTATTTTGGATTAACGGGAAATTATGTACAATGTCTCGAAATGTGATTATTTTAGTTATTTACATCATAAGTAAATAAAAAGAAGCATGAGAACTGTTATTTGGATTAGATGACTACACTTCAGTTTATCAAGACCCTAGTTCGGTCACGTGTAATGAGCTACTCAGGATTTCCGAAGAGTGATCAGAATCATCATTTGGTTCAGCATTAGAATCTCCCCTCTTCTATTTTTTTTTTTTTTTGGTAGTTAAGCAAGTGTTTTATTACCAAAAAATATAGATTTACAACTAGCTCAATACAAACCCCAAAGGGTACACACCTCATATAGAGGATCCAACCCCTCTTCTATTTTGAACAATTAGCCTGCTGATTTTACTTTGTTTCCTTTGCTTTTGTGCTGATTGATTCATTGTAAGGGTCATTATTTGATTTTATTTGATTGTTCTTTCCAGGGGTATGTCCCTGAGGTATTTGTACATAATGTTTCTTAATTAATGAAATTCTTTTTCCCTTAAAAAAAAAACAAAAAAGTATTTGCGCTATCACCGAATGTCATGACATAATTTTGGATTATGAGCTTACTATTTTTTATAGTTCTCTACTTACTTAGCGTGTCGATGGGCTCATCGAAAGCTTTCCAGAAACATATGATTGGCCCCGTAACATTTCCCGGATCAAAAGTTATGGCCATTTGAAAATTTGCCGGCAAAAATTCCAAAACAATAAACTAGGGGCTCCAATCCCTTGCCTGGCCACAAAACTGGCTAACACAATCATAGAATTTAGAATTATTCCTTGTGTTATGTGGATATTTTTTTTGTTATTACTATGGATTCTAAAATATGTGGGAAGCTTCCTTGGAAGCTCATTGAGAAAATATTTTGGATACTTTTGCAGCAGATTCTAGAGGTTCAACCTTCACCGTCCATTGAGGAGGTAGAAAATTATAAATAAAGGTCACCCTCCCATTTGTAAGCATCCAAGTTTGAGGTGTAAAATTGAAAGCCTATGACAATTTTAACACCTTTGCACAATTGTCGTGTATCTTAAAATAAACTAATTGAAGCAATAGTTGCGGTTAGGGTTCCTATGGCTGTGGCGGCTAGGGTTTTCACGTCAGAAGTTGGTTCTAATGTAGATGCTGTTTTGGAGGCTGCATGCGATTCAGACGCTGTTAATGATAATACTCGGGGGGATTTAACTATGCAATCTGATGATACTCAAATGGGGGGTATGCTTCATGGATCATCTAGGGTTTCGGAAGGTAATGTGGATGCGGCTTTGAAGCCTCTGGAGGATAAGGTGTATGTTCCTGGCCGTGATGCTTCAAGAGTTCCGCATGGTGTTACTACTATCCTCTTGAAAGGAGATAAGTGAGTTAACTTGCAGATCGGAGATAACTTTGTTCGAGGAGATGGCAACTGAGGGATAGATTTTGAGAACGACCTAGGGGTGGCTGCATCCTTAGCTTCTACTATTCTTAATAAAGTTACTTCTCGGGAAAGTTATAAGGAGGATCGGGTTGCCCCTGGTGTCGTGGTGTAGTTGGTTATCATACCTTTCAAAAAAAAAAAAAAAAAAAAAAGGAGGATCGGGTTCATTTAGATGAGGCGATAGAAGATATTCAAAATACTAGAGTTTTGCCTTTGGTTTCTTCTAGTGTTACTGCTCGTGAGCAGCATCAGCAAATTCTTTTTTCTGAGTTGGAGGCTACTGTTATGGCTGAAAGGGATTCTTCTACAAATCTGAAATAGTTGTTGAGTTCAGCACTAGATATGTTACGTAAGAAGAGTCTAAAACTGTCTGATTTGACTCAGGTCTCTCCAGCGGCAGTGAAGGATTCTGGTACTCTTTTTGATGATTCAAAAAAGACGGTTGGAGGTGTTTTGGTTCCTGATGAAGGTTCTAATGAGATGCGGCTTTCATGGGCTGATGAGGTTGATGGAATGAATAGTCAAAATGCTGGGAACCCAATATCTCCTTCTCCAAGTCCGGCGAAATGGGTCACGGCTGTCAAAGGTAAAAATGACTCGATTATGAAGTTAGAACTTCATGCTCCTACTTTAGTAAATGGAGTGGCACGGGTTAAGCCTCCTGCTGAGGTATTTCGTAAAGGCGCGGCTCATTGGGAGAATACACTGGTGGGCTATTTCTTAGATAAGAAACTGCCTTTTACATTAATACAGCAAACTACTGTTTGGCTCTGGGGGAAAGAAAATGTGTTGGATGTGTTAACTAATGAAAGTGGATTCTTTTTCTTTAGATTTATGGAAGGATTTGATCTCCAGAAAATTCTAACTGGTGGGCCATGGTATTTTGTGGGTAGACCCATTATTTTGAGAAAATGGAGGCTAGGTTTGATGTTGAACAAAGAGGCTATGAAGACCATTCCAATCTGGGTAAATTTTCATCATGTGCCTTTGGAAGCTTGGACAACTGAAGGATTAAGCTATATTGCAAGTGTGATTGGGAAGCCATTGTTTGCGGACTGTATGACAGAAGAGATTAAGAGAATAAAATTTGCTAGAGTATGTATTGAAGTTAATGCTAAGAATTCCTTCCCTGATAAGGTAGAGTTTGAATTGGAAAATGGGAATGTGGCTATTATTGATGTAGAGTATGGGTGGGTTCCCTAGACTTGTGCAAAATGCAAAGTTTTTGGACACCTCGAAAAGAATTGTACCAAGAATGTGACTTCCGAATGGAGACCCCGTGAAGCAAAGTCCACTGCCACTACTGCTATTCCTTCTCATGATTTGATTGAAGCTAAGGATGATGGTAAAGAAGATGGATGGATTCAAGTTAATTCTAAAGGTGAAGCTATTGCTTCGGAACCGGTTAAGGTTACTTCTCCTAGTGCAATTGCTGCCACCACTTCCAAATAGGAGGATCAAATTTAAATTGTACGACATCATGTATGTGTAGAAAAGGTAAATTTGGTGGATTCAATAGACAAGGATATTCAAGTTCACAATTCTTTTCAATGCTTGTTAGATGATGTCGGTGAGGAAGTAGATGCTGCTACCCCAATTAATGGTTGCTTGAATTTGTTACATGATGAGTCTTCTTCTGTGGCTCGGCCTATACTTCAGACCATGAGTATGGATTCAGCCCCAAGTGCTAATCCTCTACGAGATAAGTTACTTGCGGTTGATCAGCTTGATTCGCAGCGGCAAGTCAATGCTAGGAAGAATGATAAGCGAAGGAAAAATGGAATGGCTTTGGCTGGGAGTTCAAGTAAAAAGTCTCAATCTAGACGATGATTAAGATTGGTTGCTGGAATATAAGAGGGCTGAATGCACCTCTTAAACAAAAGGAAGTTGTAGCTTTAGTGCATAAGTACAATTTAGCTTGCATTGGTTTGGTTGAAACAAATGTTAAAGCTGATTGCAAGGAAAGGGTTAAGAGAGGCTTAATGCGTGGATGGCAATGTGTAAGTAATTATAATTCTGATGCTTCTGGAAGAATATGGGTGCTGTGGAATCCTCATGTACTTCATGTTGAATTATTAAAGGAGTCCGGGCAAGCTCTTCATTGTTCCATACAGATGAAGGACCTGAATACTTACCAAAAAAAAAAAAAAAAAAGATTAAGGACCTGAATATGCGCTTTTTGGTCTTTTTTATTTATGGAGCTAATGTTGTGCATGATAGAAGATCTTTATGGGCTGATTTGTTTTCATATAGTTCCTTGGTTGGTGCTCGGCCATGGCTTGTATTAGGGGATTTTAATGCTGTTAGGTTCCCTCATGAGAGGCGGGGTGGCTCATTAGAATGGATTTCACATATGGAGGAATGTAACGAAGCATGCTTACCGGCTGGTTTGGAAGATTTAAGTATTGTGGTATTCAATATTCGTGGAGGAAGGGCCATAGTGACACCATGCGCAAATTAGATCGTGTCATGATCAATGACTATTGTATGTCTGGTTTTGTCCATTCTACTGCCGAATTCTGTCCTTATGGAGTTTCGGACCACTCTTCTATGGTGGTTTCTATTGGTGTGGATTTAAAGGTTGGGAAGAAAAGCTTTAAATTTTTTAATTATTGGGCTGATTTCGAGGAGTTTATACCTACTGTTGAACAAGCTTGGAGTATTCCTTTTGAAGGCCATAAAATGTACCAGGTTTATATGAAGCTAAAGGAAGTTAAAAAGGCCCTAAAGAACTTGTGTGATCAAAAGAAACTTCAACATGAGGCAACTTTTCAAGAGCTGCGGGATGCGCTTTTCTTTTGTCAAAAACATATGGATTTGAATGGTAGCACCAAGGAACTAATGAAAAAGGAGGTAGAATGTTTAGCTCGGTTACGGGAGACTTCTAAGGTTGAGGAAAGCTCAGCTAGACAAAAGAGTAGAGTTCAATGGCTTAAGGAAGGAGATCAAAATTCTTCATTCTTCTTTAACTTTATTAAGAGCCGGAATAATGTAAATAAGCTGGTGTGTATCCAAAAAGAGGATGAAACTATGCTCTACAATCGTGAAGAGGTTCAAAATGAGGTGGTTAGCTTCTATTATAATTTGCTGGGATGTGATTCTCCTCTTAGGTATCAGGGTAAGTCCTTTCTTCAGCACTTTCTTGATTCTTCTATTAATGCTTCTATGGGAGATATGATGGCAGTGCCTATTTTGGATGAGGAAATTAAGGCTTCTATCTTTAGCTTACACCCTAATAAAGCTCTGGGCCCGAATGGATTTAATGCATATTTTTTCCAAAAGACTTGGAGTATTGTGGGAAAAGATGTTATTGCTGCAATTAAGGAGTTCTTTGATTCTGGAAGACTGTTGAGAGAAGCAAATGGCACTATAATTGCATTGGTTCCTAAGATCCCTAATCCTACTATGGTTAAGGATTTTAGGCCAATATCTTGCTGTAATACGATTTATAAATGTATTACCAAGATTTTAGCTGAGCGAATTAAGCAGGATCTTCCATCCATCATTGATATGTCTCAAGCTGCTTTTGTAGCCGGGCGCTTTATTTCAGATAATATTCTTTTGGCTCAGGAGTTGATGCATGGATATCACAGGAACAAAGGGCCTCCTCGATGTGCATTTAAGGTGGACCTCATGAAAGCTTATGATTCTGTTCGTTGGGAGTTTTTGTGGGATACTTTGGAGCTTTTGGGGTTTCCTGCTAAAATGATAGATTGGATTAAGGCATGTGTATCTTATCCAATGTTTTCAGTTAGTATCAATGGAGAGCTTCATGGGTATTTTAAGGGGAAGAAGGGCCTACGACAAGGTGATCCTTTATCCCCCTATCTGTTTGTGATTTGTATGGAAGCTCTGTCTCGTATTATCAACAAGAAAATTGCCTCTTCTACTAATTTTGGTTTCCATTGGTGTTGTGGGAGGACTAGATTGTTTCATCTTTGCTTTGCTGATGATCTAATGCTGTTTTGTCATGGTGATGCTACCTCTGTTCAAGTATTAAAGGATGCATTGGAGACTTTTTCTTCTTTCTCAGGTTTGACACCTAATTTGCATAAGAGTGATATGTTTTGTTTCCGGTGTGAACGATATGGATAAGTTTCATATTGCTCAAATGGTGGGATTTAGATGGGGCACTTTACCTTTAAAGTATTTGGGAGTTCCTTTGCTTTCATCTAAGCTAAAGGCAGTGGATTGTGCGGTGTTGGAGGATCGTATATTGCAGAGATTGAAATCTTGGACAAATAAATTTCTCTCTTTTGTAGGTCGCCTACAACTTATCCAGTCTGTGTTATTCAGCATTCAGTCATGCTGGTGTTTCCAATTCATACTCCCTGCTAAGGTGATTAAATCTATTAAAGCTAAGCTCCGTGCTTTTCTTTGGAAGGGTACCTCTCTTTCTCCAATAGGAGCTAAAGTTGCTTGGGAGGAAGTCACAAGACCTAAATGTGAGGGAGGATTAGGCATTAAAAAGATAAAGTATTGGAATCAGGCTGCAATAGCAAGATATATTTGGCTTTTGTGTGATCCTAATTCTTCTTCCCTATGGGCAAATTGGGTGCATGCAAATTTATTGAAACGAAGTCAGTTTTGGATTGCAAAAGTACCTTGGGACTGTTCTTGGACTTGGCGTAAGATCTTACAGCTACGGCCTCTAATCAGACCTCATTTGCTTTATAAGGTGGGAAATGGTAGATCACTTTCCTTTTGGTTTGACCCGTGGTTACCGTCGGGTCCTGTTTGTGATTCTCTTTCTGCATGGGTGATATATGATTCTGGTCTATCTAAGTTTGCTACTGTGGCTACCATTATTCAAGAAGGAAGGTGGGCTTGGCCTAGAGTAAACTCAAATGAGCTTATGAAACTTAGGGGCACAACTTCTACTCTACCACCACCTAATACATTGGTTGATGATAAAGCTGTGTGGCGGCCTACTGGATGTACTTTCACTATCAAATTTGCTTGGGATGTTATTCGGGTTCATAGTAGAAAGGTTGATTGGTTCCCCATTGTGTGGTTTAAGCATCATATGCCTCGGTATTCTTTCATTTTGTGGCTAGCAATTCGGAATCGACTATCAACCCAAGATAAACTCATCTCTCATGGTGTTATTCCGCTCTCTAAATGTGCCTTATGTGAAGATGATATTGAAAGTCATTCACATCTGTTCTTTCAATGCTATTACACTACTCGGTTATGGGCTCAACTACTTGGTAAGCTTGGTTTGCAATGTGTTGCATCTACATGGGAAGATGTTATCCGGTGGTGTGTTATTGAGTTTTCCGAGAATTCCTTAATTCATTTCTTGGGAAAGTTAAGTGTTTCTTCTCTGATTTACTTCATTTGGAGGGAGAGGAATGCCAGGATATTTCGGCATGTTTCTACTGAGCCATCTACTTTAATGCATCATCTGGAGACTGTTATTCGCCTTAGAGTAATGTCTATTAAGCCTTTTCCTAGATCTGATTGTAATAGGCATTTAGCAAAAGTGTGGTCCATTCCCTCCTCCGTTTTAAGGGAATAATTGCTTATTATGAGGTTGGTTTACAAGTGGTGATGGTATGCCCCTTTTGTTTTGTAATTCATTGAATTTTTATTACAAATAAAATTATTTACCTCTCAAAAAAAAAAAAAAAAAACAAAAACTAATTGAAGCAATATGTTGCCAAAATAACCTCTATTGCTTCAATCTTCACCGTCCATTGAGGAGGTAGAAAATTATAAATAGAGGTCACCCTCCCATTTGTAAGCATCCAAGTTTGAGGCGTAAAATTGAAAGCCCATGCCAATTGTAACACATTTGCACAATTGTCACACATTTGCACAATTGTCACACATTTGCACAATTGTCGTGTATCTTAAAATAAACTAATTGAAGCAATATGTTGCCAAAATAACCTCTATTGAGTAGATTTCTTTATTTCGGGATATACATATTTATTATTTATGCGATCAATGACCAGCCTAAAGTAAAGTTGTCGATTGGGCAAATAATAGACATACCTACGGGAATAAATATTTGGTTTCCATGTGAACAATGAACTGGCCCAAAAGAAGTCATTGTTTGACAGGATTTATTGCCAGCATTCGATTACTGCACGGAGAGTACCACTTGTAAGTTGATGTTTCTGTCCGAAGATTAAACATTAACGTTGTCCTAGAATCTTGAAATGGGCCCACCACCATCGTTTTAGTTATTTATTTCATGCATATATGTGCTATCATTGAATGTCGTGATGTAATTTTGGAATGTAAGCTTATTATTTTTCTTAGTTCTCTATTTAGTTGGTGCATCGATGTGCTCATCGAGGGCCTTCCGGAAGCATATTATGGGCCCCGTAACATTTCCCGGATCAAAAATTATGGCCATTTGAAATTTTGCCGATAAAAATTTCAAAACAACACACCTGGGGCTCCAATCCCTTCCCCCGGCCTCAAAACTAACATAACCACAGAATTTAGGATTATATCTGGTGTTGTGTGGATTTAATAATCCATAATAATACGTGGGAAGTTTCCTTTGGATTCTGAACAAGTAAATATCTTGGATATTTTTGTGGAGGAATCTAGAGCTTTAATCTTCACCGTTTATTGAGAAGGTAGAGGGCTATTAATAAAGGTCAACCCCCCCATCTGTAAGCATCCAAGTTTAAGGCGGAAAATTGTAAGCCCTTGACCATTGTAACACCTCTACGCAATCGTCTTTTATTTTGTAATAAACTATTTGAAGCAATTACCAAAAAGAAAAAAATAATTACGAAAACAATAAGAAAAACTATATGCCGCCAAAGTAACCTCAATTGTGTAGTTTTGTTTATTTTGGGATATGAAGATGTGTAGTTCATTATTTCTGCGAGTAATGACCAGCCTAAAGAAAGGTTATTGATTGGCCAAATAATTAACATACCTGCGGGAATAAATATCTAGTTACCATGTGAACAATGAATTGGGCCAAAAGGAGTCATTATTTGATAGAATTTATTTTTAGCATTTGATTACTGCATGGAAGGTGCCACTTATAAGTTGATGATTCTGTCCGAAGCCTAAACATTAATGTTGTGCTTATTTACCAAAAAAAAAAAAAAACCATTAATGTTGTGCTAGATATCTTGAAATGGGATTATTTTAGTTATTTACGTCATAAGTATTTGTGCCATCATTGAATGTCATGACATAATTTTGGATTATGAGCTTACTATTTTTTATAGTTCTCTACTTAGTTAGCACGTTGACGGGCTCGTCGAGAGCTTTCCGGAAAACATATGATGGGCCTCGTAACATTTCCCGGATCAAGAGTCATGGCCATTTGAAAATTTGCCGGCAAAAATTCCAAAACAACAAACTAGGGGCTCCAATCACTCGCCTGGCCACAAAACTAGCTAACACAACCATAGAATTTAGGATTATTCCTTGTGTTATGTCGATATTTTTTTCATTATTACTATAGATTCTAAAATATGTGAGAAACTTCCTTTGGAAGCTCATTGAGCAAATATCTTGGATGCTTTTGCAGCGGATTCTAGAGCTTCAACCTTCACCGTCCATTGAGGAGGTAGAAAATTATAAGTAGAGGTCACCCTCCCATTTGTAAGCATCCAAGTTTGAGGTGTAAAATTGAAAGTCTATGACAATTGCAACACCTTTGCACAATTGTCGTGTATCTTAAAATAAACTAATTGAAGCAATATGTTGCCAAAATAACCTCTATTGAGTAGATTTGTTTATTTCGGGATATACATATTTATTATTTATGCGATCAATGGCCAGCCCAAAGGAAAGTTGTCGATTGGGCAAATAATAAACATACCTGCGGGAATAAATATTTGGTTTCCATGTGAAGAATGAACTGGCCCAAAAGAAGTCATTCATTGTTTGACAGGATTTATTGCCAGCATTCGATTACTGCACGGAGAGTACCACTTGCAAGTTGATGTTTCTGTCCGAAGATTAAACATTAACGTTGTCCTAGAATCTTGAAATGGGCCCACCACCATCATTTTAGTTATTTATGTCATGCATATCTGTACTATCATTGAATGTCGTGATGTAATTTTTGATTGTGAGCTTACTATTTTTCTTAGTTCTCTATTCAGTTGGTGCATCAACGTGCTCGTCGAGGGCCTTTCGGAAGCATATTATGAGCCCCATAAAATTTCCCAGTTCAAAAGTTATGGCCATCTGAAATTTTGCCGATAAAAATTTCAAAACAACACACCTGGGGCTTCAATCCCTTCCTCCGGCCCCAAAACTAACTAACATAACCACAGAATTTAGGATTATTTCTTGTGTTGTGTGGATTTATTAATCTATAATAATATGTGGGAAGTTTCCTTTGGATTCTCAACAAGTAAATATCTTCGATATTTTTGCGGAGGATTCTAGAGCTTTTTTTTTTTTTTTGGTAATTAAGTATGATTTGGATTAATGGAAAAATAAAATTTTACATCTTCTTGGGGGTATACCCCCGTGTTACATCATCAAACAAGAAAGATCTAACAGATTTAATCTTTTATTTGGGATATTGCTAAATTGGACAACTGATAAGAGCCTTTTAGTTCCTTCCAACATGTCTCCCTTTTGCACTTGTTTGAGCTAGTGCTTGCTTGAGCTTTGAATTTTTCTTCCTTTGGCTTTTAGAGATTTTAAGTTCCTAATCATCAACAGCCTTATCATTTGAAGAAGAAGGGGTCTCCATATCACTTTCATTCACTAAGTCTCCACGTAAGGGAGTGAGTTTCCCAATTTTTGATTGTGGGTCTAGAATTGCCAAAGCCGAATCCTTTTCTTCTTGCTTGATGAGACATTGAAATTTGTTGCTTGTTCCAATAATTGAATCAACATTCTCCTCAACAGGTTTGGAAATAGTCAAAGGGGGAATAGACAAAGGCCTTCCATCACTTGGCATGTCAAGATATCCAGATTTGTTGCTCAATGCAACTTCCTTTGAGCACTCGGCCACTTCTCTAGCTGAATTCACCATTGAATTAATCATATGATTAGGAACTAGCTTGCTCTCCTCCTCTGGTATTTTCTCTGTTTCTTCAACTGTCTTGTTAACCTGCCTCGATTCCTTCTTCATGGACATGGAACATTGTGTTGATCTATGACTAATTTGTTTGCAAACCTCACAAACGGTTGGAAGCCACTCATATTCTACATCTTGTTGAAATAAGCTGCCATCATAATCTTGGATCTCTATAGTATACGGATGGGGAGAATGGACATCAATTTCAACACACATCCTTGCAAAAGCCAATCTTTCCCTCGTGGCAGTCATTCGGTCAGTGAATAAAGGGTGGCCAATCTGACTTGCTATCTTGCTTAGTGTTTTGGGAGACCACAAGTGAAGCTTTAGATGAGGAAGTTTCACCCAAACTAGTATTTTGTCTGGACATGTTCTATCATAGGTTTGGGAAGATGACCATGGCTTCAAGACTAATGGTTTGTCAAAATAACTCCAAGGCCCCATTTCCAGAACCTTTTGTTTTGATTCTTCATCATGAAAATCATACACAAAAATACCTGGTTTAAGGATGAAAAGATCAATATGGCCGAATGCTCTCCACCTCTTCTCCACGAATTGCTTCATGAGTTTGTATGGAGGTTTAGCTCCAATTACATATCCGACCAAAGCACTACTCCATCTATCTAGTTCTTTTGAGACTTCATCTCTAGTTATTGTTATGGATGGAAGACCATCTTTGGCTTGAGAGGTGCTGGAGATAAACTCTAGGGATGTGCCGTTTGACTTAACTTTATTAGAGTTAAACAATTGTGACCAAGTAGGTTTAGATGTAGTGGGGGACGGGTCTTTAGGTTCTTGGTTACTTGCCAAGGAGTTAGTTGAGGTTTTTGGTCCTTTTAGAGGGGAGGATTTGTCTTCTAGTTCAGCTAAGTAAATAGGTGGCAGATTTGGGTGGGTTTCAACATTGGTGGGTGGGAATTGAAGGTCATTATCCAAAGGAAATAGGTTTGGCCCGTCCAAGTTAGTGGGGGTAGGTGTTGACTTCAGCTTTTCTTTGGTTTTTTCAAGGGATTGAGTGACCGCGTAAGGAGGGAAGTTAACTTTGAATTTGTCAACAAAAGGGGGTGGCTGATTTTGAATTTCAAATTGAGGGCTTGCTTGGGTATTACACAGATGGTAGTTGCTTGAACTAGGGGTATTGACTTTCGGTTTATAGGGTAGGTGAGTGGTTGACAAAGTATGTTGGTTTTTGTCTTGTATAGTGGCTTTTTCCATTGGAATAATAGCTTAGTTCGGGTAAAGGGATTCTTGACCGTGTGGGAAAGGATCCTGGGAGCTATCATGGGATGGTTGCAGCCTTTTGGGTTCTAGAAGAATGGAAGAATTGCTGGGGCAACAAGCTTGGACCGTTTGGTGAAGGATATGGTGCTTTGATGGTCTAGGTATGTTAGGGTGGTCCTCCTTCAAGATCGGGCAAGCTTGGGAGAGAGGAGATTCCACAGAGCCAGGGAGAGTAAACATACCTTCACTAGGCCTTGCAATTGCTATTGTTTATTCCTTAGGCATGCTCTTCATGCTTTCTCCAAAGGATGCCATTCCTTTATCCTCAAGAGGACGAAAACCTTCTTCTCCTAGCATTTTTACTTCTTGGGTGCAGGTTGAAGAGTAAGCCCCAACGATTTCATTAATCTTGAAAGTGAGGTTTTTCATTTTTGTAATTTCGGCTAAAAGCTCCTCAAGACTCCAGCGAGCATGAGGTTTGGGCTTGGCAACTGGTGAGCATGGTGATGAGAAGAAAGGCATAAGCACTACTTCTAACTTCTCCTTCTCAGATAAAAGTGGAATAGAAGAAGATGAATCCAACAACATGAACTCATCCAAACCTATACCACCCATTTTGGGGCCATTGTGAGTAGCATTCTTGTTCTTAGTTTTCCTTCCCTCAATGGCTAAAACTTGATGACCTTCAAAGGAACTACTACCCAAACCTTGTCTTGAATTGGATTATGTGGTTGAGGAATGTAAATTGGAGGTTTGGGGAGATGGCAAGAGAGCATTGGAAGATGATGGATTGAGGTTGGCAGCCATGGTTTTAGAAAGAGAGAGTTTTAGCTATGGTGGATTCTAGAGCTTTAATCTTCACCGTCCATTGAGGAGGTAGAGGGCTATGAATAAAGGTCAACCCCCCTATCTGTAAGCACCCAAGTTTAAGGCGGAAAATTGTAAGCCCTTGACCATTGTAACACCCTTTACGCAATCGTCTTTTATTTTGTAATAAACTGTTTGAAGCAAGGCTTGTAGCTCAGTGGTTAAGAGCCTCTCCTGCCCGCTCATTGCTCGAGTTCGAGTCTTCCTCCTCCCCCCTTATAAAAAAAACTTTACCTTTCAAAAAAAAAGTTGAAGCAATTACCAAAAAGAAAAAATAATTACCAAGAAAATAAGAAAAACTATATGCCGTCAAAGTAACCTCAATTGTGTAGATTTGTTTATTCCGGGATATGAAGATGTGTATGTTCATTATTTATGCGAGTAATGACCAGCCCAAAGGAAGGTTATCGATTGGCCAAATAATAAAAATACATGCGGGAATAAATATCTAGTTACCATGTGAACAATGAATTGGGCCAAAAGAAGTCATTACTTGACAGGATTTATTGTCAGCATTTGATTACTGCATGGAAGGTACCACTTACAAGTTGATGTTTCTGTCCGAAGGCTAAACATTAATGTTGTGCTAGATATCTTGAAATGGGATTATTTTAGTTATTTACATCATAAGTATTTGTGCCATCATTGAATGTCATGACATAATTTTGGATTATATGCTTATTATTTTTCATAGTTCTCTACTTAGTTAGCACGTTGACGGCCCCGTCGAGAGCTTTCCAGAAAACATATGATAGGCTCCTAACATTTCTCGGATCAAAAGTTATGGCCATTTGAAAATATTTGCCGGCAAAAATTTGAAAACAACAAACTAGGGGCTCCAATCACTCGCCTGGCCACAAAACTAGCTAACACAACCATAGAATTTAGGATTATTCCTTGTGTTATGTGGATATTTTTTTTGTTATTACTATGGATTCTAAAATATGTGGGAAGCTTCCTTTGGAAGCTCATTGAGCAAATATCTTGGATACTTTTGCAGCGGATTCTAGAGCTTCAATCGTCATCGTCCATTGAGGAGGTAGAAAATTATAAATAGAGGTCACCCTCCCATTTGTAAGCATCCAAGTTTGACGTGTAAAATTAAAAGCCCATGACAATTGCAACACCTTTGCACAATTGTCGTCTATCTTAAAATAAACTAATTGAAGCAATATGTTGCCAAAATAACCTCTATTGAGTAGATTTGTTTATTTCGAGATATACATATTTATTATTTATGCAATCAATGACCAGCCCAAAGGAAAGTTATTGATTGGGCAAATAATAAACATACTTGGAGGAATAAATATTTGGTTTCCATGTGAACAATGAACTGGCCCAAAAGAAGTCATTATTTGACAGGATTTATTGCCAGAATTCGATTACTGCATGGAGAGTTCCACCTGCAAGTTGATGTTTCTGTCCGAAGATTAAACATTAACGTTGTCCTAGAATCTTGAAATGGGCCCACCACCATCGTTTTAGTTATTTATCTCATGCATATCTGTGCTATGATTGAATGTCGTGACGTAATTTTGGAATGTGAGCTTACTATTTTTCTTAGTTCTCTGTTTAGTTGGTGCATCGACGCGCTCGTCGAGGGCCTTCCGGAAGCATATTATGGGCCTCGTAACATTTTTAGATCAAAAGTTATGGCCATCTGAAATTTTGCCAATAAAAATTTCAAAACAACACACCTGGGGCTCCAATCCCTTCCCCAGGCCCCAAAACTAACATAGCCACAGAATTTACGATTATTACCTGTGTTGTGTGGATTTATTAATCCATAATAATACGTGGGAAGTTTCCTTTGGATTCCCAACAAGTAAATATCTTGGATATTTTTGCGGAGGATTCTAGAACTTTGATCTTCACTGTCCATTGAGGAGGTAGAGGGTTATGAATAGAGGTCAACCCCCCATCTGTAAGCATCCAAGTTTAAGGTGGAAAGTTGTAAGCCCTTGACCATTGTAACACCCTCTACGCAATCGTCTTTTATTTTGTAATAAACTATTTGAAGCAATTACCAAAAAGAAAAATAATTACGAAAAAGATAAGAAAAAATATATGCCGTCAAAGTAACCTCAATTGTGTAGATTTGTTTATTCTGGGATATGAAGATGTGTATGTTCATTATTTATGCAAGCAATGACCAGCCCAAAGGAAGTTTATTGATTGGCTAAATAATAAATATACCTGCGGGAATAAATATCTAGTTACCATGTGAGTAATGAATTGGGCCAAAAGAAGTCATTACTTGACAGGATTTATTGTCAGCATTTGATTACTGCATGGAAGGTACCATTTACAAGTTGTGCTAAACATTAATGTCCGAGGGCTAAACATTAATGTTGTGCTAGATATCTTGAAATGGGATTATTTTAGTTATTTACGTCATAAGTATTTGTACCATCATTGAATGTCATGACATAATTTTGGATTATGAGCTCACTATTTTTTAAGTTCTCTTCTTAGTTAGCGCGTCGGCGAGCTCATCGAGAGCTTTCCGAAAAACATATGATGGGCCTTGTAACATTTCCTAGGTCAAAAGTTATTACCATTTTGGCAAAAATTTGAAAACAACAAACTAGGGGCTCCAATCCCTCACCTGGCCACAAAACTAGCTAACACAACCATAGAATTTAGGATTATTCCTTGTGTTATGTGGATATTTTTTTTTATTATTACTATGGATTATAAAATATATGGGAAGCTTCCTTTGGAAGCTCATTGCGCAAATATCTTGGATACTTTTGCAGCGGATTCTAGAGCTTCAATCTTCACCGTCCATTGAGGAGGTAGAAAATTATGAATAGAGGTCACCCTTCCATTTGTAAGCATCCAAGTTTGACGTGTAAAATTGAAAGCCCATGACAATTGTAACATCTTTGCACAATTGTCGTGAATCTTAAAATAAACTAATTGAAGCAATATGTTGCCAAAATAACCTCTATTGAGTAGATTTGTTTATTTCGGGATATACATATTTATTATTTATGTGATCAACGACCAGCCCAAAGGAAAGTTGTCGATTGGGCACATAATAAACATGCCTGCGGGAATAAATATTTGGTTTCCATGTGAACAATGAACTGGCCCAAAAGAAGTCATTGTTTAATAGGATTTATTGTCGGCATTCGATTACTGCACGGAGAGTACCACTTGCAAGTTGATGTTTCTGTCCGAAGATTAAACATTAACGTTGTTCTGGAATCTTGAAATGAGCCCACCACCATCATTTTAGTTATTTATGTCATGCATATCTGGGCTATCATTGAATGTCATTACGTAATTTTGGAATGTGAGCTTACTATTTTTCTTAGTTCTCTATTTAGTTGGTGCGTCGACGTGCTCGTCAAGGGCCTTCCAGAAGCATATTATGGGCCCCATAACATTTCCCGGACAAAAGTTTATGGCCATATGAAATTTTACCGATAAAAATTACAAAACAACACACCTGGGGCTCCAATCCCTTCCCCAGACCCCAAAACTAACTAACATAATCACAGAATTTAGGATTATTCCTTGTATTGTGTGGATTTATTAATCCATAATAATATGTGGGAAGTTTCCTTGGGATTCTCAACAAGTAAATATCTTGAATATTTTTGTGGAAGATTTTAGAGCTTTGATCTTCACCGTCCATTGAGGATGTAGAGGGCAATGAATAGAGGTCAACCCCCTTTTTTTTGAAAGGTAAAAGGAAATTTAATTGATTAAGAAATTTTGTGAACAAATACCTCAATGGCATACCCCTGGGAAGAACAATCAAATAAACTAACCCTTATAACGAATGAATCAATACAAAACAAAGGAAATAAACTCAATCAACAAGCTAAGTGTTCAAAAGAGAGGAGGGGAGATTCCAATGCTGAACTAATTGACGATTCTGATCACTTTTCGGAAATCCTGTGCATCTCATTATACGTAGCCGAACTAAAGTCTTAATAGATCGAAGTGTAGTCATCTCATCGAAATAATAGTTCTCATGCTTCCTTTTATTCCGTTCCTTCCAAATAACATAAACACAAGTTGCAAAAGCATGTTTTCCAATAACCGAAAGCAAGGAGGACCCACGAAAGTGATGTAACACCCAATCAACAACTTCAGCCTAGGAAGACATTGTAAATCTAAATTTTTTGGTAATAAAATAAACGCTTAACTACCAAAAAAAAAAAAAAATTCCTCGATGAAGCTGATGAAATGCTAAGGATGGGTTTTGTTGAAGATGTTGAGCTTATTCTAGGCAAGGTGGAGGATCCTAGCAAAGTTCAAACACTTCTATTCAGTGCCACCCTGCCATTAATTACCAAAAAAAAAAAAAAAAAAAAGACAAAGTAACTTGAAACCCACAATCCATCAAAATAGCATACCAGATTCTAGTAGTAAAAGGACATGTAAAGAATAGATGATCTTGATCCTCCCGAGGTCCTCTAAAAAAATAGCAATTCATATAAGATAGTAACCCAAATGACATAAACCGGTCTCCAGTTGCCAATTTCTTCTTCATGGCCAACCAAAGCACAAATGAGTGACAGGGTACATGAGTTTTAAGCCACACAAGAGGAAACCACGGCACTCTAGGATGGTGAGAGCGTAAGGAATTCCAAACCTCTTTTGCAGAAAAGGATTTCACTCCATTAAACTTCCATTCGAGAACATCAGCCCTGCTAATATTAGGAGGCAGAAGCTCTTTAGTCTCCCGCTTAAGGTCAATAAAATCAGAGGAGTTTGCAATTGGCCATTGCCATCTACCATCAACAATATTATCCTTCACCAAAGCATCTTTTGGTAATCCTGAATCATAAATAACTCATGTCTGACTTGTAGTGCAAATTGGACCCCTCGGCATCCAGGCTTCAAACCACAAAGAAGTAGTACATCCATCTCCCACCCACATAGAGATAAATGGTCTAACCTTCTCCCGCGACTTCAGTATTTTCCTCCACGTCCATGAACAATTCCATGGTACCTTAGTAACCCAAAATTAGTCCTTTTGGAGGAGATTCCGTTTCACCCAACTAGCCCTCAAAGAAGTGGTAGAAGGTGAACACAGACTCCATAGAAACTGAGTCATACAAGCCATTTTCCAGTCTCTAATCTTCTTAATCCTCAGACCACCTTTCTCCTTAGGCCGAGACACCTCTTCCCAAGCCACCTTTTCACCATGCTTTGGTGAAGGAAAATACTGAAGTTGCGGGAGAAGGTTAGACCATTTATCTCTGTGCGGGTGGGAGATGGATGTACTACTTCTTTGTGGTTTGAAGCCTGGATGCCGAGGGGTCCAATTTGCACTACAAGTCAAGCACGAGTTATCTATGATTCAGGATTACCAAAAGATGCTTTGGTGAAAGATATTATTATTGATGGTAGATGGCAATGGCCAATTGCAAACTCCCCTGATCTTATTGACCTTAAGCGGGAGACTGAAGAGCTTCTGCCTCCTAATATTAGTAAGGCTGATGTTCTCGAATGGAAGTTTAATGGAGTGAAATTCTTCTCTGCAAAAGAGGTTTGGAATTCCTTACGCTCTCACCATCCTAGAGTGCCGTGGTTTCCTCTTGTGTGGTTTAAAACTCATGTACCCTGTCACTCATTTGTGCTTTGGTTGGCAATGAAGAAGAAATTGGCTACTCTAGATCGATTTATGTCATTTGGGTTACTATCTCATATGAGTTGCTATTTTTGTAGAGGACCTCGGGAGGATCAAGATCATCTATTCTTTACATGTCCTTTCACTGCTAGAATCTGGTATGCTATTTTGATGGATTGTGGGTTTCAAGTTACTTTGTCTTCTTGGGCTGAAGTTGTTGAATGGGTGCTACATCACTTTCGTGGGTCTTCCTTGCTTTCGGTTATTGGGAAACATGCTTTTGTAGCTTGTGTTTGTGTTATTTGGAAGGAACGGAATAAAAGGAAGCATGAGAACTATTATTTCGATGAGATGACTACACTTCAATCTATTAAGACTTTAGTTCGGCTACATGTAATGAGCTGCACAAGATTTTCGAAAAGTGATCAGAATCGTCATTTGGTTCAGCATTGGAATCTCCTCTCCTCTATTTTGAACACTTAGCTTGTTGATTGAGTTTATTTCCCTTGTTTTGTATTGATTCATTCATTGTAAGGGTTAGTTTATTTGATTGTTCTTTCCAGGGGTATGCCCCTGAGGTATTTGTACACAAAATTTCTTAATTAATTAAATTTCTTTTAACCTTTCAAAAAAAAAAAAAAATCCTCCACTTCATCCTTTGTAACCGAAATGCATGGGTGCTGGTTATTTGGAGAAAAAGAAAACTCTTTTACATATTCTAATTGGAGCCCATTGGATTTGATTCGGTTAACATTGAACAGGTTGGCCGATGTACTGTTTGCTAGTTTATTCGGGTTAGTAGGTTCTTCAGGCTTTGGTTCATGGGGTGGGCTTGGGCATGAATTATAATTGGGCTGGTCAAAAGGTAATTTTAAATTGTCAAGAGGTGGAAATGAGCCCATATCAGACAAATTAATATTTTTAGGCACGGGCGGCAAGGAATTCAACTTTGGGGCTGTTTGGTTGGTCAACTTTGGCCAAAAAGTACAACAAAAATGGAAAGATGTGACATAAAGGTGATAGGTGTTAAAATTTAATTGAAAGAAAGTACAAAAAGTAGTTAAGGTTTGGTGATTTTTGTTTTTTTTTTGTTAGCCAAACAGCCTCTTTAAATGTTTGGGCGGTTGATGCCAGTTATTAATGAAAGGGAAGTTAACTTTGTCTGCTGGTTGCTGACATAAGGAGCCTACTTTGTCACCTTCTAGTACATTGTTAAAATTATACAACGAGGGCAGAACATCGTGGGCCTCCTTGAATGGCTTCTTCATTTCGTCACTAGCCCTAGTTATATTTCCAATAAATCATTCTTTCCTGTTTTCAGGCATTTGAATCTCATTACTTGCTAAAATTTGCTTACTCAAATCAGTAGCTTTAGTGTTGGGTTTGAGGGGGACAGCTCCTATCAACGAAAAATCCAACAATTGGTACTGTGCCTCTGAAGTATCCACTTTGCAACCTGTAGTAGCAACATTAATTGGGGAACCCTCATTCGCACCTTTGCCCTCTTTTTACTTCTTCACCGAGCAAGCCTTGTTGCCACAGCATTCATATGGTTGCTCCACAATAGATCTGCCACCATCCGTTGATTTTTCGTATCCAAAGCTCAAAGACTTCATCATAGAAATTTCAGCTCTCAACTCCTCTAAGCTTCGATTTGGTCCAAGTGTCACAGTAGATGGAGGCATTGAAGCTGCCTTGACTAAAACAGAATTCCTTTGGGGTGATAAGGATGGAATAGGCATAAATAAGGCCTGAGAAAATGATTCATCCAAGTCTACACCATTCTTTTTGAGGCTTGTGTTTTCTTCTGAAGGACTTAGTTTGCTGTCACTAACTTTTTTTTTTTTTTGGTAAGTAAGTATAGATTTGGATTATATGGGAAAGTTATGTACAATATCTTGGGGGCATACCCCCGTGAACAAAGAGTAAGTAACTAATGGATTCCCCAATTGTCAAGTAGACTAGAATCTACATTGATCAACTTAACATTAGATTGAGAGACTTTAGTTCTAACAACATGCATTATCCTTTGCTCAATGGTTGCCACGGATGAAGCTTGCCCTTTGAAAATTCGGCTATTCCTTTCCTCCCAAAGGTGGTAAGTACCCGAGCTAACTACCCGAGCTATAGCATCTTTTTTTTTTTTTGGTAAGTAAGTGTAAAATTTGGATTAATAGGGAGGTTATGTACAATATCTTGGGGGCATACCCCTGCAAATCAAAATACTAATCACTATTGGATCCTCCAATTGTCAAGTAAACTATGGTTTCCATTAGCCATCTTTGCATGATATTGTAAGAGTTTAGTTCTAACTACATGCTCGATCCTTTGCATAATACTAGCCACGGATGAGGAGTGTCCCTTGTGTATTCTTTTGTTTCTTTCTTCCCAAGTGTGGTACACCAAACCGGTCCAAGCAAGCTTGCAAAGAACTTTATTGATGTGCTTCCCCCCGAACTTCCCCATAGCCCATAAAACTTCATGCTTCCACGGTTGTGTAGGCTTGGCAATGGAGCATTTGTGTAACACCTTAGCCCTCAATTTAGCCGCAAAAGGACATTTGAAGAAGAGATGATCCATAGTTTCCATAGCATTACAACATAGAACGCAATTAGGATCTACATTCATCCCCCAACCAATCAATCTATCTTTAGTATTCAACCTTCCTTTGATGGCAAGCCAAAGAATGAAGCTTTGCCGTGGAATGTGTATGCTGGACCAAACTAAATAATGCCAATCCACCTTTCGATTTCTACCTCGGATAGCATTCCAAGTAGCTTTTGCATTGTATACCCCATTTTTTGAAGCCTCCCAAATAAACTTATCTTCAAAGTTGGCTCTTGACTTGTATGTGGGCGGGTAATTATGATTATCTCTTTTAATTCCCACGTGCATGGGTAAGGCCACTTCCATTCTCCATCTTCAATGATACGGCTGACTTTTGCTTCCTTGGAAATTCCAGCATCATAAGCTACCCGTGGTCCATATTTTGGAATCAAAGGGCCTAAGGGATGCCAATTAGAATACCACAAAGAAATAGAATCACCTTTGCCAACTTCATATTTGGATAGAGGTCTAGCTTCATCTCTGAGTTTTAGCAACTTTTTCCATGTCCAGGAACAATCTGTAGGTAGTTTTATTTCCCAAAAACACTTTCCTTTGAGTAGGTTATGGTGACACCACTCAACCCAAAGGGAGGGGTTTTTAGTGCATAAAGCCCAAATGTGTCTCATCATAGAGGCTTTGTTCCATTCAGCAAGCCTTCTTAATCCAAGGCCACCTTCATTCTTGGGTTTGCAAACTTCTGACCAAGCCACTTTACTTCCCTATTGCCTTAATTCAGCCCCTGACCACAAATATCTTCTCAAAACTTGTTCTATGGCTTCACTAACCCTTTTAGGAAGAACAAAATGGATGCTCCAATAAACTTGTATGCTGAATAAGATAGACTTGACAAGAACCAATCTCCCAGCATATGAGAGGCATTTAGAGGTCCAGCTTTTGACTTTTTTGGTGACTTTGTCAATTAACTCCTTGCAATCTTCATATTTGAGCTTGGTAGAGATCAATGGCACTCCAAGGTATTTGATAGGTAGCTCCCCAAGTTGAAAGCCGAGCATTGAACATAGTTGTTGCTTATTTTGATTGCTAATCCTTGACAAGTATACCTTACTCTTACTCCCATTAGGTTGTAGTCCTAAGTACTTGTGAAATTGGAGAAGAGCTTGATGAATTAGCTGAAAAGAAGCCTCATTAGGTGTACAAAGTATAAATAAGTCATCCACAAAGCAAATATGATTTATGAGAGGATGAGAGCATTTTGGATGATAAGTGAATTCACTCCCCTCCACCATTTTGTTAAAGAGTCTTGAAAAGAACTCCATTACAATTAGGAAAAGATAGGGGGAAAGCGGGTCACCTTGGCGAAGACCTCTAGCACCTTGAAAGTATCCCTCTAGAGTGCCATTTATGGAAATTGAGAACTGGGGGGAAGTAATGCATGATCTTATCCAATCAACAAACTTGCAAGGAATTTTTAAAGCATCCAAAGCATCCAAAATGAGGTCCCAAGAAACTGAATCAAAAGCTTTCATCAAGTCGATCTTCAAAGCACTCCTGGGAGACATGTTTGATCTATGATAATTCCTCACTAACTCTTGCATTAGAAGAATTTGGTCAAATATGGTTCTACCTTTAACAAAAGCCGCTTGGGAAGGGCTAATAATGAAAGGTATTAGTTTCTTCAACCTGTTTGCAATGAGTTTTGAGATGCATTTGTAAATTGTTGAGCAACAAGAGATAGGTCTATAGTCAGTGACCTTACTTGGATTCGGGACCTTGGGGATTAAGGCAATACTAGTAGAGTTGATCTCCTTAAGCAACTTTCTTGAAATGAAGAAGGACTTAACAGCATTTGAAAAGTCAACTCCCACTATGTTCCATGTCTTTTTAAAGAAATGAGATGTATACCCATCCGGACCCGGAGCCTTGTGGCTAGGCAAAGAGAATAAGGTAGACTTGATCTCCTCATCCGTGACTTCATCATCCAATGAGTTTAGAATTTCCATAGGCAAGCTTGTTTGCATGAGGCTTCCAACATAAGACTTTGCATCTTTCAGATATTGAAATGGGGTTCCAAGGAGCTTCTTATAGTAGTTGATGAAGGTGGCTTTAACAGATTCATAGTCTTCAATTCTTTCCTCTTGATCATCTAGAATAGAGAGGATTTTGTTCCTCGAGCAATGGGCTTTTACCTTCCTATGGAAGAAGGATGTATTTTGATCCCCCAATTTGATAGAGTTGTCTCTTGATTTTTGCTTATAAAAGGCTTCTTCCGCTAAGGCAAGATGAAGATAGTCAACAACGGCATTGTCTTCTGCTTCAATTAATCTTTGATTATCACCTCTTTGCCTCTCACTTTGAATGGCTTCCAGCTTGGCTTTAGCTTCAACTACCTTGGTAGAGATTCCTCCATAATGCTTGAAGTTGAACTCCTTAAGTGCCACCTTGAGTACTTTGAGTTTTGTACAAAGTTTGAACATAGGGGAACCTAAAGATTGAACTTTCCAAGTCTCCTCAACAACCTTGTAAAATTCTTTGTTCCTTGTCCAATACTTGAAGAATTTGAAGGGTTTCCTACCACCTTGCATGTTGACCCGAATGTTGATAATGGTTGGACTATGATCTGATGTACCAGCCGAGGGGAAGAATGCCTCTGAATTGGGAAAACAGGTGAGCCATTTCTCATTCACAAGAGCTCTATCAAGTTTGCTAAAAATGCTACTTCCATCACCTTGTTTGTTGTTCCAAGTAAACATGCATCCCGAGAATCTTAAATCAATAACTTCAATAGCTTCTAGACAATCATTAAAGTCTCTTACTGCAGCTCTATCAATTCCTTGACCCCCTCTCTTCTCATTTTCATTTCTAACCACATTGAAATCTCCTAACATAACCCACGGTGAAGCTTTACCAATTATTTCACAGTTGGCTTGGAGTTCTGACCGACCCTAGAAAGTGTTTCGGGTTATACCTCTCAAGTGCAAGAGGACAGTCGTAGTTTTAAAACTCGGTGAGTACCGAGGTCGAATCCACAGGGAGGGCTTTGTTAAAGGCTCTAGACTTGTTCTCTTAATTAGTAGGTGAACCTAAATTAATTTAAACTTATTTTTTAGCAACTCAAACTTTTGTTTTAGATTCTAAATGAAAGAAATTCAATTTAATTTTAAAATGCAAACAAAGCATCTACTCTAAATTTTAAAGCGAATAAATCAACTCATAAATTAAATTAAATAACAAGCACAATACTAAAAAGGTTCTTGATCCAACTTTCAAGTCCGGGTAGTTCACTACTTTGCTTTAGGGTGTGTTCGTTTGAAGAACAGGGTTTAATTTGAAAAGTTTTGAAAATGTTATAATCAAAGGTCAGTACCAGTAATCTCAAGCGGATATGGTTAAAGACCTTTGTTTCCTAGAGTTTTTCAATTAAACACCAAAATATTAATAAAAATCTGATTTTTAATTCTATTCAAAAGTATTTGATGATTGGTTACGAAAATCCATACCAGTGATCTCACACGGATTTGGTTAAGGTTTTTCGTATTCGAATGTTTTCGAAATAGGAAAAAAAATAGATTTGTGAAAGGTAAATCCCTTCGCGAAAGGTTTCGCAACCTACGCGAAGGGTTTCGCAACCTACGCGAAAGGTTTCGCAACCTACGCGAAGGGTTTCACAACCTACGTGAAGGGACTACGAACACCGCAAGGCTTTTCGTGAACTACCCTTTCTTGATTCGTTGAATCAAAATTAGGGTTTTACGCTAAAACTACTTTAAGCATCTTAAAAACGATCAAATAGCATTCAATCATACGAAAAGAGACTTACCCAAAAAAAAAATCATACGAAAAGAGAATTGAAACAAGCAAAACATGATATTACGAAACAAATCGAAATAAAACGAAATAGATTAAAGTGCAACTTACAACGTAAAGCGAACGTAAAAGACGTAGTGAAGAATCACTACAAAGACAACGATGAAAGCTCCAACGAAAACCATGAATCCACGCATCCAAGTTTAAAAAAACTAATCTAAAAACTCTCAAAATTCTATTCTAACGCTCAATTGAAGGTGCAAAATAAAAAGGGGCTTCTCCTCTTTCTTGGCCGTCCAATAGCTCTCTTTATAGATGCCAAGAAACCCTAAAAGAGGTGCTTTAATTCTTGAATTTTGGATACACGGTGGTCCCGACCGTCTAATCTGGGGGTCGGGACCACAGAAAGCTTTCTTCTCAAATCCTATACACTGTGGTCCCGATCATTAGATGGACGGTCCCGACCCCCAAGTATCTTGATTTCTTGCTTTTCTTCCTCCTTTAGGTTGAGTCTTTGGGCTAGTCTTGGCTATCCAAGGTGGGGTTTGAACCATGACATTTCCTTCGTTTTCTCGGCCATTTCCATAGCTATAAACTTCGACATCCTTGCCCTTTTCTCTGCAAATAAACAATAAAAGTATAAGTAATACAATAACACTAAAACTTCAACTTTAATTATTTAAATGCATGAATAAGTGTTGAGTTAGGGAGTTTGTAATTACACTTTTCAAGTGTAATCACACCCCCCAACTTGAATATTGCTAGTCCCTAGCAATGCTCCTTATTAAAATGAAATGCATGATGTTCTTTATTAAAATGAGATGCAACTACTATCCTATTTCTCTTTTCGTTGGAAACACGGCTACACTTAACTACATGTAGCAAGCCCTTTAAACCCCTGGTCCCCCCTAGTGGACGAGTAAGGTCTCATGAGAGTTTGCAGTGAATCTACCCACAAAATTCTATAGAATGGTCTCAAAGTGTCAAAAAGTGATCCGAATCTAAGATGAATTAAGTTCAAGCTCAATAAGTTACAAAATCTACATATCATGTGTAATTTCCAAGTGCTAAGCATAATGCTTGGACTATTAAAGTAGAAGAAGCATGTGTGCAAAATTGTTTCATTCATTCAACAAGGTCTCAAGAGCATAATTGGAACTAAGTTTTGACTTTAAAAGCTCACAGGATTCCACTCATAGAAAGAAATTCACTCATTCAAGGGTTCACACAATACTATTAGCATAAAATGCTATCCTAGTTGCACATGACTCCATAATATATGAATGAATTAAAATGAAACTCAAAGTGGACAGCTCGTAACCATGTTTCAATGCATATGTAAAATTCACATCACATAACCTACACAAGACCACTACATGCACAATACAAGAGTTGCTTGCTTAGAATCCACTAGGTCTTTGTTTTGGTTGTAACTTGGCCAAGGGTAATGGTTAACAATGGAAGATATGGAAATCAAAGCACATGTCTTGGGATAAAGATGTTCGAGTGCACACAAGTCCCAAACTACCCATTTCCTTTCCAACCCCAAGAAGGACTACCCATTTCCTTTCCAATCCCAAGAAGGACTACAACAAGAAGCTTATTCACTAACTTACAAACTTTTTTTTTTGGTAGGTAAGTGTTAATTTTATTACCAAAAAAGTTTTAGATTTACAACGAGCTCAATACTACCCCCATAGGGTACACATCCCATTTAAGGGAGTCCACATTACAAAAGCCATCTAACCTATCCTCTTAATTTACACCACTTACAACCCAAGTGGATAGGTTAACAAAACAAAAGGTTTCACATTTAACCTTGGCTTCAACTTATCCCTTCTTCATTGAACTTACAAGTGTTTGTATTTGGACTGAGTTGAGCTTCTGAATGCGGTCCAATAGTTGCTTCTTTTTCCGAGCTTGGGAGGAGGATGGCGTTGTTCTTACTTGCTTCGGCTCATTATTCAAATTGTTTGGCTTTGGAGTATTGGTGGCTTGTTGGGAGTCTACTTCATCTCCTTCATTTGAATTTTCTTCCTTTTTGCTTTTTGTGCTCTCATCTTCTCGGCAAGATTGTAGGATTTCAAACATGTTGGTTGTAGTTTGCAATGCGTCCTTAGTTCCATCAATCATCTCCAAGTTGCTCCTTCCCATGTTTTTCACTTCTTGCCATTCACCCTCATTTGTAACCTTTTCTTCCTCCACATTTTGTACTTTAATTTTCCACTCTTGCTTGGTATGCTTAGCATCACTTTTTTGCTTCAAGGAACATGATGAAGTGGAGTGGCCAAAGGTTTTGCATCCTTCACACCTTTTTGGTTTCCAAGGAACTTCCACCTTAATTTCGTATGGTGAACCATAACCCAAATTTAGTTTGAAAGTTTTAGGAATATCCTTGTCAACTTTTGCTTCAATACATATTCTGGCAAAGGTGAGCCGACTTCTTTTTTGTGTGAATTCATCAAGGAAAAGTGGCTTGCCAATTACACTAGCAATATAGCTTAATCCCTGGTCGGTCCAAAGCTCAAGTGGAATGTTGTAAAATTTCACTCATATTGGTAATGTTGAAAACTCCTCTTTATTTAATTGCATACGCGGGTGCCATCTTTTAATAAGGATAAGCCGATTGCCACAATAATAGGGGCCCCCATCTAATATTTTTCTTAGTGCCTCCTCATTCTTAATTTTAAATATATAAAAACCATTTTTAAGGGTGACTACCTCTTCTACCTCCTCAGCCCATTTTTGTCCAGCCCATGTCTTGACATAGTGGAAAGAGTTCCATTTGTCAAGAAAATATCCAACTAAAGCATGGTTCCAATGAGTATAGCCTTGCCTTGAAATTTCAATTGGAATTTTAAGTTCATTGTCATCTAAGTCAACATTAAAGAATTTGAGGCTTGTAGGCTTAATTTTCTCTTTTGACCCGAATAGAGCAGACCAAGGGGACTTACTGGTTTCGTGTGTTGAGTTGTCACCTTGCTCTGTTGCACGTGGCTTGGGGGGCTTTAAATTGCTTGCAAGAGAAGGAAAATCTTCCGCTAATGTCCCACCCAATCCCTTGGCAGGTTCCAATTCAATTGTGGACCCATTCTCATTTATAAAATCCAAGGAAAAGCTTTGCTCGGCAGCATAGTTTGACTCCACGGCTTTATCCCTTGAACCAAGACTTTTCTCCAGCTCTACTACACATGAGTTTGCACGTGTGTTGAAAGTATTAATGGCCTCGGGTAGTGAGGTTTGACTTGGCTGAAGTGTTAAGCTTTTATCCTTAAGGCAATAGCTTTGTGCTCCATCACCTTGCACGGCTGCACTTGGACCAATACTGGGGGACCCACCACCATCTTTTGGAGTGCGTTTTTCAGATGTAAGGACCACAGTGGGCTCGCTCCTACATGAATTCTGATTTTTGCCTTTCTTATGGGCGGGAAAAATCCCGCGTGATCCCATTTTGCCTCTTGACTCGAGCTGTTGGAACCGGCTTCTTCCTTCAACATCCATTGCCTCTGTAACATACCCGCTTGGCCTGAATAAAGCATATGCTGGAGAGCTTGAAGTGAACGGGTCTTCTATTCCTTTTGCTTCTTCTTTGCAAGGATCTTCTTCTACCTTCGGTTGGGCTTGTAAGACTTGGGAGGAAGAACACTTGGTCACTTTAGCTTCTTGCTCTACTTCTTTAATGGCCAAATGGACTTGATACTCGGACTTTCCTTGCTGCTCCTTCTTCTTCCTCATCTCCGAAGCCATCCCCTTGGGAGTGGAACCAGCTTTAAGTTTTCTTAGCCTTTCGGCTACTTTGGACATTATCTCCGGAGATTGATCCTTCCCTTGAACTTGGTTAACCGGGGAACTACAACAAAGGAAGTTATCATAATAATCATCTTCTACGTACCTTTCATCCTCCAAATCTGATAGATTTAATTGACCATGGGAACTTGATGATTGAACATTTGGACCACCACTTTTGACCAACACTTCTTTAACCAAACTTGCATGAAATTCTTTAAGGGAGAGCTTAGTTGCTGAATTCTTCTTCACCCGAGCTGCCTTCCCCATGATTATGAGCTTGAAATGTAGAAATTTTAGAGAGAGAAAATTCTAGAGAGAGAAGCTCTCAACTTTGCCATTCATTGTGCCCCCCACTAACTTACAAACTACTCATGGGACATTCTCAATAATTATAATATAAAGTACAAGTCCCAAAATTACATAAGCAAGAATGAATGACAGACTTTCTTTTTTTTTTTCCTTTTTTTTTCTCTTTTTTTTTTTCTTTCTTTTTTTCTTTTTTTTTTTCTTTTGAAATAATGAAATAAACATAAGCTAAATTCTCCACCTACTATTCTCTCTCAATATGCTCTCAAAAGTTTCAATTCCCAACCCCCACTCACATCACTAACATTGAGGCACTTTTCATAACCCAAAACATGTGGGGTAAGGCTTAAAAGTGTGTGAATAAGGTTATGGGATAATAAATGAGGTAGGAGCCAAGAAAAAATATATATATATAAATATCACACACTTTATTAAAAGGTTTCAAGTTAGTTCCTAGGGTAATTCATAACCAAGAAAGGACAAAAAGGCTCAAACTGACAAAGAAAGCCTAGCATCATTTTCAAAACTTGCAACAACTCATAATGTGCTACATAGATACTCATGTAAGTGTTTGTGATGCAATCGATGCAATGAAATCCAAGGTGAAGAGCAAAAGAAATGTAAGCATGTGCAACCCCTCAAGAAAAGAATATAAAGCTCAAAAGTTCACCATAAAAGGGTGTAAGTCTCTACCTAGTCCAAAGATGCTCAAGTAACCAATATCAAATAAAATCTACTCCTAAGCACATAAACTTTCCACCATGATAGTCCAAAAATGCACAAAGTTATCACACACTCAACTTGAATTATGTTTCCTATTAAGGCTTGAACAGAATTCACTTTTTACAATCTCACTCAAATTCACCATTGACCAAACCAAAAGGGTTGACATGTAAGTATAAATGTGCTAAATTCATGTATTTAAGCTTAAAAAAATGCTCAAATTTTGAAAAATTTGATAATTTTAGCATAAAGTGTCATCATGCGAACTCTACCCCCCAACTTAAACTAAACATTGTCCTCAATGTGACAACTATAATGCATAAGTGAGTCTGTAGTGTGCAAAGTGAGCATGATGATGAGCATGAAATAATAGCCACAAAAGGCACAAATAAGAATATAGCACAAATTAAACCAAGCATGCACCCATTATTCAAGCCCCTTAAGGCATCACTCAAAACACCCCCTAACCTAGATTCTACAGCACTCCCAACAACAGCAATTATATATAATGGAGTACCAAAATTGAAAGTGCAAGATTAAATAAGAAGGAGAGGAAGGGTATTACCTCAAGAGCTTCCTTATTTGAAGAAAACAAAATAAATTATTCAATAGAAAAAGTTAGACATAAATTGAAATAAAAATAAGATAAGAAAAAGGGTTAGTACGAAAGAAGAAATAAAAATAAAAGAAAAGAAAATAAAGGAAAAGAATCAAATTAAAAAGAAATATGAAAATAAGAAAATGAAAAAGCTAATCTACTATGTACAAATGAAATGAAAACAAAAGTGTTATCCAACACCCTCTCTATCCCATGCATCCACAAATGGTTTACGAAATAAAATGTTCTCTGCGGGCCCATGAAGCACTGAATATGGATGCTTTCTAGGTGTAAAGCACACTAGGGAATGAAAGGCCAAGTGAGGTTCTTGAAACCTCGGATGTGGCCAACGTGTAAGTGCAGGTGTGGACATGGTTGGCTCAATTAGTCTCTTGATACCAAAGAAATCTATGGATGTGGAAATGGTGTGTTCAATAAGTCTTTCAATGCCCATGAAATCTATGGGTGTAGAAATGCTAGGTTTGAATGAACTCTCAACACCCAAAAAGTCAATGTAAACCTTCTCCATATCTACTACCTCTCCCCAATGATGGCCGATCTCATGGTCGTCACTCATAATTCCCATAGTAAGACTTTTGGATTGGACTAAGTCAGGAGATGAGAGGTGTGCACCACTCTCAACCTCGATTGTGTAATGGAGTGAACTAGGGTCAACTGACTCAATGATATGTTCCTCGGGCCATGTGGCATTCAAATGCTCAGTTGGAGTCAAAGGATTCTCAATAAGGTCTAGGGTGGTTGGGGTAGGTTGAGCATCAAGCTCGATAGTAGGAAAGAATTGTATATCTCCTTAACTCTCAATAAGTGGTAGAGGGATATCCTGAACCGGAGTGTCTAAAGGAATATGAGAAAGATGCTCATTGCAAGTGTTATCCCCAGTGTAGTTAGGGCAATTGTCCCACTCAGTGCCTAAGGTAGTGCCTGAGGTTGATGACTCAATCATGCTACCACTTAGATTAGTGCTCATAGCTTGTGTTATCTTAGAAAGTTGCTCTCTCAAGTCATCTAGGGCCTGGTTGCACTCGTTATTAAAGCTCAATTGCTGTTGCATAAATTGATAAAAAATGTCCTCTAATTGTGCATCATTAGGTTCACAAGACCAATAATCTTGAGGTTTCTCATGCTGGCCCTCAGTGAGTGGAACAAGGTTGGGATAGGCACAATAATTAAACTCCATGCATGTGCTACTTCTAAAGGATGGATCATGAAGGCCAAGTGAAGTAGAAGCATATGGGGAAGGTTTGGTGTGGCTTTCAAGTGCACAAGATTCAAAACTAGGCTTAAGTTTTCCCTGTGGCCTGGTGTGTTCATAGAAAAATTCGAGGAATGACCATGCCTCACCTGGGGTAAGGTCAAGAAATTCCCTATCTAAGACTTTATCAAACGCCTGGTGTAAACTACTATGTAGAGCATTATATAATATGGCTACAATGTCCCCTAGCTCTATTCCGTGACTTGGGAATGTTTCCAAAAGATTGTTAAATCTCTCCCAACTTTTATAAAATACTTCACCCTTTTTTGGATAAAAATTTTTGATTTGAAGGCCATGGGTGAAGGTTTGATGAATAGGGAGGAAATGTTCAATAAAAGCTTGATGAAATTGCTCCCAAGTACAGACCCATTCACTTATAGCATAACACCAGTCACCAGCCACACTTTGTAATGATAAAGGGAAAAACATACATCTAAGTCTCTCACTCTTTCTAGCATCATCACATAAACCACATGCTGCCTTAAACCTATCAAGGTGAAGACATGGGTCTTCCTCCTCATGCCCAAAGAATTGAGGAAGCATACTATAGGTGTCTAATGTAAAAGCATATCCAAACATGCCACCTAGATACTCTATGTATTCTCGAGTATCAAAAGGGCCATGTACAAGATCACCAACTTCCATGTCTAAGATCAGAAAATAAAAATGAAAATAAAATGAGAAAGACAAAAACTACACTAAAATGCAACCTAAGTTAACTAGCATGCAAACTAGGTTATATGATATGCAAATGAATAAATAACAATGCAAAAGAAAGAAAACTACTAATAAAGAGATGGAGAAAAGAAAAATTCACCCAATTTAGATATGAACGGAAGGGTGGTAGTTCAGATTGGCCCTCTCATATGTCTGATTTTGATGAGGCAGTTTGTAATGCTGGACTTGAAGATTTGCGATTTAGTGGTTCTCTCTACACTTGGCATAATGCCCGAGTCCATGGTCACATCTTGTGTAAGTTGGATAGAGCTCTTGTTAATGCTTTGTGGATGTCTATATATGATGGTTCTTGGGCGGAATTTCTTCCTTTTGGAATTTCAGATCATTCTCCAGTGTTGGTGGATGTTGGGGTTCAGCTTCCAAAGGTACGTAGACCCTTTAAATTCTTTAATCATTGGGTTGAGTTTGAGGAGTTTTTTCCCTTGGTGGAGGAGGTGTGGAAGACACAAGTGGATGGCTATGCAATGTATAGGGTTTATAAAAAGCTTAAGTTGCTGAAAGAAGCTTTGCGGACTCTTGCTTTTAAGAAGTCTAAAAACTCTAATGCCTTGGAGGTGGATTTGAGAGCTGAATTAAAGTTGATTCAATCCCAAATCGCTTCTGGTGGTGTACATGCTGATTTATTGGAACAAGAGAGGCATTGCCTTGCTCGGCTATTGCAAGTTATCAAGAATGAGGAGAGTTCCATTAAACAAAAGAGTAGAGTTCAATGGTTGAAGGAAGGGGATAGTAACTCAGCCTTTTTCTTTCATTCCACTAAGAATCGGCTGAACACAAATAAGATTTTGCGGCTTCAAAAGGATGATGGCTCGGTTATAAAGGAGAAAGAGCTTATTGCTGAAGAGATTGTGAATTATTATAAGGGGTTGCTGGGCTCGGATTCTCCTGTTCCTTATGATAGGGGAAATGAATTGGAAGAGTTTATTTCTTCCTCTCTAAGTGATGCTCAGATTGCTAGCTTGGCAAATGATTTCTCGGCTGAGGATATTAAAAAGGCAATGTTTAGCTTACATCCAAATAAGGCACCTGGACCTGATGGTTATAATGCCTTCTTTTTTCAGAGGGCGTGGAGTATAGTGGGAGAGGATGTGGTGCATGCGGTTAAGGAATTTTTTGCTTCATCGGTTCTTTTGAAAGAGTCTAATGCTACTATCATTGCCTTGATTCCTAAGACTCCTAATGCCTCTCAGTTAAAGGATTTTCGGCCCATTTCATGTTGCAACACCATTTATAAGTGTATAACGAAGCTACTTGCTGGTCGGTTAAAAGAAGTCCTTCCGGATCTTATTAATGAAGCTCAAGCTGCGTTTGTACATGGGAGGAGCATTGGAGATAACATTCTTATGGCACAGGAATTGGTACGTGGTTATCATGGGTCTTCTTCTAGCCCAAGGTGTGCAATAAAAGTTGATTTAATGAAGGCCTATGACTCCGTGAGGTGGGAATTTTTATGGAATGCACTACGGCTTTTTGGTTTTCCTGAGAAATTTATTACATGGATTCGAGTTTGTGTTTCTACATCCCGGTTTTCAGTTAGTATTAATGGGGAGTTGCATGGTTACTTTGAAGGGCGGAAGGGGTTGAGACAGGGTGATCCCATTTCTCCATATCTCTTTGTGCTTTGCATGGAGGTGTTTTCTCGCATTCTTACAAAGATGGCAACTGACTCGCCTTTGTTCAAGTACCATTGGCGGTGTGGAAAGCTAAAGATTACCCATTTATGCTTTGCAGATGATCTCATGCTTTTTTCTCGAGGTGATAAGGACTCAGTGAGTGTGATTCGGGATGCTTTGACTTTGTTTCGATCTGTTTCCGGACTTCAAGCTAATCCTGCGAAGAGTGAGGTTTTCTTATCTGGTGTTGTCGAAGAGGAGAGAACAGGTATCATCCAGTTGCTTGGCTTTCGTCAGGGTGTTTTGCCTGTGAGATACCTAGGTGTGCCTCTAATTACTACTAAACTGAAGGCAGTGGATTGCCAGATTCTAGTTGATAGGATTATTAGTAGAGTTAAGAGTTGGACCAACCAGTTTCTGTCCTTTGCTGGAAGGGTGCAGCTTATTCAATCAGTTCTCTTTAGCATACAATCTTTCTGGTGCTCACACTTCATTTTGCCGATTAAAGTCATTAAAGCTATTGAGGGTGTTTTGCGAGCATTTCTATGGAAGGGTTCTTCTTTGGCTAAACATGGTGCGAAGGTGGCTTGGGAAGAGGTGTCTCGGCCTAAAGAAGAAGGGGGCTTGGGGATTAAAAAGATTCGAGATTGGAATATGGCTTGTATGACTCGCTTTCTTTGGAGTCTTTGTTTACCTTCTTCTACTTCTTTGTGGGCTAATTGGGTGAAGCGGAATCTCCTTCAAAAGGATCAATTTTGGGTGGCTAAGGTACCATGGAATTGTTCATGGACTTGGCGGAAAATACTTAAGTTGCGAGAGAAGGTTCGGCCATTTATCTCCATGCGGGTGGGAGATGGGAGTACTACCTCCTTGTGGTTTGAAGCTTGGATGCCGAGAGGTCCCATTTGCACTTCAAGTCAGGCCCGTGTTATCTATGACTCCGGGTTACGGAAGGATGCTTTGGTAAAGGATATTATTGTTAATGGAAGATGGCGTTGGCCAGTAGCAAACTCTCCTGAGCTAATTGATCTTAAGCGTGAGACTGCAGAGCTTCTACCTCCTAATATTCGCCGTGCTGATGTTCTTGAGTGGAAATTTAATGGAGTAAAATCCTTTTCTGCTAAGGAGGTATGGAATTCTTTAAGATCTCATCACCCTAAAGTGCCGTGGTTTTCCATTGTTTGGTTCAAAACTCATGTTCCCCGTCACTCATTTGTGCTTTGGTTGGCAATGAAAAGGAAATTGGCTACTCAAGAGAGGCTTATGTCCTTTGGGTTACTATCTCATATGAGCTGCTATTTTTGTAGAGAACCTCGGGAGGATCAAGATCATCTCTTTTTTAATTGTTCTTACACGGCTAGAATTTGGCATACTATTTTGATGGATTGTGGGTTTCGAGTAACCTTGTCTTCTTGGGATGAAGTTGTTGAATGGGTGTTACACCACTTTCGTGGGCCTTCCTTGCTTTCGATTATTGGGAAACATGCCTTTGCAGCTTGTGTTTACGTCATTTGGAAGGAACGGAATAAGAGGAAGCATGAAAACAGCTTTTTGGATGAGGTGACAACTCTCCGGTCTATTAAGACACTAGTTCGGCTACGAGTAATGAGCTGCTCGGGATTTACGAAGAATGACCAGAATCGGCATTTAGTTCAGCAATGGAATCTTCCTCTTTCTATTTTGGAATCTTGAGTTGTTGATTTGTAGTTTGTTTCCCTTTGCTCTTTTGATGATTGATTATTATAAGGGTGTTCTTTCTTTTTTGAGTTTTTCCAGGGGTATGCCCTTGAGGTATCTGTACAAAATATTTCTATTCATTAATTAAATTCTTTTACTTTTCAAAAAAAAAAAAAAAAGAACTCTCTTTTAACTCCCAAGTCTAGCACTTAGTTGCCCTCCCCGGCAGCGGCGCCAAAAACTTGACCGACCCTAGAAAGTATTTCGGGTTGTACCTCTCAAGTGTAAGAGGACAGTTGTAGTTTTAAAACTCGGTGAGTACCGAGGTCAAATCCACAGGGAGGGCTTTGTTAAAAGCTCTAGACTTGTTCTCTTAATTAGTAGGTGAACCTAAATTAATTTAAACTAATTTTTTAGCAACTCAAACTTTTGTTTTAGATTCTAAATGAAAGAAATTCAATTTAATTTTAAAATGCAAACAAAGCATCTACTCTAAATTCTAAAGCGAATAAATCAACTCATAAATTAAATTAAATAACAAGCACAATATTAAAAAGGTTCTTGATCCAACTTTCAAGTCCGGGTAGTTCACTACTTTGCCTTAGGGTGTGTTCGTTTGAAAAACAGGGTTTAATTTGAAAAGTTTTGAAAATGTTATAATCAAAGGTCAGTACCAGTGATCTCAAGCGGATATGGTTAAAGACCTTTGTTTCCTAGAGTTTTTCAATTAAACACCAAAATATTAATAAAGATCTGATTTTTAATTCTATTCAAAAGTATTTGATGATTGGTTACGAAAATCCATACCAGTGATCTCACACGGATTTGGTTAAGGTTTTTCGCATTCGAATGCTTTCGAAATAGGAAAAAAAATAGATTTGTGAAAGGTAAATCCCTTCGCGAAAGGTTTCGCAACCTACGCGAAGGGTTTCGCAACCTATGCGAAGGGTCTCGAAACCTACGCGAAGGGACTACGAACACCCCAAGGCTTTTCATGAACTACCCTTTCTTGATTCATTGAATCAAAATTAGGGTTTTACGCTAAAACTACTTTAAGCATCTTAAAAACGATCAAATAGCATTCAATCATACGAAAAGAGAATTGAAACACGCAAAACATGATATTACGAAACAAATCGAAATAAAACGAAATAGATTAAAGTGCAACTTACAACGTAAAGCGAATGTAAAAGACGTAGTGAAGAATCACTACAAAGACAACGATGAAAGCTCCAACGAAAACCATGAATCCACGCATCCAAGTTTAAAAAAACTAATCTAAAAACTCTCAAAATTCTATTCTAACGCTCAATTGAAGGTGCAAAATAAAAAGGGGCTTCTCCTCTTTCTTGGCCGTCCAATGGCTTTCTTTATAGATGCCAAGAAACCCTAAAAGAGGTGCTTTAATTCTTGAATTTCGGATACACGGTGGTCCCGACCGTCTAATCTGGGGGTCGGGACCACAGAAAGCTTTCTTCTCAAATCCTATACACTGTGGTCCCGATCATTAGATGGACGGTCCCGACCCCCAAGTATCTTGATTTCTTGCTTTTCTTCCTCCTTTAGGTTGAGTCTTTGGGCTAGTCTTGGCTATCCAAGGTGGGTTTGAACCATGACATTTCCTTCGTTTTCTCGGCCATTTCCATAGCTATAAACTTCGACATCCTTGCCCTTTTCTCTGCAAATAAACAATAAAAGTATAAGTAATACAATAACACTAAAACTTCAACTTTAATTATTTAAATGCATGAATAAGTGTTGAGTTAGGGAGTTTGTAATTACACTTTTTAAGTGTAATCAAGTTCCTTCCATAGCAACTCTCTACTCAGCTTGTCATTTGAAGCATACACAAAAGTGGCAAAATAATCCAAGGACAATGCAAGATGGCTAACATGACATACGATAGATTGGCTAGAAATTGAGATATCTTAAACTTTGATAATTGAGGGATCCCACAAAATTAATATTCTAGCTGCCATATCAGTTGAATGATTACCAAAATAGCAAAATGAGGAATTTAAGTTCTTACAAACTTTGTCAATGTTCTTACTTTGCACTTTAGTTTCCAAAAGGCCAATAAGGCTGAGGGAGGAACTTTTAATCAACTTCCTAACTTCTGTTTGTTTGAGGGGCCAGTTCAATCCCCTAACATTCCAAGCAGCAAAATTCATTTGGAAGAAGAATGAGGAGAAGACTTGGTATGTCCAGCCTTGTTCTTATGCTCCAAAGCATGCTTGATTTTTGCTAGCTTTTTCAATTGGCTCTTAGACATCTGAAATTCCGAGCTTGCATCATTCTTACTTTTTTTTTTTGGTAAGTAAGTATAAATTTGGATTATATGGGAAAGTTATGTACAATATCTTGGGGGCATACCCCCGTAAACAAAATATAAGTAACTAGTGGATTCCCTAACTATCAAGTAAGCTAGAATCTACATTGATCAACTTAACATTAGATTGAGAGACTTTAGTTCTAACAACATGCATTATCCTTTGTCCAATGGTTGCCACGGATGAAGCTTGCCCTTTGAAAATTCGGCTATTCCTTTCCTCCCATAGATGGTAGACAAGGCCGGCCCAAGCAATTTTACATATAATGCGGTTGACTTGCTTTCCACCGAATTTACCCATAGCCCAAGAGACTTCCAAGTTCCAAGGTTGTAGAGGTTTGATGATGGAGCATTTGCAGAAAATGGTACCCCGCAATTCGGCTGAAAATGGACACATGAATAGAAGATGGTCAAGTGTTTCAAAGGCATTACCACATAGCACACAAGTAGGGTCTATGCTTATTCCCCAACCCAACATCCTTTCCTTTGTGCTTAATCTTCCATTAATAGCAAGCCAGAGTATAAACTAGATGATGCTAAGGTTTCTTGCTTCCTTTTTCCCTTATTGCATTCCATGTTGCAGCCGTAGTGTAAGCTCCATTTCTTGATGCCTTCCAAAAGAATTTATCCTCTAGATTAGCATCCGGATAGTAGTTAGGAGGGTGCTCAAGGATTATCTCCCTTAGCTCCTATGTACACGGGTATGGCCATTTCCAAGTACCTTGGACCACAATTCTATCCATTTTAGCATCTTTCGGCAAACCAGCATCATTCTTACTTTCATTTGATGGTTGAGAAGGCTCTTCATTTCTTGCAATTTCCAACTCCTTATCAGGGGGTATTTTAACTTCCAACTCTCTAGGAGAATCATGGTCTGGACTCGGCAATTGGATGGCTAATGGAGGTACGGATAGTGGGGGTTCTTGATCTACTTCAATTGGAACAATGCTCCTTTCAGCTTGCTTAACATCTTCAATTCTATTATGTTCACAACTTCCATTAGTTTTAATCACATGAAGTCCTAAATTCTCATGCTCATCCGAGAACTTAAAGGAGGAAGCTTGCACACTTGCATTTACTTGAACTGATTTGCCTTTTGAGTCGTTCATTGTGGGATTAACCGGCCTCCATTGCTGTTTTACACTTTTTGAACATTGGTTAATTCTATGCCCAAATTGCTTGCATCCTTCACAAATTGTAGGTATCCACTCATATTCCACAGGTTGCTTATAAATTACACCATTGAAGTCCTCAATATCAATAGTAGTAGGAAACACAGATTGTTTATCCACTTCTACACAAACCCGTGCATAGCCCAATCTTTGCCTCTGAGAAGTCATCCTATCCATGAATAGTGGTCGGCCAATCTTGCTAGCTAACTTACTTAGTGAAGATGCTGACCAAAGGTGTAGCTTCAAATGAGGAAATTTCACACAAATGGGAAGATTTTCAGGATTAGTTCGATCATACACTTCATTAGGAGACCATGGGCTTAAGATCAAAGGCTTATCGTAGTAACTCCATGGCCCTAACTCCATAGCCTTGAGCTTGGATTATTCATCTTGAAAATTGAAAATAAATAAGCCAGCCTTGAGAATAAACAAATCAATAGAGCCAAAAGCACGCCATCTTCTTTCCACAAATTGTTTCATTAGCTTATATGGAGGTTTGGCACCAATGACATGGCCAACTAGAGCATTGTCCCATCTTTTTAATTCATCCCTCACCTCTTCAAATGTAAAGGAGACAGGGGATTGTGGGTCCTCTCGGCATGGTATATATTCAAGCTTGGAGCTGCTGGTTTGAACTCGGTTTGAGTTGAAAAGCTGGGACCATTTTGACTTGGGACTAGACATAGGTGTATTGGGAGGCTCATTACTCGGCTTTGTTCCAGGTAAGGGTGGGAAGTCAACTTTTGGTTCATTTGTGATGGTACTTTTGGGAGTTTGGTTAGTGGGTGGCGAAGTAGGTTTGAATGGTTTTTGGGGGAGAGATGGCCGATTAGGAAAGGTTGGGTCCAACGGTTCTAGTGGGAAATTTGAAGGGTTTTGCATGTTGGTTAAAAGGTTGGTGGGGGTTAGCTGGCGGGTGGCAGAGGGGATAGGTATAGGTGAGGTTGACTTGGAGTGGTTTGTATTGTGGATAATGCCATGGTCCAGGTAAAAGAGAGGGGATTGGGTGCTTGCAGCTCATGGCATTTATCATGGGTCATCTTCAACGGGCTAAGGTGCTTACCCGAACATGGAGAGTTTACAATAGTGGGGGAGTTGGGAATTGAATCAATAGAGATCATACCTCCTTTTGCTTGGTATTGCTCCATCATTTGCTGAATTTCAGTTCTAAGTTGATCAAGAGTACGGGTGGGAGCCGTGGATGATGAAACACTTGCAGCCATTGTTAGCTGAGAGTCATCTTGGCCAGCATTCTTACCAATTCCTCCTTGATAAATAGCAGGGATAGTGCTAGATGAAGCAACCCTTGAAGCCTCATCCAACTCTATACCAGCTTTTGAGTGCTCTTGGGCTAAGCCTTCCAAGTGTCTTCTTGTTGAAACTTCCGAGCCATCTTGGCCACCTTCTTCATTTCTCCGATTCTCTTCATTTGCCCCATCCGAACTAAGAGTGCTTTGGACTGGAACAGAGGAGGATGAAATTAGAGACAAGAGAGCTTTTGATGTAGGAGAGGTAGGAGGTGATTCGGCCATGGAATTTTAGAGAGAGAAAATTCTAGAGAGAGAAGCTCTCATCTTTTCCTCCATCCGTCGTTTTTTAAACCACTTTGAGCTGTAACATCTTCTTTCCCCGAACCTCCAAGGGGATCTGGAAGAGGAACCAAACTTACAGTTGAGTGGAACGGAGATGATGAGAGAGCAGTAGAAGTAGAGTTGGAAGCCATGAAAGTTAGAGAGAGAAAGTTTTAGAGTGAGAAGCTCTCATTTTCCTTGTCTTTGAGGTGTGAAATTTCAACGGGATTGGAGCTCTTAATTTGTTGTTTTGAAATTTTTGCCGGTAAATTTTCAAATGGCCATAACTTTTGATCCAAGAAATGTTACGAGGCCCATCATATGTTTTCCGAAAAACTTTCGACGAGCTCGTCAACGTGCTAACTAAGTAGAGAACTATAAAAAATAGTAAGCTCATAATTCAAAATTATGTCATGACATTCAATGATGGCACAAATACTTATGACGTAAATAACTAAAATAATCCCATTTCATGATATCTAACACAACATTAATGTTTAGCCTTCGAACAGAAATATCAACTTGTAAGTGATACCTTCATGCAGTAATCAAATGCTGACAGTAAATCCTGTCAAGTAATGACTTCTTTTGGCCCAATTCATTATTCACATGGTAACTAGATATTTATTCCCGCAGGTATATTTATTATTTGGCCAATCAATAACCTTCCTTTGGGCTGGTCATTGCTCGCATAAATAATGAACATACACATCTTTATATTCCGGAATAAACAAATCTACACAATTGAGGTTACTTTGACGGTATATGGTTTTTCTTATTTTTTCTTTTTTAGTGATTGCTTCAAATAGTTTATTACAAAATAAAAGACGATTGTGTAGAGGGTGTTACAATGGTCAAGGGTTTACAATTTTCTACTTTAAACTTGGATGCTTACAGATGGGGGGTTGACCTTTATTCATAGCCCTTTACCTCCTCAATGGATGATGAAGATTAAAATTCTAAAATCTTTCACAAAGATTTCTAAGATATTTACTTGTTGAGAATCCAAAGGAAACTTCCCACGTATTATTATGGATTAATAACCAAGCTTAAGACTAATGCTTCTCGGAGCATAGAAGAGCTTAGAGCCGAGATATCTAGGATGAAAAAGCTTTTTTTCAAGATGCCCAAACCTGCCATAGATGGAACTATTGGGACTTCAAAACGTAAAGCAATGAAATGTTTGAATCCTAACAATTACCAAAAAAAAAAAAAAAAATGTTTGAATCCTAACGAAGGTAAGTCTACTCTCCCGGTTGTTGATGGGTCCTGTTCCATGTCCAGCCCTCAAAAGACGGCCATGGAGGATACTTCTCATTACCATGGTGTTCTGAAAGAGCTGAACGCTAACGAAAGAATCAAAGGCGCTAAGGATGAACATAAAGGTATGTGCTTCTTGGAATCGGCCTCTTCGGTTGGTTTGAATCCCCAACCATTGCAGGATGTGTATGTTAATTCCCATGTCCAGCTAGTTCCCATGGAGTTTCCCTCCTCCCAAATCACCTGAACTTGAAGAAGGACCACTCTAAATTACCTAGTCCTTCAGTGCACCATGACATACCTCTCCACCCGGTTCAAGACTTTTACCCGGGGGAAAATTCAAACACACATGACTTACCTTTGGGTAATGACCTGCATAAGTCACCTGCCCACTTTCAAAATTCAACTTTGTCGCCTGACATTTTGGACAAAAAGCTTCTAGAATCTTGTGAGTTGTAGCCATCTTTGACTAATGAACCAACCAATAGACCTTTCCAACAGGTCCAAGTATTTTACCCGGGTAAAAACTCAAACACACGTGATTTTACTTTGTGTAATGACCAGCATATGCCACTTGCTCACTTTCAAGATGCATCAATCTTACCGCCTGACAACTTAGACAAACAAGAGATTGATTTTCCCCCTCTCATCGGAACTAATTCATCAAGTTTCTCTTTGCATTCCAACCAAGCCTCGGGTGAACCCAACAAAAGTCAAAAAACCACTTGGACTCAACTCTTTAATTCTAAACGTGCCAAGATAAATGGCTCTAACCTTGAATATATTCCAAGCAGCCATGATAAAGACTCCATCCCGCCTGTAACTATTTCCTTTGATGAAGTCTCAGATGAGCTCAAGAGATGGGATTATGCTATTATAGGCTATGTTGTTGGGGCCAAACCACCTTATAAACTCATGAAGTAGTATGTGGATAGAAGATGGAGAGCATTCGGGTCTGTTGAGCTCCTCATTCTAAAACCAGGTTTGTTTGTCTTCAAATTTCAGGATGAGGATACTAAATTAGAGGTGCTAGAACTTGGTCCTTGGAGCTATTATGATAAATCTTTAATCTTAAAGCCATGGTCCCCATCCGGGACCTATGACAAAGCCTGTCCAGATTCTCTACCAATATAGGTGAGATTGCCACATTTAAAGCTTCACTCATGGTCAGCAAGAATTCTCAGTAAAATCACAAGTCGCATAGGCCGACCCTTGATGAAGGATCTTAATCACACCACAACAAAGTCTTCTTCTTCTCTTAAATTAACACAACCCCAACCCGTGGAGAGGTACCAACCAGATCTGAAGAAGGAAGCCAAGGAACCAAATCACAATAGAAATTTATTCTAAGGCAACTTGATTATCAAAGATAAAATAGACAAGTAGTTAGATTGTCTAAGTCCAAGTTCTTTCAAGAAGCAAGGAAGAAGAATTCTCTCAATTTTGATTAAAAATCAAAGAAAATTGAAATTAATCCCCTCTTGGTTCAGCTTACAATATATATATGTATATCCCTAGCTTGGGACATCCCCCCAAGACTAAGAAAAGCCAATCAATCCCTAATAACTATCATTTATATCATTATTTAATGAAATCCACCACAAGTACTTACTAAAAAAAAAAAAAAATCCACCACAAGTATCAAGACTCATTAAATATAGTAATAAATATAAAACAAACAAAAGACAAAAATAGACATGGCTCTTAAGATGGCAGATTTGAGGCTTGCCAATTATTGGCTCCAATGCTAGGTCTCCATATGTCAATTGCTTCACTCTTGGCCGAATAAGGACTCTCCATGTGGCTGCCATGTGACTTCCAAATTATCTCCTCCTTGACAATTTCCTTCGTCCACTTGGCAAAGAACCATGCACTTGGATCCTTCACAATCACTCTTCATGGCTTTGTTATCACCTTGGTCGATTGCTTCCCCTGGTCTGAATGCTTCCATGATTAAGCTTTGGAGCTCCCTTGCTTTGGCTCTTGTAATGGGCCCTTGATAGCTAGGTAATGATGGAGCTTTTTCATCATCCCCTCCCTTTTGAGAAAAATTCGACCTCGAATTTGGTCCTGCACCAAAATAGGGAGAAAGATCAGTAACATTGAAAGTATTACTCACACCATAGTCACTTGGCAATTCGATCTTGTAGGCATTATTATTAATGCGCTCCAAGACTTTAAAAGGCCCATCTCTTCTAGGTTGTTACTTTGATTTCCTTTGTTGAGGAAACCTTTCCTTCCTCAAGTGCACCCACACTAAGTCACCTGGTTCAAACACAATTACCTTTCGGCCTTTGTTAGCATGTGATGCATATGATAGATTTTTCTTTTCAATATGCAACCTAACTTGTGCGTGCATTTTCTTCACAAATTCTGCCTTACTCTCACCATCAAGAGAAACAATGTGCTCAATAGGTAATGGTGACAAGTCTAAAGGAGTGAGTGGGTTAAATCCATACACAATCAGAAAAGGTGAATACCCACTGGATGAATGCACAACTCTATTATATGCAAATTCAATATAAGGTATACATTCCTCCCAAGATTTTAAATTCCTCTTAACAAAAGCTCTCAAAAGTGTAGACAAAGACCTATTCACTACTTCGGTTTATCCATCAGTTTGGGGATGGCAAGTAGTAGAGAATAACAACTTTGTTCCTAATTTTCCCCAAAGCACTCTCCAAAAATGGGTCAAGAATTTTACATCCCTATCACTAACAATAGTTTAAGGAATGCCATGCAATCTAACAACTTCCCTAAAGAACAAATTGGCCACATAAGTAGCATCATCAGTTTTCTTGCAAGGGATAAAATGAGCCATCTTGGAAAATCTATCAACTACAACAAAAATGGAATCATGTCCCTTTGGTGACCTAGGCAATCCTAAAATAAAGTCCATAGACAAATCAACCCAAGGGTGCTTAGGTACAGGCAATGGTGTGTATAGCCCATGAGGCATCACCTTAGACTTGGCTTTTTTGCAAGTCTCACGCTTGGCACAAAATTTCTCAACATCCCTTTTCATATGGGGCCAAAAAAAAATGTTCCCTAAGTACATCAAAAGTTTTAGCAACCCCAAAAATGCCCCATAAGAGCACCACAATGACTTTCATGTACAAGCAAATCCCTCAAGGAACTTTTGGGCACACACAATCTGTTTTTCCTAAACAAATATCCATCGTGCCTAAAGTACTTTTGAAATGCAATGTTCTCACATGCCGCATACACTTGTGAAAAATCAGAATCATGCTCATATAATTCCTTAACATATTCAAAACCAAGCAATTTAGAATCAAGTGTGTTAAGGAGATTATGCCTTCTTGAGAGTGCATCGGCCATAATGTTTTCCTTACCTTGTTTGTATTGCACCACATATGGAAATGACTTAATGAACTCTATCCATCTAGCATGCCTCTTGTTTAGCTTCCCTTGGCCCTTAAGATGCCGCAAAGATTGATGATCAGTATGAATGATGAACTCCCTCGGCCACAAGTAATGCTGCCATGTTTCCAAAGCTCTCACCAATGCATATATCTCTTTGTCATATGTTGAATAGTTCAAAGCTGCCCCATTTAGCTTCTCACTGAAATTTGCAATGGGTTTCCTTTCCTGTATCAAAACGGCACCAATTCCTTTCCCAGAGGCATCGCATTTAATTTCAAAAGCCTTAGTAAAGTCGGGCAATACAAGTAATGGTGCTGAACACAACTTTGTTTTTAACATGTTAAATGTATTCTCATGCTCATCACACCATACAAATGGAACATTCTTTTTCACCAATTCATTCAAAGGAGCGGCTAAGCTACTAAAATTAGGTACAAACCTACGATAAAAACTAGCAAGCCCATGAAAACTCCTTACCTCACTCACATTGGAAGGTCTCGGCCATTCCCTAATGGCTTTCACCTTCTTTTCATCCACTTCAATTCCTTTTCTACTAACAACAAATCCAAGGAATACAAGCCTTTCCATACAAAAACAACACTTTTTGAAATTAGCATACAACTTTTCTTTTCTCAAAACATCAAACACACCTTTCAAATGCTGTAAATGGTCATGCATGTTTTTGCTATATACCAAAATATCATCAAAGTAGACAACAACAAATTTTCCGATAAATGACCTCAACACATGGTTCATCAACCTCATGAAAGTACTAGGTGCATTCGTGAGCCCAAAAGGCATCAGTAGCCACTCATAAAGACCATACTTAGTCTTAAATGCAGTTTTCCACTCATCACCTGTAATAACCTGAATTTTTTTTCTTAATTAATTTCCTTAAGTGTGTGGTGATATTTGTTATAGTAAAAATCTAAAAAAATTAAGGAATGATAAAATTAGTTAGAAAGATTTTCAGATTTAATTTCACCCTATGTGGGAGTTTTACGTAGAATTTCTAAAATTTTTATCCAAACACTTCCTAGCCCAATTACCTATTTGGTTCAAACCAAACCCATTAACCCATGGGTCAACCTTTTCTTTGACTCGCCTCAACTCACTTCAACTCATTTTATCACTCATTAAGTTGACTCATGAATAGTAGCTCTAAATTATTTCCTGGCAAACTTTATTTCCATCCATCCTTTCTTCCATATATCTCTCACAATCTTACAAATTATTTGGCTAATTAGTCAAAAAGAAGACCCTACATTGATGACCTTAAAGCATTCTTTCAAATAAATTAGCTAGCATGATTTAAAGCATTTTGTCAAAAAGCTAGTATGATTTGTCAAAAAGCTAGCATGATTCCCAGATCATGCCACCCATCTTACCCATCCTCCAACACCTATCTTAAATTATATGGCTAGATAGTCAAAAAGGCTAAGCTAGATTATTTGGATTATACTACCTAATACATAATGCTACTTTAGTGGTTTTCAAGTCTAGGTAGTGGAGCTTGTTTTTCTCTACCGACACTTTCTCTACACTCCCTATAAATTTGTGTGTCTTCAAAGAGATGAAAATAAGAGAAAAAAAAAATAAAACATTATTTTAGTGTGGTTGGAGATTTGGTGTTGCTTAGAGGAAGAAGAAAGGCTTGGAACTTTTCAATTGGGTGGTGTTCAAAGCTCAACTCATTTTTTCTTCTCAGAATTGGTCATTAATATCTTCATTGAGGTAGGATGACAAATCTCCTAAAATATATTTGATGCCTTTTTCGGGTTTGAAGTATGAAAATTGATTGTGATAAAAATAAATAATCGTAAATTGGGGGGAGGGAAGCCAAAATTTTGACAGATGTAACTCAATATGCTAACAGCTCTCTATTTGTAACTTCTAATGTGCTTCTGACCCCTAAAATGGTGGAATTAGGCTTCGGCTAAAATATGTATGTTGTAGCCCTTTAAGTTTTCTTTCCAAACTAAGAAGATTTACATCAATCTGATTTGTGAGTCAAAAGTTATGCCCAAAATACTGAGCACGTGTAAAACTATATCTTCTGAACAAACTGAATTCAAGGCTGTTTTTGCACCTTTAGACCTTAGAATTTTAAAAAGTGTAAAACATGAAAGTTGTGGGTCTTAAAGTCTAGTTTCTACAGATATAAAGTTTATAGATATTGGAGTTTTTCTTTATTTTATATGAATTTTCTTTTAAGCTGCTGTCTCTATTTAGTACTTAATTGATGCTTGTTTAGATTTTTTTGAATATTATGTTTAAAGATTTATTTAAAATTTTCAATTACCTTCTGTTAATTATTATCATGTTAATAATTTCCATTGACGTGTAATTTTGTTCACAAGGTCTGATATAGTAAAACACTTTTACTATTTTGATATAATATTAAAGTGGACGATTAAGTTGATTCTACTTAATTATTTTCTAATTGATATGAAATTATTTTAAATTAGATATTTGTGGATATCTTGAAACCGAAAACCTATTATAAGGGTTTGGTTATAAATAAGATGATGAGTGAAAATTTATTCAAATTATTTTAAATAATATTATTCTCCTATCAAATCAAAAGGATAGAATCTATTAGCTTTGTAATCTCACTTTGACTTAATTATTCAAGTGATGTACTATACTTATAAAATTTTTTCTAAAATTAAATATAAGTCCAAAGAGTTAATTATTATCTTTATATTCTATAAAATAATAAAATAAAAAGGTAAAAGAGGCAAAAACCGAGATAGCAGCCAATGAGGTTCGAACTTGCGACTTCAAATCGCAATTAGGTTCACCCGCCCACTAAGCTGCCAACCTCGGCTTAATTAATATACCATTAAAAATAATTTTATTCTTATCAAAGGTAGTACGGAAAACTTGTCAAAGTAATTAACTAAAATACTAATTCGAATTTTAAATTACTTTTTTACTTGCTACTTGTTAATTTACATGTAGTACCTACCTTTGTGATAATGATATTTGTGACTATGTTAAATCCTTGATTTATTGAGAATTATTATTAAATTATGGATTTAGATAAAGTAATTAAAAATATACTGCATGTGACTGAATAATCCCGCTTTTGATTCATCACCCGGGGACATTGTAGGTTGTTATTAAAAATGTCTTATTTCCATATAAGGTACCCTTGGGAATGTAAAAGGGTGAGAAGAAATTAAGGCACTCGGTGCTAAAGTTATTTTTGGCAATGGGGTGATGGGTGGGTAGAAATGGCCTTTTAGATGAAGATGGGAACATATGCATTTTATTTGGGAGATGCTCCCTTTTGACCTGGCCAGTCAGGTAGCCGGTCGCAACGGCTAGGTTTTGGTGGGTGAAACCGTCGGAATGCATTGGATGCTAAGCTCATAAAGTCACTGGTTCCCAAGGCTGGGGGTAAATGAGGATAGGAGTATGATTATCTTAGGAGGATTTAGATTAAACTCCTTTACCAAAATTTTTTTTTTTGGTAAGTAAGTGAAATTGGATTATAGGGGAAAATTTACATCATCTAGGGGGCATTCCCTCGTATACTGTACAATCTATACATAATTACTTAATGGGATCTCCCATCTATTACAAAAGTTAAGATTTTCATCATTGAGCTTAAAAGCATACACTTGAGAAGCTTTTACTCTAACAACATGTTTGATTTCCTTAAGCAGCATAGTTGTGGTTGATGAAGTCCCCATGAAGATTCGAGCATTCCTTTCTTTCCATATATAGTAAACCAAGGCAGACCAAGCTATCTTGCATGGTGTACTAATGAAGCATTTGTTACTATGATTGGCAACCTCTCTTGCTTATGTATGAATGATGTGTTGGAATTATTTAATTATATCTAGTTCCTCTTGATGAAAATTTAATATATATATATATATATATATATATGAAACCTGTATCGCTACGGGGTTTTATCCCGAAACCTTGAAGATCTGAATCTGAGATCCCTACCACTGCGACACGGACTTCATTGTGGTACACACATCAATATTTAACTATTTTTACATGTAAGTAAAATAGTAGTTACGATGACGGTTTCATCGAACCGTTGTAAATATAATTTACATTATTCAGTTGGGATCTATTGAATTAATTGTTGCATAAGTAGTATGCCACCTAATCACATTCACTGTAGTGGGTCACTTAATACAGTGTAGCATTACAATCACTGCATATAGGCACCTAGGAGATTCTGATTACTGGGCTTTAGTAGCTCACCCCTTGTGGGAATATTTTTTTCAGGATATTAAGTACAGGGATACTGAAGATGAGCTTGAAAGAGATTAATTTCTCTTAAATATTCCATCAGAAGAGTTATCTATTTCTTTTTCTTTCCTGCACAGAGCTGGAAGACTTTATTTTTGTGGTCTGTAATAATAATTGTTGGATGATTGTAATTATTAAGTTTAGACCTAATTTGCTTTATTTGGTATGTAATGTTAATCGCGTGGTTGGGACGCTTAGATGGCTCTGTAATATTTTTCTCTATCTTTATTTTGTGCCTTGTAGTTGAAATCTCATCAACTTATTCATTCTAATGACTTATAAATATTATTTGGGATAAACAATGGATTTTGAATATCTTAAAATTTTCGTGTGGTTCAACCCCAGTTTGGAGAAAAAAATTTTTGGGTGTGACAGCGTGTTATTATCATCTTATTTTTATACCCAACAAATAAATCCCAAGTCACCCCTAGGCATTCGGTTATGAAAATCCAGGGCGTGACACGTGATCTGCGTATTTAAATTTAAAATGGCCAAAACTTGGTGCTCGGGTGTCCGATTACAATGATATTTGTCTTCATTTTTTTTTATTTTTACGCGATCTACATATCCAAATTAAAAATGCCTATAACTTGGCACTCGGGTGTTTGGTTGGAGAAAAATTTTTGTTCATTTTTTTTTGTATTTTAGCGTGATCTGCGCATTTAAATTAAAAACAGCCAAAATTTGGTGGTCGAGTGTCCGATTACAATGATATTTGTCTTCATTTCTTGTATTTTACGCGATTTACGAATCCAAATTAAAAACGGCTATAAGTTGGCACTCGGGTGTCTGGTTAGAGTAATATTTTTGTTCATTTTTTGTATTTTTTCGTGATCTGCGCTTTTAAATTAAAAACGGCACTTACCAGAAAAAATAAATCAAAAAGGGCCAAAACTCGGCGCTCGAGTATCCGATTACAATGATATTTGTCTTCATTTTTTTATTTTGATGCGATTTACGAATCTAAATTAAAAAAGGCTATAAGTTGGCGCTCGGGTGTCTAGTTAGAGAAATATTTTTGTTCATTTGAGTGTAGATCACGAAAAAATAAAACAAATGAACAAAAATATTACTCTAACCAGACACCCAAGTGCCAAGTTATAGCCGTTTTTAATTTGGATTCATAAATCGCGTAAAAATACAAGAAATGAAGACAAATATCATTGTAAGCGGACACTCGAGCGCCAAGTTTTGGCCATTTTTGTTTTATCGGGCACTCGGGTGTCTGGTTAGAGTAAACTTTTTGTTCATTTTTTATTTTTTTACGTGATCCGCGCATTTAAATTAAAAATGGCCAAAACATAGTGCTCGGGTGTCCGATTACAATGATATTTGTCTTTATTTTTTCATATTTTTATGTGATCTACAATTCCAAATTAGAAACGGCTATAAGTTGGCACTCGGGTGTTTGGTTAGAATAATATTTTTGTTCATTTTTTGTATTTTTACGTGATCTACGCATTTAAATTAAAAATGGCCAAATCTTGGTACTCGGGTGTCCGATTACAATGATATTTGTCTTCATTTTTTGAATTTTTGCGCGATCTACAAATCCAAATTAAAAACGGCTATAATTTGGCCCTCGGGTGTCTGGTTAAAGAAATATTTTTTATTCATTTTTTGTATTTTTACTTGATCTGCACATTTAAATTAAAAAAGAACAAAACTTGGCGCTCGGTTGTCCGATTACAATGATATTTGTCTTCATTTTCTATATTTTTACGTGATCTACGAATCGAAATTAAAAACGGCTATAACTTGTTGCTCGGGAGTCTGGTTAGACTAATATTTGTTTTCAGTTTTTATATTTATCCGTGATTTGCGCATTTAAATTAAAAACGGCGAAAACTTGGCGCTCGGGTGTCTGGTTAGAGCAACATTTTTGTTTATTTTTTGTATTGCTACGTGATCTGTGGATCAGAATTAAAAACGGCCAACACTTGGTGCTCGGGTGTCCGATTACAATGATATTTATCTTTATTTACTGTATTTTTGCGTGATCTACGAGTCTAAATTAGAAACGGTTATAACTTGGCACCCGGGTGTCTGGTTAGAGTAATATTTTTCTTCATTTTTTGTACTTTTACGTGATCTGAGCATTCAAATTAAAAACGGCCAAAACTTGGCGCTCAGGTATCCGATTATGATGATATTTGGCTTCATTTTTTGTATTTTTACGCGATCTACGAATCCAAATTAAAAACGGCTATAACCTGGTGCTCGGGTGTCTGGTTAGAGTAATATTTTTGTTCATTTTTATATTTGTACGTGATCTGCGCATCTAAATTAAAAACGGCCGAAACTTGGCAGTCGGGTGTCCGATTACAATGATATTTATCGTCATTTATTGTATTTTTACGCGACCTACGAATCCTAATTAAAAATGGCTATAAGTTGGTGCTCGGGTGTCAGGTTAGAGCAATATTTTATTTTTTTTTGTATTTTAACGTGATCTGCGCATTTAAATTAAAAACGTCTAAAACTTGGTGCTTTGGTGTTCGATTACAATGATATTTGTCTTTATTTTTTGTATTTTTACCCGATCTACGAATCAAAATTAAAAACAGCTATAACTTGGCACTCGGGTGTCTGGTTAGAGCAATATTTTTGTTTATTTTGTGTATTTCTACGTGATCTGTGGATCGAAATTAAAAATGGCCAAAACCTGGTGCTCGAGTGTCCGATTACAATGATATTTGTCTTTATTTTTGTTATTTTTACGTGATCTATGAATCTAAATTAAAAATAGCTATAACTTGGCGCTCGGGTGTCTGGTTAGAGTAATATTTTTATTCATTTTTTGTATTTTTACGTGATCTACGCGTCTAAATTAAAAACGGCCAAAACTTGGTGGCCGGGTGTTCGATTACAATAATATTTGTCGTCATTTACTGTATTTTTACACGATCTACGAATCCTATTTAAAAACGGCCATAAGTTGGTGCTTGAGTGTCTGGTTAGGACAATTTTTTTGTTTATTTTTTGTATTTTAACGTGATCTGCGCATTTAAATTAAAAACGAACAAACTTGGCGCTCGGGGGTCTGATTATAATGATATTTGTCTTCATTTTTTGTATTTTTATGTGATCTGTGAATCCAAATTAAAAACGGCTATAACTTGGCACTAGGGTATCCGGTTAGAGTAATATTTTTGACAATTTTTTGTATTTTTACATGGTCTGTGCATTTAAATTAAAAATGGCCAAATCTTGGTGCTCGGGTGTCCGATTACAATGATATTTGTCTTTTTTTTGTATTTTTACGCGATCTACAAATCTAATTTAAAAACGGCGATAACTTGGCGCTTGGGTGTCTGGTTAGAGCAATAGTTTTGTTCATTTTTTGTATTTTTATGCGATCCATGCATTTAAATTTAAAACAGCCAAAACTTGGCGCTCGGGTGTCCGATTACAATGATATTTGTCTTCATTTTTTGTATTTCTACGCGATCTACGAATCCAAATTAAAAACGGCTATAACTTTGCGCTCGTGTGTCTGGTTAGAGCAATATTTTTGTCTATTTTTTCTATTCTTACATGATTTGCGTATCGAAATTAAAAATGATCAAAATTTGGTGCTCAGGTGTCAGATTACAATGATATTTTTTATTGTATTTTTACGCGATTTACGAATCCAAATTAAAAACGGCTATAAATTGGCGCTTGGGTGTCTAGTTAGAGTAATATTTTTCTTCATTTTTCTTTATTTTTACGTGATCTGCGCATTTAAATTTAAAACAGCCAAAACATGGTGCTTGGGTGTCCGATTACAATGATATTTGTCTTTATTTTTTTAATTTTTACGCAATCTATGAATCCAAATATAAAATTGCTATAACTTGGTGCTCGGGTGTCTGGTTAGAGTAATATTTTTGTTCATTTTTTGTATTTTTCGGTGATCTGCACATTTAAATTAAAAACAGCCAAAATTTTGTGCTCGGGTGTCCAATTTCAATGACATTTGTCTTTATTTTTTGTATTTTTATGCGATCTACAAATCAAATTTAAAAACGATTGAACTTGGTGCTCGGGTGTCTGGTTAGGGTAACATTTTTTTTCAGTTTCTGTATTTTTAAGTGATCTGCACATTTAAATTAAAACTGACCAAAACTTGGCGCTCTGGTGTCCAATTACAATGATATTTGTCTTTATTTTTTGTATTTTTACGCGATCTATGAATCGAAATTAAAAATGGCTATAACTTGGCGCTCTGGTGTCCGGTTAGAGCAATAATTTTGTTTATTTTTTGTATTTCTACGTGATTTGTGTATCGAAATTAAAAATGGTCAAAATTTGGTGCTCGGGTGATCGATTACAATGATATTTGTCTTCATTTTTTGTATTTTTACGCGATCTACGAATTCAAATTAAAAATGGCTATAACTTGGCACTCGAGTGTCTGGTTAGAGTAATATTTATTTTTTCATTTCATATATTTTTACATGATATGTGCATTTCAATTAAAAACGGCGAAAACTTGGTGCTCAGGTGTTTGGTTAGAGCAATATTTTTGTTCATTTATTGTATTTTTACGTGATCTACGCATTTAAATTAAAAACGAACAAAAGTTGGCGCTCGGTTGTCCGATTACAATGATATATGTCTTCATTTTTTGTATTTTTACACGATCTAAGAATCCAAATTAAAAACAGTTATAACTTGGCGCTCAGGTGTCTGGTTAGTGTAATATTTTTTTTTCATTTTTTGTATTTATACGTGATATGCACATTTAAATTAAAAACCGCAAAAACTTGGTGGTCGGGTGTCTAGTTAGAGCAATATTTTTGTTTATTTTTTGTGTTTCTACGTGATCTGTGGATCAGAATTAAAAACGGCTAAAACTTGGCACTCGAGTGTCCGATTACAATGATATTTGTTTTTATTTACTATATTTTTACGTGATCTGCGAGTCCAAATTAGAAACAGCTATAAGTTGGTACTCGGGTGTCCAGTTAAAGTATTATTTTTGTTCATTTTTTATATTTTTCCGTGATCTGCACATTTAAATTAAAAACAGCCAGAACTTGGTACTCGGATGTCCGATTATAATGATATTTGTTTTCAATTTTTTTATTTTTACGCGATCTACGAATCGAAATTTAAAATAGCTACAAATTGGCGCTCGGGTGTCTGATTAGAGTAATACTTTTGTTCATTTTTTGTATTTTTACGTGATCTGCGCATCTAAATTAAAAATGGCCAAAATTGGGTGGCCAGGTGTCCGATTACAATGATATTTATCGTCATTTACTGTATTTTTACGCGACCTACGAATCCTAATTAAAAACGGCTATAACTTGGTGCTCGGGTGTTTGGTTAGAGCAATATTTTTGCTCTTTTTTTGTATTTTAACGTGATCTGCGCATTTAAATTAAAAACGACCAAAACTTGGCGCTCTGTGTCCGATTACAATAATATTTGTCATTTTTTTTGTATTTTTAAGTGATCTACGAATCGAAATTAAAAACAGCTATAACTTGGCACACGGGTGTACGGTAAGTGCAATATTTTTGTTTATTTTATGTATTTCTACGTGATTTGTGGATCAAAATTAAAAAAGGCCAAAACCTGGCGCTCAGGTGTCTGATTACAATGATATTTGTCTTTATTTTTTATATTTTTACGTGATTTACGAATCTAAATTAAAAACAGTTATAACTTGGCACTCAGGTGTCTGGTTAGAGTAATATTTTTGTTCATTTTTTGTATTTCTACGTGATCTGCGCATCAAAATTAAAAACGGCCAAAACTTGGTGGCCGGATGTCCGATTATAATGATATTTGTTGTCATTTATTGTGTTTTTACGTGATCTATGTATCCTATTTAAAAACGGCTATAAGTTGGTGCTCAGGTGTCCGGTTAGGACAATATTTTTGTTTATTTTTTGTATTTTAACGTGAACTGCGTATTTAAATTAAAAACGACCAAAACTTGGCGCTCGGGGGTTTGATTATAATGATATTTGTCTTCATTTTTTGTTTTTTATGTGATCTACGAATCCAAATTAAAAACGGCTATAACTTGGCGCTAGGGTGTCCGATTAGAGTAATATTTTTGTTCATTTTTTGTATTTTTACATGGTCTGCGCGTTCAAATTAAAAATGGCCAAATCTTGGTGCTTAGGTGTCCGATTACAATGATATTTGTCTTTATTTTTTGTATTTTGGCGCAATCTACGAATCTAATTTAAAAACGGCTATAACTTGGTACTTGGGTGTTTGGTTAGAGCAATAGTTTTGGTCATTTTTTGTATTTTTATGGGATTCGCGCATTTAAATTTAAAACGGCCAAAACTTGGCGCTCGGGGGTCCGATTACAATGATATTTGCCTTCGTTTTTGGTTTTTTATACGATCTACGAATCCAAATTAAAAACGACTATAACTTGGTGCTAGGATTTCCGGTTAGAGTAATATTTTTGTTCATTTTTTGTATTTTTACATGGTCTGCGCGTTCAAATTAAAAACGGCCAAATCTTGGTGCTCGGGTGTCGATTACAATGATATTTGTCTTCATTTTTTGAATTTTTGCACGATCTACAAATCCAAATTAAAAACGGCTATAACTTGGCCCTTGGGTGTCTGGTTAGAGAAATATTTTTGTTCATTTTTTTGTATTTTTACGTGATTTGCCCTTTTAAATTAAAAATGGACAAAACTTGGCGCTCGGTTACACGTTTACAATGTTATTTGTCTTCATTTTCTATATTTTTATGTGATCTATGAATCGAAATTAAAAACGGCTATAACATGCCGCTCGGGAGTCTGGTTAGACTAATATTTGTTTTCAGTTTTTATATTTATCCGTGATTTGCGCATTTAAATTAAAAACATCGAAAACTTGGCGCTCGAGTGTCTGGTTAGAGCAACATTTTTCTTTATTTTTTGTATTTATACGTGATCTGTGGATAGGAATTAAAAACGGCTAAAACTTGGCGCTCGGGTGTCCGATTATAATGATATTTGTCTTTATTTACTGTATTTTTGCGTGATCTACGAGTCCAAATTAGAAACGGCTATAATTTGACACTCGGGTATCCGGTTAGAACAATATTTTTGTTTATTTTTTGTACTTTTACGTGATCTGCGCATTAAAATTAAAAATGGTCAAAACTTGGCGCTCGGGTGTCCGATTACAATGATATTTGGCTTCATTTTTTGTATTTTTACACGATCTACAAATCCAAATTAAAAACGGCTATAACTTGGCGCTTGGGTGTCTAGTTAGGGTAATATTTTTGTTCTTTTTTTGTATTTTTACGTGATCTGCGCATCTAAATTAAAAACGGTCAAAACTTGGTGGCCTGGTGTCCGATTACAATAATATTTATCGTCATTTATTGTATTTTTACGCGACCTATGAATCCTAATTAAAGATGGCTGTAAGTAGGTGTTCGGTTGTCCGGTTAGGGTAATATTTTTATTTTTTTTGTATTTTAACATGATCTGCGCATTTAAATTAAAAACAACCAAACCTTGGCGCTCTGGCGTTCGATTACAATGATATTTGTCGTTATTTTTTGTATTTTTATCCGATCTACGAATCGAAATTAAAAACAGCTATAACTTGGCGCTCGGTGTCTGGTTAGAGCAATATTTTTGTTTATTTTGTGTATTTCTGCGTGATCTGTGGATCGAAATTAAAAACGGCCAAAACCTGGTGCTCGGGTGTCCGATTACAATGATATTTGTCTTTATTTTTTATATTTTTACGTGATCTACGAATCTAAGTTAAAAATAGCAATAACTTGGCGCTCGGGTGTCTGGTTAGAGTAATATTTTTCTTCATTTTTTGTATTTTTACATGATCTGTGCATCTAAATTAAAAACGGCCAAAACTTGGTGGCCAGGTGTTCATTTACAATGATATTTATCGTCATTTATTGTATTTTTACGTGATCTACGAATCCTATTTAAAAACGGCTATAAGTTGGTGCTCGAGTGTCTGGCTAAGACAATATTTTTGTTTATGTTTTGTATTTTAACATGGTTTGCGCATTTAAGTTAAAAACGGCCAAACTTGGCACTCGGCGGTCCGATTATAATGATATTTGTCTTCTTTTTTTGTATTTCTATGCGATCTACAAATCCAAATTAAAAACGACTATAACTTGGCGCTATGGTGTCCGGTTAGAGTAATATTTTTGACAATTGTTTGTATTTTTACATGGTCTGAGCATTTAAATTAAAAATGGCAAATTCTTGGTGCTCGGGTGTCTGATTACAATGATATTTATCTTTTTTTTTTTGTATTTTTGCGCGATCTACGAATCTAAATTAAAAACGGCTATAATTGGCGCTCGGGTGTTTGGTTAGAGCAATAGTTTCGTTCATTGTTTGTATTTTTACGTGATCCGCGCATTTAAATTTAAAACGACCAAAACTTGGCGCTCGGGTGTCCGATTACAATGATATTTGTCTTCATTTTTTGTATTTTTACGTGATCTACAAATCTAAATTAAAAACGGCTATAACTTTGCGCTCGTGTGTCTGGTTGGAGCAATATTTTTATTCATTTTTTCTATTTTTAGATGATTTGAGTATCGAAATTAAAAACGGTCCAAATTTGGTTCTTGGGTGTCCGATTACAATGATGTTTATCTTCATTTTTTGTATTTTTACGCGATCTACGAATCTAAATTAAAAACGGTATAACTTGGTGCTTGGGTGTCTAGTTAGAGTAATATTTTTCTTCATTTTTTTATTTTTACGTGATCTGCGCATTTAAATTTAAAATGGCCAAAACATGGTGCTTGGGTGTCCGATTACAATGATATTTGTCTTTATTTTTTTAATTTTTACGCGATCTATGAATCCAAATATAAAAGGGTGTCTAGTTAGAGTAATATTTTTCTTCATTTTTTTTATTCTTACGTGATCTGCGCATTTAAATTTAAAATGGCCAAAACATAGTGCTTGGGCGTCCGATTACAATGATATTTGTCTTTATTTTTTTAATTTTTATGCGATCTTTGAATCCAAATATAAAAGGGTGTCTAGTTAGAGTAATATTTTTCTTCATTTTTTTTATTTTTACGTGATCTACGTATTTAAATTTAAAATGGCCAAAACATGGTGCTTGAGTGTTCGATTACAATGATATTTGTCTTTATTTTTTTAATTTTTACACGATCTATGAATCCAAATATAAAATGGCTATAACTTGGTGCTCGGGTGTCTAGTTAGAGTAATATTTTTGTTTTTTACTTACCAAAAAAAAAATATTTTTGTTTTCTTTGGGTATTTTTTTGTTATCTGCACATTTAAATTAAAAACAGCCAAAATTTGGTGCTCGAGTGTCCAATTTCAATGACATTTGTCTTCATTTTTTGTATTTTTATGCGATCTACAAATCAAAATTAAAAACGGTAGAACTTGGCACTTGGGTGCCTGGTTAGTGTAATATTTTTTTTTCATTTTTTGTATTTTTAAGTTATCTGCGCATTTAAATTAAAAACGACTAAAATTTGGCGCTCCGGTGTCCGATTACAATGATATTTGTCTTTATTTTTTGTATTTTTACGCGATCTATGAATCGAAATTCAAAACGGCTATAACTTGGCGCTGGGGTGTCCGGTTAGAGCAATATTTTTGTTTATTTTTTGTATTTCTACGTGATTTGTGTATCGAAATTAAAAAAGGTCAAAATTTGGCACTCAGGTGCCCGATTATAATGATATTTGTCTTCATTTTTTATATTTTTACGCGATCTACGAATCCAAATTAAAAATGGCCATAACTTGGCGCTCGAGTGTCTGGTTATAGTAACATTTTTTTTTTCATTTTATGTATGTTTACGTGCTATGTGCATTTAAATTAAAAAGGGCAAAAACTTAGTGCTCGGGTGTCTGGTTACAATGATACTTGTCTTCATTTTTTTTATTTATACGTGATATGCGCATTTAAATTAAAAACCGCGAAAACTTGGCGCTCGGGTTCTGGTTAGAGCAATATGTTTGTTTATTTTTTGTATTTCTACGTGATATGTGGATCGGAATTAAAAACGGCCAAAACTTGACGCTCGGGTGTCCGATTACAATGATATTTATTTTTATCTACTATATTTCTACGTGATCTACGAGTCCAAATTAGAAATGGCTATAACTTGGTACTCGGGTGTCCAGTTAGAGCAATATTTTTGTTCATTTTTTGTATCTTTTCATGATCTACACATTTAAATTAAAAATAGCCAGAACTTGGTGCTTGGGTGTCCGATTATAATGATATTTATCTTCAATTTTTTTATTTTTACGCAATCTACGAATCAAAATTTAAAATAGCTATAACTTGGCGCTCGGGTGTCTAGTTAGAGTAATATTTTTGTTCATTTTTTGTATTTTTACGTGATTTGCGCATCTAAATTAAAAACGGCCAAAACTTGGTGGCCGGGTGTCCGATTATAATGATATTTATCGTCATTTATTGTATTTTTATGTGACCGATGAATCCTAATTAAAAACTACTATAAGTTGGTGCTCGGGTGTCCGGTTAGAGCAATATTTTTGTTTATTTTTGTATTTTAACGTGATCTGCGCATTTTTTTTGGTGACCCAGAACCCGGCCGGTTTATTACAGCCCTCAACGGACCGTGTAGCCGACCAGTAAACAGCCAAAACTTGGCGCTCTAGTGTCCGATTACAATAATATTTGTTGTTATTTTTTGTATTTTTAAGCGATCTACGAATCGAATTAAAAACAGCTATAACTTGGCGCTTGGGTGTCCGGTTAGAGCAATATTTTTGTTTATTTTATGTATTTTACGTGATATGTGGATCGAAACTAAAAACGGCCAAAACCTGGCGCTCGGGTGTCCGATTACAATGATATTTGTCTTTATTTTTTATATTTTTACGTGATCTACGAATGTAAATTAAAAACAGCAATAACTTGGCGCTCGGGTGTCTGGTTAAAGTAATATTTTTGTTCATTTTTTGTATTTTTACGTGATTTGCGCTTCTAAATTAAAAAGGGCCAAAACTTGGTAGCCGGGTGTCCTATTACAATGATATTTGTCGTCATTTATTGTATTTTTAAGCGATCTACGTATCCTATTTAAAAACGGCTATAAGTTGGTGATTACACTTGAAAAGTGTAATTACAAACTCCCTAACTCAACACTTATTCATGCATTAAAATAAGTAAAGTTGAAGTTTTAGTGTTATTGTGTTACTTATACTTTTATTGTTTTATTTGTAGGAAAAAGGGCAAGGATGTCGAAGTTTATAGCTATGGAGAGGACCAAGAAGACAAAGAAAAAGTCATGGTTCGAACCTCATCTTCGATGGAAAAGACTAGCCCAAAGACCCAACCAAGAGAAGGAAAGAAAGCAATGAAGGAGAAACTAGACGGTCCCGACCGTCACCCAGACGGTCGGGACCACAGAAAGTACAAAACTTCAGACGGTCCCGACCCCCTCTCCAGATGGTCGGGACCACCCGTGATTTACAATAGCCACGTGAAAGCTCCTTTTCTAGGGTTTGGTGGCATCTTTTTAAAGAGCGATTGCACGGCCATGAAGGGGGATGCCTCTTTTTGATTACTACACTTTAGATTGAGAGTTAGATTAGGTTTTGATTAATTTTAGAGTGATTTGTACACTTGGACGTGTGGATTTATAGAGGTTTTTGGAGTTTTCATCATTGTCTTCACATTACTTGTTCATCTTTTCTTTTACATCCGAGTTACATTGTAAGTTGCACTTCGATTTACTTCGATTTATTTCGATTTACTTCGTAATATAATGTTTTGCTTGTTTCGATTCCTTTTTCGCATGATGGAATGTCTTTTTATCGTTTTTGTGATGTTTAAAGTAGTTTTAGCGTAAAACCCTAGTTCTTGATTCAACGAATCAAGAATGGGTAGTTCATGAAAAACCTTGGGGTGTTAGTAGACCCTTCGCGTGGGTTGTGAGAGCTCATACGTTAGGATGTACCGTGTTAAAATCTATTTTCAACTTGTTTCGAAAACATTCGAAAACCGAAAATCTTTAACCACACTCGTTTGAAGTCACTGGTATGGGTTTTCGAATATAACCGTTTACATACTTTCAAATAAGGTTAAAAATAGGTTTCGAATTCATTTCTAGTTTCGTTTGTTTGAAAAACTTTTGGAAACAAAGGTCTTTAACCATATCCGCTTGAGATCACTGGTACTGACCTTTAATTAAAATATTCTTAACACTTTTCGAATTAAACCCTAATCTAGATTTGAATAAAAACATCCCAAGGTAAAGTAGTGAACTACCCGGACTTGAAAGTTGGATCAAGAACCTTTTTAGTATTGTGCTTGTTATTTAATTTAATTTATGAGTTGATTTATTCGCTTTAGAATTTAGAGTAGATGCTTTGTTGCACTTTAAAATTAAATTGAATTTCTTTAATTAATATTTAATTCAGTTAGAACCTAAAACAAAAGTTTGAGTTGTTGAAAAATTAGTTTAAATTAATTTAGGTTCACCTACTAATTAAGAGAACAAGTCTAGAACTTTTAACAAAGCCCTCCCGTGGATTCGACCTCGGACTTACCGAGTTTTAAAACTACGACTGCCCTCTTGCACTTGAGAGGTAGAACCCGAAACACTTTTTAGGGTCGATCAGTAGGTGCTCGGGTGTCTGGTTAGAACAATATTTTTGTTTATTTTTTGTATTTCAACGTGAACTGCGCATTAAAATTAAAAACCGCCAAAACTTGGCGCTCGGGTGTCCGATTACAATGATATTTGTCTTCATTTTTTCATTTTTTATGCAATCGACGAATCCAAATTAAAAATGGCTATAACTTGGCGCTAGGGTGTCCGGTTAGAGTAATATTTTTTTTTTATTTTTTGTAATTTTACATGGTCTGCGCGTTCAAGTTAAAAACAGCCAAATCTTGGTGCTTGGGTGTCCGATTACAATGATATTTATCTTTATTTTTTGTATTTTGGCGCGATCTACAAATCTAATTTAAAAACGGCAACAACTTGGTGCTCTGTTGTTTAATTAGAGCAATAGTTTTGGTCATTTTTTGTATTTTAACGTGATCCACGCATTTAAATTTAAAACGGCCAAAACTTGGCGCTCGGGGGTCTAATTACAATGATATTTGTTTTCGTTTTTATTTTTTTATGCGACTACGAATCTAATTTAAAAACAGGTATAACTTGGCGCTAGGGTTTCCAGTTAGAGTAATATTTTTATTCATTTTTTGTATTTTTACATGGTCTGAACGTTCAAATTAAAAACGGCCAAATCTTGGTGCTCGAGTGTATGATTTACAATGATATTTGTCTTTATTTTTTTGTATTTTTACACGATCTACGTATCCTATTTAAAAACGGCTATAAGTTGGTGCTCGGATGTCTAGTTAGAATAATATTTTTGTTTATTTTTGTATTTTAACGTGAACTACGCATTTAAATTAAAAACCGCCAAAAGTTGGCGCTCGGGGGTCCGATTATAATGATATTTGTCTTCGTTTTTTGTTTTTTATGCGATCGATGAAACCAAATTAAAAATGGCTATAACTTGGCGTTAGGGTGTCCCGTTAGAGTAATATTTTTGTTTATTTTTTGTATTTTTACATGATCTGCGCGTTCAAGTTAAAAACAACCAAATCTTGGTACTCGGGTGTCTGATTACAATGATATTTGTCTTTATTTTTTGTATTTTGGCACGATCTACGAATCTAATTTAAAAATGGCTATAACTTGGCGCTCAGATGTTTGGTTAGAGCAATAGTTTTGGTCATTTTTTGTATTTTTACGCAATCCGCGCATTTAAATTTAAAACGGCCAAAACTTGGCGCTCAAGTGTCCGATTACAATGATATTTGTCTTCATTCTTTTGTATTTTTACGCGATCTATGATTCCAAATTAAAAACGGATATAACTTAGCGCTCGTGTGTCTGGTTGGAGAATTATTTTTGTTAATTTTTTTTTATTTTTCCATGATTTGCGTATTGAAATTAAAAACGGTCAAAATTTGGCACTCGGGTGTTTGACTACAATGATATTTGTCTTCATTTTTTGTATTTTTACACGATCTACGAATCCAAATTAAAAATGGCTATAACTTGGCACTCGGGTGTCTAGTTAGAGTAATATTTTTCTTCATGTTTTTGTATTTTTACGTGATCTGCGCATTTAAATTTAAAACAGCCAAAACATGTTGCTTGGGTGTCGGATTACAATGATATTTGTCTTTATTTTTTTAATTCTTATGCAATCTATGAATCCAAATATAAAACGGCTATAACTTGGCGCTCGGATGTCTGGTTAGAGTAATATTTTTGTTCATTTTTTGTATTTTTTCATGATCTGCACATTTAAATTAAAAACGGTCAAAATTTGGTGCTCGGGTGTCCAATTTCAATGACATTTGTCTTCATTTTTTGTATTTTTATGCGATCTATGAATCAAAATTAAAAACGGCAAAACTTGGCACTCGAGTGTCTGGTTCAAGTAATATTTTTTTTCATTTTTTGTATTTTTAAGTGATCTGTTCATTTAAATTAAAAACGACCAAAACTTTGCACTCTGGTGTCCTATTACAATGATATTTGTCTTTACATCTTGTATTATTACGCGATCTACGAATCAAAATTAAAAACGGTTATAACTTGGCACTCGGGTGTCCGGTTAGAGCACTATTTTTGTTTATTTTTTGTATTTCTACGTGATTTGTGTATCTAAATTAAAAGGGTCAAAATTTGGCACTCGGGTTTCCGATTACAATGATATTTGCCTTCATTTTTTGTATTTCTATGTGCTCTTCGAATCCAAATTAAAAATGACTATTACTTGGCGCTCGGGTGTCTGATTAGAGTAATATTTTTTTTCATTCTACGTATTTTACGTGATATGCGCATTTAAATTAAAAAAGGCGAAAACTTGGCGCTCGGGTGTCTAGTTAGAACAATATTTTTATTTCAATCTTTGTATTTTTTCGTGATCTGCGCATTTAAATTAAAAATGGACAAAACTTGGTGCTAGGTTGTCCGATTACAATGATATTTGACTTCATTTTTTGTATTTTTATGCGATCTACGAATCCAAATTAAAAACGGCTATATCTTGGCGCTCGGGTGTCCGTAGAGCAATATTTGTGTTTATTTTTTGTATTTCTACGTGATTTGTGTATCAAAATTAAAAAGGGTCAAAATTTGGCGCTCGGGTGTCCGATTGTAATGATATTTGTCTTCATTTTTTGTGTTTTTACGCGATCTACAAATCCAAATTAAAAACGGTTATAACTTGGCGCTCGGGTGTCTAGTTAGAGTAATATTTTTCTTCATTTTTATTATTTTTACGTGATCTGCGCATTTAAATTTAAAACGACCAAAACATAGTGCTTAGGTGTCCGATTACAATGATATTTGTCTTTATTTCTATAATTCTTACGCAATCTACGAATCCAAGTTAAAAACGGCTATAACTTGGCACTTGGGTGTTTGGTTAGAGTAATATTTTTGTTCATTTTTTGTATTTTTTCGTGATATGCGCATTTAAATTAAAAACGAAAAAAATTTGGTGCTTGGGTGTCCAATTTCAATGACATTTGTCTTCATTTTTTGTATTTTTACGCGATCTACGAATCCAAATTAAAAACGGCTAGAACTTGGCGCTCGAGTGTCTAGTTAGGATACTTTTTTCTTTCACCTTTTGTATTTTTATGTGATCAGCGCATTTAAATTTAAAACGGCCAAATTTCATGCTCAGGTGTCCGATTACAATGATATTTGTCTTCATTTTTTTTTATTTTTATGTGATCTACGAATCCAAATTAAAAACACCTATAACTTGGCGCTCGGGTGTTTGGTTAGAGAAATATTCTTGTTCATTTTTTGTATTTTAGCGTGATCTACACATTTACATTAAAAACAGCCAAAAGTTGGTGGTCGATTGTCCGATTACAATGATATTTGTCTTCATTTTCTGTATTTTTACACGATTTACGAATCCAAATTAAAAACGGCTATAAGTTGGCACTCGGGTGTCTGGTTAGAGTAATATATTTGTTCATTTTTTTGTATTTTTTCGTGATCTACGCTTTTAAATTAAAAAGGGCAAAACTCGGCGCTCAGGTGTGTCCGATTACAATGATATTTGTCTTCATTTTTTATATTTTTATGCGATCTACGAATCCAAATTAAAAACGGCTATAACTAGGGGCTCGGGTGTCCACTTAGATTAATAGTTTTCTTCATTTCTTGTATTTCTCCGTGATCTACGCTTTTAAATTGAAAACGGCCAAAAATCGACGCTCTAGTGTGTCCGATTACAATGATATTTGTCTTCAATTTTTTTATTATTACGTAATCCACGAATCCAAATTAAAAACGCCTATAACTTAGCGCTCGGGTGTTTGGTTAGAGAAATATTTTTGTTCATTTTTTGTATTTTAACGTGATCTGCACATTTAAATTAAAAACAGCCAAAACTTGGTGGTTGAGTGTCCGATTACATTGATATTTGTCTTTATTTTTTTAATTTTACACAATTTACGAATCCAAATTAAAAACGGCTATAAGTTGGCGCTCGAGTGTCTGGTTAGAGTAAAATTGTTGTTCATTTTTTTTTTCTACGTGATCCACGCATTTAAATTGAAGACGGCCAAAACTTAGTGCTCAAGTGTCCGATTACAATGATTTTTTATCTTTATTTTTTCATATTTTTACGTGATCTACGATTCGAAATTAGAAACGGCTATAAGTTGGCGCTCGGGTGTCTGGTTGGAGCAATATTTTTGTTCATTTTTATATTTTATGTGATCTGGGTATTTAAATTTAAAACTACCAAAACTTGGTGCTCAGGCGTCTGATTACAATGATATTTGTCTTCATTTTTTTTATTTTTACGCGATCTACATATCCAAATTAAGAACGCCTATAACTTGGCGCTCGGGTGTTTGGTTAGAAAAATATTTTTGTTCATTTTTTGTATTTTAGCGTGATCTTCGTATTTAAATTAAAAACAGCCAAAACTTGGTGGTCGAATATCCGATTACAATGATATTTGTCTTCATTTTTTTATATTTTTACGCAATTTACGAATCCAAACTAAAAATGGCTATAAGTTGGCGCTCGGTTGTCTGGTTAGAGTAATACTTTTGTTCATTTTCGGTATTTTTTTTGATCTGTGCTTTTAAATTAAAAACGGCACTTACCAAAAAAAATAAATTAAAAACGGCCAAAACTCAGCGCTTGAGTGTCTGATTGCAATGATATTTGTCTTCATTTTTTTATTTTCACGCGATTTACGAATCCAAATTAAAAACGGCTATAAGTTTGCACTCGGTTGTCTGGTTAGAGTAAAATTTTTGTTCAGTTTTTATTTTTTTTTTACGTGATCCATGTATTTAAATTAAAAACGGCTAAAACTTAATGCTCGGGTGTCCGATTACAATGATATTTGTCTTTATTTTTTCATATTTTTACGTGATCTACGATTCCAAACTAGAAATGGCTATAAGTTGGTGCTAGGGTGTCTGGTTAGAATAATATTTTTGTTCATTTTTTATATTTTTACGTGATCTGCACATTTAAATTAAAAACGGCCAAAACTTGGCGCTTAGGTGTCCGATTAAGATGATATTGTTTTTCATTTCCTATATTTTTACACGATCTACGAGTCAAATTAGAAACGGCTATAACTTGGCACTCGGGTGTCCGATTAGAGTAATTTTTTTTGTTCATTTCTTGTATTTTTACGTGATCTGCGCATTAAAATTAAAAACAGCCAAAACTTGGTGCTCCTGTGTCCGATTACAATGATATTTGCCTTCATTTTTTGTATTTTTACGCGATCTACGAATCCAAATTAAAAACGGCTATAACTTGGCGCTCAGGTGTCTGGTTAGAGTAATATTTTTTTTTCATTTTTTGTATTTTTACGTGATATGCGCATTTAAATTAAACACGGTGAAAACTTGGCGCTCGGGGTGTCCGATTACTGTGATATTTGTTTTTATTTACTATATTTTTACATGATCTACGAGTCCAAATTAGAAATGGCTATAACTTGGCACTCGGGTGTCCGGTTAGAGTAATATTTTTGTTTATTTTTTGTATTTTTACGGGATCTACGCATTAAAATTAAAAACAGCCAAAACTTGACGCTCGAGTGTCCGATTAAGATGATATTTGTTTTTATTTCCAATGCTTTTACGTGATCTACGAGTCCGAATTAGAAACAGCTATAACTTGGCACTCGGGTGTCTGGTTGGAGTAATTGTTTTGTTCATTTCTTGTATTTTTACATGATCTGCGCATTTAAATTAAAAACGGCGAAAACATGGCACTCGGGTGTCCAATTACAATGATATTTGTCTTCATTCTCTATATTTTTACGCGATCTACGAATCCAAATTGAAAATGGCTATAGCTTGGTGCTCGGTTGTCTGGTTAGAGTAATATTATTTTTTTCATTTATGTATTTTTACGTGATATACGCATTTAAATTAAAAACGACGAAAATTTGGCGCTCGGGTGTTTGGTTGGAGCAATATTTTTGTTCAGTTTTTATATTTTTACGCGATCTGCGCATTTAAATTAAAGACAGACAAAACTTAGCTCTCAATTGTCTGATTACGATGATATTTGTCTTCATTTTTTGTATTTTTATGCGATCTACGAATCCAAATTAAAAAAGGCTATAAGTCGGCGCTCGGGTGTCTGGTTAGAGTAATATTTTTTTTTTCATTTTATGTATTTTTACGTGATATGCACATTTAAATTAAAACGGCGAAAACTTGGTGCTCGGGTGTCCGATTACAGTGATATTGTTTTTACTTACTATATTTTTAAGTGATCTACGAATCCAAATTAGAAATGGATATAACTTAGCACTCAGGTGTCCGTTTAGAGTAATATTTTTGTTCATTTTTTGTATTTTTACGGGATCTACCCATTAAAATTAAAAACGGCCAAAACTTGGCGCTAGAGTGTCCGATTAAGATGATATTAGTTTTTATTTCCTATGTTTTTTTCGCGATCTATGAGTCCAATTAGAGACAGCTATAACTTGGCACTCAGGTGTCTGGTTGGAGTAATTTTTTTGTTCATTTCTTGTATTTTTACGTGATTTGCGCATTTAGCCCTCAGTGTCCGATTGCAATGATTTTTGTCTTTATTTTCTGTATTTTTACGCTATCTACGAATCGAAATTAAAAACGGCTATAACTTGGCGCTCAGTGTTTGGTTAGAGTAATATTTTTTTTCATTTTTTGTATTTTTACGTGATATACGCATTTAAATTAAAAAGGGCAAAAACTTGGCGCTCGGGCGTCTGGTTATAGCAATATTTTTGTTCATTTTTTGTATTTTTACGTGATCTGCGTATTTAAATTAAAAATGGGCAAAACTTGGCGCTCGGTTGTCCGATTACAATGATATTTGTCTTCATTTTTTGTATTTTTACGCGATCTACGAATCCAATTTAAAAACGGCTATAACTTGGCGCTCGGGTGTCTAGTTAGAGTAATTTTTTTTTCATTTTTTGTATTTTTATGTGATATGCGTATTTAAATTCAAAACGACGAAAGCTTGGCGCTCGGGTGTCTGGTTAGAGCAATATTTTGTTTATTTTTTGTACTTCTACGTGATCTGTGGATCGAAATTAAAAATGGCGAAAACTTGACGCTCGGGTGTCCGATTACAATGATATTTTTTTTATTTACTATAGTTTTACGTGATCTACGCATTAAATTAAAAACGGCCAAAACTTAGCGCTCAGGTGTCCGATTAAGATGATATTTTTTTTATTTCCTATATTTTTACGCGATCTACGAGTCAACATTAGAAATAGCTATAACTTGGCACTCGGGTGTCCGGATAGAGTAATTTTTTTGTTCATTTCTTATATTTTTACGTGATCTGCTCATTAAATTAAAAAGGGCCAAACTTAGCGCTCCGGTGTCCAATTACAATGATATTTGTCTTCGTTTTTTGTATTTTTATGCGATCTATGAATCCAAATTAAAAAGGGCCATAACTTGGCGCTTCGGTGTCTAGTTAGAGTAATATTTTTTTTATTTTTTGTATTTTTACGTGATATGCGCATTTAAATTAAAAACGACGAAAACTTGGCGCTCGGGTGTCCGATTACAGTGATATTTATTTTTATTACTATATTTTTACGTGATCTACGAGTCCAAATTAGAGATGCCTATAACTTGGCACTCGGGTGTCCGGTTAGAGTAATATTTTTATTCATTTTTTATTTTTTTACGGGATCTACGCATTAAAATTAAAAACGGCCAAAACTTGGCGCTCAATTGTCCGATTAATATGATATTTGTTTTTATTCCTTTGTTTTTACGCGATCTACGAGCCCAAATTAGAAATAGCTATAACATGGCACTCGGGTGTCTGGTTGGAGTAATGTTTTTGTTCCTTTCTTGTATTTTTACGGGTTCTGCGCATTAAAATTAAAAACGGTGAAAACTTGGCGCACAGGCATCCGATTACAATGATATTTGTCTTCATTTTTTGTATTTTTACGCGATTTACGAATCGAAATTAAAAATGGCTATAACTTGGCGCTCTGGTGTCTGGTTAGAGTAATATTTTTTTTATTTTTTGTATTTTTACGTGATATACGCATTTAAATTATAAACGGCGAAAACTTAGCGCTCGGGTGTCAGGTTAGAGCAATATTTTGTTCAGTTTTTGTATTTTTACGTGAACTATGCATTTAAATTAAAAACGAATAAAACTTGGCGCTCGGTTGTTTAATTACAATGATATTTGTCTTCATTTTGTGTATTTTTACGCGATCTACGAATCCAATTTAAAAATGGCTATAATTTGGCACTCGGGTGTCTGATTAGAGTAATTTTTTTTTCATTTTTTTTGTATTTTTACGTGATATGCGTATTTAAATTAAAAATAGTGAAAACTTGGCGCTCTAGTGTTGGTTGGAGCAATATTTTTATTTAGTTTTTGTATTTCTATGTGATCCGTGGATCGGAATTAAAAATGGAGAAAACTTGGCGCTCAGGTGTTCGATTACTATGATATTTGTTTTTTATTTTCAATATTTTTACGTGATATATGCATTAAAATTAAAAACGGCCAAAACTTGGCGCTTAGGTGTCCGATTAAAATGATATTTATTTTTATTTCCTATATTTTTACGCAATCTATGAGTCAAAATTAGAAACGGCTATAACTTGGCACTCGGGCGTCTAGTTAGAGTACTTTTTTTGTTCATTTCTTGTATTTTTACGTGATCGGCGCATTAAAATTAAAACGGCCAAAACTTTGCGCTCCGATGTTCGATTACAATGATATTTGTCTTATTTTTTGTATTTTTACGCGATTCACGAATCGAGATTAAAAACGGCTATAACTTGGCACTCAGGTGTCTTGTTAGAGTAATATTTTTTTTCATTTTCTGTCTTTTTACATGATATGCACATTTAAATTAAAAACGGTGAAAACTTGGCACTCGAGTATCCGATTACAGTGATATTTGTTTTTATCTACTATATTTTACGTGATCTACAAGTCCAAATTAGAAATGGCTATAACTGACACTCGGGTGTCTGGTTGGAGTAATATTTTTGTTCTTTTTTTGTATTTTTACGGGTTCTGCACATTAAATTAAAAACGGCTAAAACTTTGCGCTCGAGTGTCCGATTAAAATGGTATTTGTTTTTATTTCCTTTGTTTTTACGTGATCTACGAGTCCAAATTAGAAACAGTTTATAACTTGGCACTCGGGTGTCTGGTTTCAGTAATTTTTGGTTCATTTTTTGTATTTTTACGTGATCTACGCATTAAAATTAAAAATGGCCAAAACTTAGCCCTAAGTGTCCGATTGCAATGATATTTGTCTTCATTTTCTGTATTTTTTACGCGATCTATGAATCGAAATTAAAAACGGCTATAACTGGTGCTTGGGTGTCTGATTAAAGTAATATGTTTTTTTTCATTTTTTGTATTTTTACGTGATATACGCATTTTAAATTAAAAACGGTTGAAAAACTTGGCGCTCGGGTGTCTGGTTAGAGCAATATTTTTGTTCATTTTTTATATTTTCATGTGATCTGCGCATTAAAATTAAAAACGGACAAAACTTGGCGCTTGGTTGTCCGATTACAATGATATTTGTCTTCATTTTTTGTATTTTTACGCGATCTACGAATCCAATTTAAAAACGGCTATAACTTGGTGCTCGGGTGTTAGGTTAGAATAATATTTTTTTCATTTTTTGTATTCTTACGTGATACACGCATTTAAATTAAAAACCTGAAAACTGGCGCTCGGGTGTCTGGTTAGGGCAATATTTTTGTTTACTTTTTGTATTTCTATGTGATCTGTGGATCGGAATTAAAAACAGCCAAAATTTGGCGCTTGGGTGTCTGATTACAATGATATTTATTTTTTATTACTATATTTTTGCGTGATCTACGAGTCCAAATTAGAAACGGCTATAACTTGGCACTCGGGTGTCCGGTTTAGAGTAATATTTTTGTTCATTTTTTGTACTTTTACGAGATTTGCGCATTAAAATTAAAAACGGCCCAAACTTGGCGCTAGGTGTGTCGATTACACTGATATTGTCTTCATTTTTTATCTTTTTACGCGATCTACGAATCCAAATTAAAGATGGCTATAACTTGGTGCTCGGGTGTCTGGTTAGAGTAATATTTTTTTCACTTTTTGTATTTCTATGTGATATGCGCATTTAAATTAAAAAGGGCAAAACTTGGCACTCGGGTGGTCTGGTTAGAACAATATTTTTGTTCATTTTTTATATTTTTACAATGATTTGCGCATTTAAATTAAAAACGGACAAAACTTGGCGCTCGATTGTCTGATTACAATAATATTTGTCTTTATTTTTTGTATTTTACGCGATCTATGGATCCAATTTAAAAACGGCAATAAATTGGCGCTCGGGGTGTCCAGTTAGAGTAATATTATTTTTTTCATTTTTTGTATTTGTTAGTGATATGTGCATTTAAATGAAAAAGGGCGAAAACTTGGCGCTCGGGTGTCTGGTTAGAGCAATATTTTTGTTTACTTTTTGTATTTCTACATGATCTGTGGATCGAAATTAAAAACGGCAAAGCATTGGCGCTCGGATGTCTGATTACAATGATATTTATTTTCATTTACTATATTTTACGTGATCTGCGCAATAATATTAAAAACGGCCAAAACTTGGCGCTCGGGTGTCCGATTAAGATGATATTTGTTTTATTTCCTATATTTTTACGCGATCTACGAGTCAAAATTAGAAATGGCTTTAACTTGGCACTTCGGGCGTCCGGGTTAGAGTAATTTTTTGTTCATTTCTTCTATTTTACGTGATCCGCGTATTAAAATGTAAAAACGGCCAAAACTTGGCCACTCCGGTGTCCGATTATAATGATACTTTGTCTTCATTTTTTTTATTTTTACGCGATCTAGAATCCCAAATTAAAAATGGTTATAACTTGGCACTCAGATGTCTAGTTAGGTAATATTGTTTTTCATTTTTTGTATTTTTACGTGATATGCGCATTTAAATTAAAAAGGGTGAAAACTTGGCGCTCGAGTGTCCGATTACAATGATATTGTTTTTATTACTATATTTTTATGTGATCTACGAGTCCAAATTAGAAACAGCTATAATTTGGCATTCGGGTGTCGGTCAGAGTAATATTTTGTTCATTTTTATATTTTTATGGGATCTGAGCATTAAAATTAAAAAGGGCCAAAATATGGTGCTCGGGTGTCCGATTAAGATGATATGTTTTTATTTCCTATATTTTTACGTGATCTACCAATCTAAATTAGAAACAGCTATAACTTGGCACACGAGTGTTTGGTTAGAGTAATTTTTTGTTCATTTTATGTATTTTTACGTGATCTACGCATTAAAATTAAAAACAGAGAAAACTTGGCGCTAGAATGTTCGATTACAATGATATTTGTCTTCATTTTCTGTATTTTACGCAATCTACGGATCCAAATTAAAAACGGCTATAACATGGCACTCGGGTGTCTGGTTAGAGTAATTTTTTTTATTTTCTGTATTTTTACGTGATATACACATTTAAATTAAAAACGGCGAAAACTTGGTGCTCGGGTGTTTGGTTAGAGCAATATTTTTGTTCATTTTTTGTATTTTTACGTGATCTGCGCATTTAAATTAAAAACAGACAAAACTTGGTGCTCGGTTGTCCGATTACAATGATATTTGTCTTCATTTTTTGTATTTTTACGCGATCTATGAATCCAAATTAAAAATGGCTATAACTTGGCGCTCGGGTGTCTGGTTAGAGTAATTTTTTTTCATTTCTTGTATTTCTATGTGATATGCGCATTTAGATTAAAAACCGCAAAAACTTGGCGCGGGTGTTTGGTTAGAGTAATATTTTTGTTTATTTTTTGTACTTTGCGTGATCTATGGATCGGAATTATAAACGGCCGAAACTTGGCGCTCGGGTGTCTGATTACAATGATATTTGTTTTTATTTACTATATTTTTACGTGATCTACGAGTCTAAAATAGAAACGGCTATAACTTGGCTCTCGGGTGTCCAGTAAGAGTAATTTTTGTTTATTTTTTATATTTTCACATGATCTGCGCATTAAAATTAAAAACGGCCAAAACTTGGCGCTCGGGTGTCCGATTACAATGATATTTGTCTTCATTTTTGAATTTTTATGCGATCTACGAGTCCAAATTAAAAACGGCTATAACTTGGCGCTCGGGCGTCTAGTTAGAGTAACATTTTTTTCATTTTTGTATTTTTACGTGACATGCACATTTAGATTAAAAACGGCCAAAGCTTGGCTATCGGGTGTCTGATTACAATGATATTTATTTTTATATTTTATATTTTTACGTGATCTACGAATCTAAATTAAAAACGGTTATAACTTGGCCTTCGGGGTCTAGTTAGAGTAATATTATTTTTTGATTTTTGTATTTTTACGTGATCTGCGCATGTAAATTAAAAACGGCCAAAACCAGGCCCTCGGGTGTTCGATTACAATGATATTTGTCTTATTTTTCGTTTTTTACGCGATCTACGAATCAAAATTAAAAATGGCTATAACTTGATGCTCAGGTGTCTGGTTAGGGCAATATTTTTTTTATTTTTGTATTTCTACGTGATCTGTGGATGTCATTTTTGATATTTCTACTAGATTTATGCATTGAAATTAAAAACGGTTTTAACTTGATGCTCGGGTGTCCGTTACAGTGATATTTTTTTATTTTTGAATTCTTACGTGATCTACTCATTTAATTTAAAAACGGCCATAACTTGGCACTCGGGCGTTCGATTACAACGGTATTTATCTTTATTTTTTCTATTTTCACGCGATCTACGGATCCAAATTAAAAACGGCTATATCTTGGATCTCGGGTCTCTGATTAGGTCAAAATTTTCATCGTTTCCAGCAGTTTTGCGTGATTGACGCATCCAAATTAAAAATGACTATATCTTGGTGCTTGGGTGTCTATTTAGAGTAATATTTTGCTCATCTCTTATATTTTGTGCGATTTACATATCGAGATCTAAAACGGCTATAATTTACCTCCGGGTGTCGGAATAGAGTGAGTTTTTCTCGTCATTTCTAATATTTTTGCTTGATTTATGCATCCAAATTAAAAACAGGTGTAACTTGGTCCTCGGGTGTCCGTTACAGTGATAATTTTGTTCATTTTTTGAATTTTTACGGGATCTGCGCATTTAAATTAAAAACAGCCATACTTTGGTGCTTGGGCATCCGATTACAACGATATTTGTCTTTATTTTTCTATTTTTACGCGATCGACGAATCCAAACTAAAAATGCTATATCTTGGCGCTCAGGTGTCCGATTATGTCAAAATTTTATAGCTTCCGGCAATTTGCATGATTGACGCATCCAAATTAAAAAATACTAAACTTGGTGCTCGGGTGTCTGATTAGAGTAATATTTTGCTCATCTCTTGTATTTTTATGCGATTTACGTATCGTGTGATCTAAAATACTATAATTTGGCACGATTGTCGGATTGGAGTGAGTTCTTCTCGTCATTTCTGATATTTCTACTTGATTTACGCATCCAAATTAAAAGCAGCTGTAACTTGGTGCTCAGGTGTCTGATTAGGTCAAAATTTCATTGTTTCTGGCAGTTTTGCGTGATTGACGCATCCAAATTGAAAACGACTATATATTGGTGCTTGGGTGTCTATTTAGAGTAATATTTTGCTCATCTCTTGTATTTTGTGCAATTTACATATCGAGATCTAAAACGGCTATAATTTGCCTCCTGGGTGTCGGATTAGAGTGAGTTTTCTTGTCATTTCTGATATTTCTGCTTGATTTACGCATCCAAATTAAAAACAGCTGTAACTTGGTCCTTGGGTGTCCGTTACAGTGATAATTTTGTTCATTTTTTGAATGTTTACGGGATCTGTGCATTTAAATTAAAAACAGCCATACCTTAGTGCTCGGGCGTCCGATTACAACGATATTTGTCTTTATTTTTTTATTTTACGCGATCGACGAATCCAAATTAAAAATGGCTATATCGTGGCGCTCAAGTGTCCGATTATGTCAAAATTTTATAGTTTTTGGCAATTTTGCATGATTGACACATCCAAATTAAAAACGACTATAACTTGGTGCTCGGGTGTCTGATTAGAGTAATATTTTGCTCATTTCTTATTTTTTGCACGATTTACGTATTGTGATCTAAAATGGCTATAATTTGGCGCCCGGTTGTCGGATTGGAGTGAGTTTTTCTCATCATTTCTGATATTTTTGTTTGATTAATGCATCCAAATTAAAAGCAGCTGTAACTTGGTGCTCGGGTGTCCGTTACAGTGATATTTTTGTTCATTTTCATATTCTAACGTGATCTGCGCATTTAAATAAAAAAAGCCATAATTTGGCACTCGAGCATCCGATTACAACGATATTTATCTTTATTTTTTCTACTTTAACGCGATCTACGAATCTAAATTAAAAACGCCTATATCTTGGCGCTCGAGTATTTGACTAGGTTAAAATTTTTGTCGTTTCCGGCAGCTTTGCGTGATTGACACATCCAAATTAAAAATGACTACAACTTAGTGCTTAGGGTTTCTAATTAGAGTAATATTTTGCTCATCTCTTGTATGTTTCACGATTAACATATCGAGATCTAAAACGGCTATAATTTGTCGCCTGGGTATCAAATTAGAGTGAGTGTTTCTCTTTATTCTGATATTTCTGCTTGATTTATGCATCCAAATTAAAAACGGCTGTAACTTGATGCTCGGGTGTCCGTCACAGTGATATTTTTGTTCATTTTTCGTATTTTTACGTGATCTGCGCATTTAAATTAAAAACAACCGTAACATGGTGCTCGGGCGTCCGATTACCACCATATTGCTTTTATTTTTTCTATTTTACGCGATCTACGAACCCAAATTAAAAACGCTTATATCTTGGTGCTTGGGTGTCCGATTAGGTCAAAATTTTTCTTGTTTCTGACAGTTTTGCGTGATTGACGCACTGAAATTAAAAAGATTATAACTTGGTGCTTAGGTGTCTAATTAGAGTAATATTTTGCTCTTCTCTTGTATTTTTGTGCGATATACGTATCGTGATCTAAAACGGCTATAATTTGGTGCTGGATTATCGGATTAGAATGAGTTTTTCTCGTCATTTCTGATATTTCTACTTGATTTGCGCATCTAAATTAAAAACGGCTGTAACTTGGGGCTCTGGTGTCCGTTACAGTGATATTTTTGTTCATTTTTCGTATGTTTATGTGATCTGCGCATTTAAATTAAAAACGGATGTAACTTGGCGCTCGGGCGTCCGATTAGCACGATTTGTCTTTATTTTTCTATTTTACGCGATCTACGAATCCTAATTAAAAATGCCTATATCTTGGCGATCAAGTGTCCGATTTGGCCAAAATTTTTCACATTTCTGGCAGTTTTGTGTGATTGATACACCGAAATTGAAAACGATTATATCTTGGTGCCTAGGTGTCTAATTAGAGTAATATTTTGCTCATCTCTTGTATTTTTGCACGATTTACGTATCGTTATCTAAAACGACAATAATTTGGTGCCGATTATCGGATTAGAATGAGTTTTCTTGTCATTTCTGATATTTCTACTTGATTTATGCATTCAAACTAAAACGGCTGTAACTTGGTGCTCGAATGTCCGTTACAATGATATTTTTGTTCATTTTTCGTATTTTAACGTGATCTGCGCTTTTAAATTAAAAACAGCCGTAACTTGATGCTCGGGCGTCCGATTAGCACGATATTTGTCTTTATTTTTCCTATTTCTACGCGATCTACGAATCCAAATTAAAAACCCCTATATCTTGGTGCTTAGGTGTCCGATTAGGTCAAAATTTTTCTCATTTCTGACAGTTTTACGTGATGACGCATCCTAATTAAAAACAACAATAACTTGGTGCTTGGCTGTCTAATTAGAGTAATATTTTGCTCATCTCTTGCATTTTTGTGTGACTTACGTTTTGAGATCTAAAACGACTATAATTTGTCACCTGGGTATCGGATTCGAGTGAGTTTTTCTCGTTATTCTGATATTTCAGCTTGATTTACACATCCAAATTAAAAACGGCTGTAACTTGATATTCAGGTGTCCGTTACAGTGATATTTTTACTCATTTTTGTATTTTTACGTGATCTATGCATTTAAATTAAAAATGGCCATAACTTAGCGCGCGGGTGCTCGATTAAAATGATATTTGTCTTTATTTTTTCTAATTTTATGCGATCTACGAATCGAAATTAAAAATGCCTATATCTTGGCGCTCAGGTGTCCAATTAGGTCAAAATTTCTCGTTTACGGTAGTTTTGCATGATTGACGCGCCGAAATTAAAAACGACTATAACTTGGTGCTTGGGTGTCTAATTAGAGTAATATTTTGCTCATCTCTTGTATTTTTGCGCGATATACATATCATGACCTAAAACAGCTATAATTTGTCGCCCGGTTGTTGGGTTAGAATTAGTTTTCTCGTCATTTCTGATATTTCTGCTTGATTTACGTATCTAAATTAAAAACGGCTGTAATTTGGTGCTCGGGTGTCCGTTACAGTGATATTTTTGTTTATTTTTCATATTTTTATGTGATCTGTGTATAAAAATTAAAAACGGTTGTAACTTGGCACTCGGGTGTCTGATTACAATGATATTTGTCCTTATTTTTTCTATTTTTATGCGATCTACAAATCCAAATTAGAAGCAGCTATATCTTGGTGCACGAGTGTCCGATTAGGTCAAAATTTTATCATTTTCGGTAGTATTGCATGATTGACGCATCCAAATTAAAAACGACTATAACTTGGTGCTCGGGTGTCTGATTAGAGTAATTTTGCTCATCTCTTGTATTTTTGCGCGATTTACGTATCGAGATCTAAAACGGCTATAATTTATCGCTTGGGTATCGGATTGGAGTGAGTTTTTCTCGTCATTTTGATATTTTTGCTTGGTTTATGCATCCAAATTAAAAATGGCTGTAACTTGATGCTCGGGTGTCTGTTACAGTGATATTTTTGTTCATTTTCGTATTTTAACGTGATCTGCGCATTTAAATTAAGAACGGCCATAACTTGGCGCTTAGGCGTCCGATTACAATGATATTTGTCTTTATGTTTTTATTTTTACGCGATCTGCGAATCCAAATTAAAAACGGCTATATTTTGGCGCTCGGGTGTCCGATTAAGTCAAAATTTTCATCATTTCCGGTAGTTTTGCGTGATTGACGCATCCAAATTAAAAACGACTATAACTTGGTGCTTGGGTGTCTATTTAGAGTAATATTTTGCACATCTATTCTATTTTTGCGCGATTTACGTATCAAGATCTAAAACGGCTAGAAATTGCCTCCCGAGTGTCGGATTAGTTTTTCTCTTCATTTATGATATTTCTGCTTGATTTACGCATCCAAATTAAAAATGGGTGTAACATGTTCCTCGGGTGTCCGTTACAGTGATAATTTGTTCATTTTTTGAATTTGTACGTGATCTACACATTTAAATTAAAAACAACCATACTTTGGGCGCTCGAGCGTCTGATTACAATGATATTTGTCTTTATTTTTACTATTTTATGCGATTGACGAATCCAAATTAAAAACGGCTATATCTTGGCGCTCGGGTGTCCGATTAGGTCAAAATTTTATCATTTCTGGCGGTTTTGCGTGATTGATGCTTCCAAATTAAAAACATCTATAACTTGGTGCTCGGGTGTCTGATTAGAGTAATATTTTGCTCATCTCTTGTATTTTTGTGCGATTTACGTATCGTGATCTAAAACGGCTATAATTTGGCGGCCGGTTGTTGGATTGGAGTGAGTTTTGTCTCGTCATTTCTGATATTTATGCTTGATTTATGTATCCAAATTAAAAGCAGTTGTAACTTGGTGCTCGGGTGTCCATTACAGTGATATTTGTTCATTTTCATATTTTAATGTGATCTGCGCATTTAAATAAAAAATAGCCATAATTTGGCGCTCGGGCGTTCGATTATAACGATATTTATCTTTATTTTTTCTACTTTAACGCGATCTATGAACCCAAATTAAAAACGCCTATATCTTGGCGCTTGGGTATCTGATTAGGTTAAAATTTCATTGTTTCTTGCAGTTTTTCGTGATTGACGCATCCAAATTAAAAACGACTACAACTTGGTGCTTCGGGTTTCTAATTAGAGTAACATTTTGCTCATCTCTTGTATTTTTGCTCGATTTACATATCGAGATCTAAAACGGCAATTCTACAAAGCATGGCAAAGTTGAGAGCTTCTCTCTCTAGGATTTTCTCTCTCTAAGTTTTCATGGCTGATTCACCCCCAAACTCCCCCACTTCCAAAGCCCTCTTGTCCCTAATCTCTTCCTCCACCTCCTCGGATCCTAGAAAGGAGCTTGAAGATGGCTCGGTTAGTCTTCAAGCCATAACTAGTGAGGAAGAAAGGAAGTTGCAGCTGGTGGATAGTAAAGAAGGTATAGCTTCGGATGAGATCCCCTCTAGGGTCTCATCCCTTTCTATTCCCTCTCAAGAAGGTCAACTAGCTCACCATCGCCGTTCCATTGATGAGTTGAGAGCTGAAATCATTCTTATGAAAGACTCCTTCCATGAAGATGAAGATGGAGTTCAAGAAGACTTGGCTTCAAATGTAGTTGCTCAAAGCCTTGTTGTACCGAACCTAATGAATTTGGATAGAGGTAAGGCTCCAATCCTTCCAACAATCTCGGTTGAATCCTTGTCTTTGACACTCTCGGGTTCCAGCCTTCCCGTGGAGAAGACAACCCATGGTAACTCCCATAGACCACATGCACCTAATTCTACCAATCTTTACCCGGATAAAGCCAACACCCAAAGGTCAATTCCTTGCAAGTCAACTTCCCAATTACCCATGCAACCTGCCACAAATCAGATTACACACACCAAGAATCCTACCTCCATGCAATACCCAACCAAATTGGATAAAAACCCCTCCAGCCCGCCAAAACCTCTCCATTCAAAATTAAACAATCTGAATACCATTCCAGCCGAGACTAAACATAACCACACCTTTGAAAGCCAACTAAATACTAACCTATCTAATGAAACCAACCAACCAGCACCTACTTGGGCTCAACTCTTCTCCTCTAACCGTGTTAAAACCAATGGGACTGAGCTTAAATTTATTCCCACACATAACACCCCTGGAAATCCTAAGCCCCCGGTTGCTTTCTCCTTTGAGGAAGTGGCTGAAAATGTGAAGAAATGGAGCAATGCTATAGTTGGCCATGTTATAGGAGCCAAACCTCCATACAAGCTAATGCAACAATTTGTTGAAAGAAGATGGAGAGCCTTTGGTCATGTTGAAGTTTTTATCCTTAAGGCTGGACTTTTCATCTTTAACTTCCAAGATGAAGAAACAAAGCTCAAGGTTTTAGAGTTGGGTCCTTGGAGCTACTATGATAAGCCCTTAATCTTGAGGCCTTGGTCTCCCAATGAGGTTTATGATAGGGCAAGTCCTCAAGCTATTCCAATTTGGATTAGATTCCCGCACTTGAAACTCCACCTCTGGTCGGCCATGTCTTTGAGTAAGATTGCAAGCCAAATAGGGAAACCTTTGTTCACGGATAGGATGACCGCTAAAATGGAAAGGCTTTCATTTGCAAGGGTATGCATTGAAGTGGATAAACAAGGCACATTCCCCTCCTTCATTGAAATCCAAGATTATAATGGTGAAACTTTTCAACAACCAGTTGAGTATGAATGGCTGCCCACAATTTGTGAAGGATGCAAGCAATTTGGCCATAGAGTTGGTCAATGTCCCAAGAATGTTACTCAGCAATGGAGGCCGAAACCTAAGCCCAAAGAGAGCATAAACCAGCAAATTCCTACTGAAATTCCCTTGGCCACGAGCTCCTCAAGCAGCCACCTTGTAAATTCCACAATTGAAGGCCAAATTCAGCTCCAAGCAAAGGACCTACCATGTAAGATGGACTCCTCGGATTCCCCTAAGGTGCATGAGGCTAATTCCAAGATACTTTGTTCAATTGAACCTTGTTTGGAATCACCGATTATGACTACCCCTTTAGCAATACAAGGTCCACTTACCAGCCAAGGGGATGTCTTAATGTTAAAAAGTTCTGAAGAAGCTGAAGAATCAAGTGGCAAAGAGGAAGATGATCAACCTCCAACCCCCAACTATGATCAAAAAGGCTTGGAATATGAATTGGACTCTGATTTTAAACTCTCAAAATCCCAACGTAAGAAGGAGAGGAAAAAATTGCATGCCATTGAGAAAATGAACAAGGCCCTACAAGCCAAGTCCTCAGCCTCCTCCCCTAAACCAAGATGAATTTTGGCGCATGGAATGTGCGAGGCCTTAATTGGCCCATAAAGCAAGCTGAAGTCAAGAAGTTGATCAAAGCATCTTCTTTCAACCTAATCGGCCTCCTTGAAACCAAGGTTCAAAGTCATAATGTAGATAAAGTTTGCAAATACATTAATTCCTCTTTTTGCTATGCGGGGAACTACTTGGATAATTCACCAGCTAGAATTTTGATTTTGTGGGACCCTTCAACTATTAAAGTTCATGTTATATCTAGTTCTAGCCAATTTATCTTTTGCCATGTAACTCATCATGCTACATCAATAGACTTTTTTGCTACTTTTGTCTATGCTTCAAATGATAGGGCAACAAGAGAGGTTTTGTGGAAGGATCTACAAGCCAATTATGACATGATTGGGGCTGCTTCACCTTGGGTTATTTTGGGAGACTTCAATGTAGTTAAAGTGGAGCAAGAAAAAAGAGGTGGAAAGGGTATTGACAAGGTTGCGGTAAGTGACTTCAACACATGCCTTGATGCCATTGAAGTGGTAGACTTAAGATACTCCGGATGCTTTTACACTTGGTCCAACAAACAAGAGGATGGCTATAGCATTTTCAGCAAGCTTGATAGAGCTCTTGTGAATGAAAAGTGGCTAAACTACTTTCCTAATTCAGAGGCTTTTTCCCAAATGCTTGCATCTCAGATCATAGCCCAATAGTCATAAATATTCGGTGCAATGACCTGCCCGGAAGGAAACCATTTAAGTTTTTTAACTATTGGACCAAGAACAAAGAGTTTTACAAGCTGGTTGAAGAAGTTTGGAGCACCCAAGTCTCGGGCTCTCCCATGTATAAACTTGTCTCTAAGCTCAAGACTCTCAAGATGGCTTTGAAAGATTTCAATAGGAGGCATTATGGGGGTATTTCTGCAAAGGTGGCCGAAGCTAAGGTTAAACTTGAAGCTATTCAAAGTGAGCTGCAACTAAATGTCAATTCTAAGCTCCTAGGTGAAGAAAGCATGCCCTTGATGAATACTTGCATCTAGCCTTAGCAGAGGAAGCTTTCTATAAACAAAAAGCTAGAGACAATTCTATAAAGCTAGGAGACCAAAACACCTCCTACTTTCATAGAAAAGTCAAAAGCCATTGCTCAAAGAACAAGATTCTCTCTATTCTTGATGACCAAGGTGAAAGGATTGAAGATTATGAATTGGTTAAAGCCACATTCATCAACTATTACAAGAAGCTCCTCGGAACCCCATTTCAATACCCGAAAGATGCAAAGGTTTATGTTGGAAACCTTATGCAAACAAATTTGCCGATGGGAATTCTAAGCTCATTGGATGATGAAGTCACGGATGAGGAGATCAAGTCTACCTTATCTCTTTGCCTAGCCATAAGGCCCCGGGTCCGGATGGGTATACATCTCACTTCTTTAAAAAGACATGGAACATAGTGGGAGCTGATTTTTCAAGAGCTGTCAAGTCCTTCTTCACTTCAAGGAAGATGCTTAAGGTGATCAACTCCACTAGTATTGCCTTAATCCCCAAGATCCCGAACCCAAGTAAGGTCACTGACTATCGACCTATCTCTTGTTGTTCAACTGTTTATAAATGCATATCAAAACTCATTGCAAACAGGTTGAAGAAACTTATACCTTTTATCATTAGCCCTTCTCAAGCGGCTTTTGTTAAAGGTAGAACTATCTCTGACCAAATTCTTCTAATGCAAGAGTTAGTGAGGAACTATCATAGATCAAACATGTCTCCCAGGAGTGCTTTGAAGATTGACTTGATGAAAGCTTTTGATTCAGTTTCTTGGGACCTCATTCTAGATGCATTGGAAGCTCTAAAAATTCCTTGCAAGTTTGTTGATTGGATAAGATCATGCATTACTTCCCCCCAATTCTCAATTTCCATCAATGGTACTCTAGAGGGATACTTTCAAGGTGCTAGAGGTCTCCGTCAAGGTGACCCGCTCTCCCCATATCTTTTCTTAATTGCTATGGAGTTCTTTTCAAGACTCTTCAACAAAATGGTGGAAGGAAGTGAATTCACTTATCATCCAAAATGCTCCCATCTTCTCATAAATCATATTTGCTTTGCGGATGACTTATTTATACTATGTACACCTAACGAGGCTTCTTTTCAGCTAATTCATCAAGCTCTTCTTCAATTTCACAAGTATTCAGGTTTGCAACCTAATGGGAGCAAGAGCAAGGTATACTTGTCAGGGATAAGTAATCAAAATAAGCAGCAATTATGTTCAATGCTCGGCTTTCAACTTGGGGAGCTACCCGTCAAGTACCTTGGAGTGCCATTGATCTCTACTAAGCTCAAATTTGAAGATTGCAAGGAGCTAATTGACAAAATCACCAAAAGAGTCAAGAGCTGGACTTCTAAATGCCTTTCATATGCCGGGAGATTGGTTCTTGTGAAGTCCATTTTATTCAGCATACAAGTTTACTGGAGCATCCATTTTGTTCTTCCTAAAAGGGTTAGTGAAGCCATTGAACAAGTCTTGAGAAGATATTTGTGGTCAGGGGCTGATTTAAGGCAATGGGGAAGTAAAGTGGCTTGGTCAGAAGTTTGCAAACCCAAAAATGAAGGTGGCCTTGGATTAAGAAGACTTGCAGAATGGAACAAAGCTTCAATGATGAGACATATTTGGGCTTTATGCACCAAAAACCCCTCCCTTTGGGTTAAGTGGTGTCACCACAATCTACTCAAAGGAAAGTGTTTTTGGGAAATAAAACCACCCGTAGATTGTTCCTGGACATGGAGGAAGTTGCTAAAACTAAGAGATGAAGCTAGATCCCTTTCTAAATATGAAGTTGGCAAAGGTGATTCTATTTCATTGTGGTATTCTAATTGGCATCCCTTAGGTCCTTTGATCCTAAAATATGGGCCACGGGTAGCTTATGATGCTGGAATCTCCAAGGAAGCAAAAGTTAGCCGTATCATTGAAGATGGAGAATGGAAATGGCCTTACCCGTGTACGTGGGAACTAAGGGAGATAATCATAGACCACCCGCCCACATACAAGCCGAGAGTCAACCTTGAAGACAAGTTTATTTGGGAAGCTTCAAAGAATGGGGTATACAATGCCAAAGCAACTTGGAATGCTATCCGAGGAAGGAATCAAAAAGTAGATTGGCATCATTTAGTTTGGCCTAGCATACACATCCCACGGCAAAGCTTCACTCTTTGGCTTGCCATCAAAGGTAGGTTGAACACTAAAGACAGATTGATTGGTTGGGGGATGAATGTAGATCCTAATTGTGTCCTATGTTGTAATGCTGTGGAAACTATGGATCACCTCTTCTTCACATGCCCCTTTGCGGCTGAATTGAGAGCTAAGGTGTTACAAAGATGCTTCATTGTCAAGCCTACACAACCGTGGAAGCATGAAGTTTTATGGGCTATGGGGAAGTTTGGGGGGAAGCACATCAATAAAGTTCTTTGCAAGCTTGCTTGGACTGGTTTGGTATACTACACTTGGGAAGAAAGGAACAAAAGAATATACAAGGGACACTCCTCATCCGTGGCTTGTATTATGCAAAAGATTGAGAATGTAGTTAGAACTAAGCTTTTACAATATCATGCAAAGATGGCTAATGTGGACTCTAGTTTACTTGACAATTGGAGGATCCATAAGTAATTGTATTTTGATTTGCGGGGGTATGCCCCCAAGATATTGTACATAATTTCCCTATTAATCCAAATTTTATACTTACTTACCAAAAAAAAAAAAAAGATCTAAAACGGCTATAATTTGTCGCTCGGGTATCGGATTAGAATGAGTTTTTCTCATCATTCTGATATTTCTGCTTGATTTATGCGTCCAAATTAAAAAGGCTATAACTTGGTGCTTGGGTGTCCGTTGCAGTGATATTTTTGTTCATTTTTCGTATTTTAACGTGATCTGCGCATTTAAATTAAAACGGCCATAACTTGGCGCTCGGGTGTCCGATTACAACGATATTTGTCTTTATTTTTACAATTTTTACGCGATAGATGAATCCAAATTAAAAATGGCTATATGTTGGCGCTTGGGTGTCCGATTAGGTCAAAATTCTATCATTTTTGGCAGTTTTGCATGATTGACGCTTCCAAATTAAAAATGCCTATAACTTGGTGCTTGGGTGTCTAATTAGAGTAATATTTTGCTCATCTCTTGTTTTTTTGCGCGATTTACGTATCGTGATCTAAAACGGCAATAATTTGGCGGTCGGTTGTTGGATTGGAGTGAGTTTTTTCTCGTCATTGCTGATATTTCTACTTGATTTACGTATCCAAATGAAAAACAGCTGTAACTTGGTGCTCGGGTGTCCGTTACAGTGATATTTTTGTTCATTTTTCATATTTTAACGTGATCTTCACATTTAAATAAAAAATGGCCCTAATTTGGCGCTCGGGCGTCCGATTACAATGATATTTATCTGTATTTTCTCTACTTTAACGCGATCTACGAATCCAAATTAAAAACGCCTATATCTTGGTGCTCGGGTGTCTAATTAGGCAAAAATTTTCGTCGTTTCCGGCAGTTTTGTGTGATTGACGCATCCAAATTAAAAAAGACTACTACTTGGTGCTTGGTGTTTCTAATTAGAGTAATATTTTGCTCATCTCTTGTATTTTTGCCCGATTTACGTATCGAGATATAAAACGGCTATAATTTGTCGCCTGGGTATCGGATTAGAATGAGTTTTTCTCGTCATTCTGATATTTCTGCTTGATTTATGCATCCAAATTAAAAATGACTGTAACTTGATGCTCGGGTGTCCGTTACAGTGATATTTTTGTTCATTTTTCGCAATTATATGTGATCTGCGCATTTAAATTAAAAACAGCCATAACTTGGCGCTGGGGCGTCCGATTACCATGATATTTGCCTTTATTTTTTCTATTTTTACGCAATCTACGAACCCAAATTAAAAACGCTTATATCTTGGTGCTTGGGTGTCCGATTAGGTCAAAATTTTTCTCGTTTCTGACAGTTTTGCGTGATTGACGCACCGAAATTAAAAAAGATTATAACTTGGTGCTTAGGTGTTTAATTAGAGTAATATTTTGCTCTTCTCTTGTATTTTTGTGCGATATACATATCGTGATCTAAAACGGCTATAATTTGGTGTCGGATTATCGGATTAGAATGAGTTTTTCTCGTCATTTCTGATATTTCTACTTAATTTGCGCATCTAAATTAAAAACGGCTGTAACTTGGGGCTCGGGTGTCTGTTACAGTGATATTTTTGTTCATTTTTTGTATGTTTATGTGATCTGCGCATTTAAATTAAAAACGGATGTAACTTGGTGCTCGGGTGTCCGATTAGCACGATATTTGTCTTTATTTTTTCTATTTTTACGCGATCTACGAATCCTAATTAAAAATGCCTATATCTTGGCACTCGGGTGTCCGATTAGGTCAAAATTTTTCTTGTTTGCGGTAATTTTGCGTGATTGACATAGCGAAATTAAAAATGGTTATATCTTGGTGCTTGGGTGTCAAATTAGAGTAATATTTTGCTCATCTCTTGTATTTTTGCACAATTTACATATCGTGATCTTAAACTGCTAGAATTTGGCGCCCGATTGTCAGATCAGAATGAGTTTTTCTTCTCATTTCTGATATTTCTGCTTGATTTACGCATCCAAATTAAAAATTATCGTAACTTGGTGCTCAAGTGTTCATTACAGTGATATTTTTGTTCATTTTTCGTATTTTAACATGATCTGCACTTTTAAATAAAAAACGGCCATTACTCGGCGCTCGGGCGTTCGATTACAATGATATTTGTCTTTATTTTTTCTATTTTTATGCGATCTACGATTCCAAATTAAAAACGGCTATATCTTGGCGTTCAGGTGTTTGATTAGGTTAAAATTGTTGTCGTTTTTGGCAGTTTTGCGTGACTGACACATCTAAATTAAAAACGACTATAACTTGGTGCTTTGCTGTCTAATTAGAGTAATATTTTGCTCATCTCCTGTATTTTTTCGTGATTTACGTATCAAGATCTTAAACGGCTATAATTTTTCGCCTGGGTATCAGATTAGGGTGAGTTTTTCTCGTCATTCTGATATTTCTGGCTCATTTATGCATCCAAATTAAAACGGCTATAACTTGATGCTCGGGTGTTCGTTACAGTGATATTTTTGTTCATTTTTGTATTTTTACGTGATCTGCGCATTTAAATTTAAAACGGCCGTAACTTGGTGTGCGGGCGCCCAATTGCAACGATATTTGTCTTTATTTTTTCTAATTTTACGCGATCTACGAATCGGAATTAAAATCGCCTATATCTTGGCGCTCAGGTGTCCAATTAGGTCAAAATATTTCTCATTTACGGCAGTTTTGCGCGATTGACACACTAAAATTAAAAACGACTATAACTTGGTGCTTGGGTATCTAATTAGAGTAATATTTTGCTCATCTCAAGTATTTTTGCGCGATTTACGTATCGTGACCTAAAACGGCTATAATTTATTGCTTGGTTGTTGGGTTAGAATTAGTTTTTCCCGTCATTTCTGATATTTCTGCTTGATTTACGCATCTAAATTAAAAACGGCTATAATTTGGTGTTCAGGTGTCTGTTACAGTGATATTTTTGTTTATTTTTTGTATTTTTATGTGATCTGCGTGTAAAAATTAAAAATAGCTCTAACTTAGCGCTCGGGCGTCCAATTACAACGATATTTGCCTTTATTTTTTCTATTCTTATGCAATCTACGAATCAAAATTAGAAACAGCTATATCTTGGCGCACGGGTGTCCTATAAGGCAAAATTTTTCTCATTTGCGGTAGTTTTGCATGATTGACGCACCGAAATTAAAAACAATTATAACTTGGGGCTTAGGTGTGTAATTAGAGCAATATTTTGCTCATCTCTTGTATTTTTTCGTGATTTACGTATCGTGATCTAAAACGGCTATAATTTGGCACCGGTTGTCGAATTAGAGTGAGTTTTTCTTGTCATTTCAGATATTTCTACTAGATCTACGCATCGAAATTAAAAACGGTTCTAACTTGGTGCTCAGGTGTCCGTTACAGTGATATTTTTGTTCATTTTTCGTATTTTTACGTGATCTGCGCATTTAAATTAAAGATAGCCGTAACTTGGCGCTCGGGCATCCGATTACCACAATATTTGCCTTTATTTTTCTATTTTTACGCGATCTACGAACCAAAATTAAAAACGCTTATATGTTGGCACTTGGGTGTCCGATTAGGTCAAAATTTTATTATTTCTAGCAGTTTTGCGTGATTGACGCTTCCAAATTAAAAACGACTATAACTTGGTGCTCGGGTGTCTGATTAGAGTAGTATTTTGCTCATCTCTTGTTTTTTTGCGCGATTTATGTATCATGATCAAAAAGGGCAATAATTTGGCGGCCGGTTATCGGATTGGAGTGAGTTTTTCTCGTCATTGCTGATATTTCTACTTGATTTACGTATCCAAATTAAAAACAGCTGTAACTTGGTGCTCGGGTGTCCGTTACAGTGATATTATTGTTCATTTTTCATATTTTAACGTGATCTGCACATTTAAATATAAAACGACCCTAATTTGGCGCTCGGGCGTTCGATTACAACGATATTTATCTGTATTTTTTCTACTTTAACGCGATCTATGAATCCAAATTAAAAACGCCTATATCTTGGCGCTCGGGGTGCCTGATTAGGTTAAAATTTTAGTCATTTCCAGCAGTTTTGTGTGATTGACGCATCCAAATTAAAAAAGACTACAACTTGGTGCTTGGGGTTTCTAATTAGAGTAATATTTTGCTCATCTCTTGTATTTTTGCCCGATTTACGTATCGAGATCTAAAACGGCTATAATTTGTCACCCGGGTATCGAATTAGAATGAGTTTTTCTCTTCATTCTGATATTTCTGCTTGATTTACGCATCCAAATTAAAAACGACTGTAACTTGATGCTCGAGTGTCCGTTACAGTGATATTTTTGTTCATTTTTCGTATTTATACGTGATCTGCACATTTAAATTAAAAACGGCCGTAACTTGGCGCTCGGGCGTTTGATTACCACGATATTTGCCTTTATTTTTTCTATTTTTACGCGATCTATGAACGCAAATTAAAAACACTTATATCCTGGTGCTTGGGTGCCCGATTAGGTCAAATTTTTTCTCGTTTACGACAGTTTTGCGTGATTGACGCACCGAAATTAAAAACGATTATAACTTGATGGTTAGGTGTCTAATTAGAGTAATATTTTTCTCATTTCTTGTATTTTTGTGCGATATACGTATCGTGATCTAAAACGGCTATAATTTGGCGCCCGATTATCGGATTAGAATGAGTTTTTCTCGTCATTTCTGATATTTCTACTTGATTTGCGCAGCCAAATTAAAAATAGTTGTAACTTTGTGCTCCGGTGTCTGTTACAGTGATATTTTTGTTCATTTTTCGTATGTTTATGTAATCTGCGCATTTAAATTTAAAACAGATGTAACTTGGTGCTCGGGCGTCCGATTAGCACGATATTTGCCTTTATTTTTTCTATCTTTACGCGATCTACGAATCCTAATTAAAAATGCCTATATCTTGGCGCTTGGGTGTCCGATTAGGTCAAAATTTTTCTCGTTTGCGGCAATTTTGCGTGATTGACACAGCGAAATTAAAAACAGTTATATCTTGGTGCCTGGGTGTCAAATTAGAGTAGTATTTTGCTCATTTATTGTATTTTGCACAATTTACATATCGTGATCTAAAACGGCTAGAATTTGGCGCCCGATTGTCGGATTAGAATGAGTTTTTCTTCTCATTTATGATATTTCTGCTTGATTTACGCATCCAAATTAAAAATTGCTATAACTCGGTGCTCAGGTGTTCGTTACAGTGATAATTTTGTTCATTTTTCGTATTTTAACCTGATCTGCGCTTTTAAATAAAAAACGGCCATTACTTGGCGCTCGGGCGTTCGATTACAATGATATTTGTCTTTATTTTTTTTATTCTTATGCGATCTACGATTCCGAATTAAGAATGGCTATATCTTGGTGCTCAGGTGTTTGATTAGGTTAAAATTGTTGTCGTTTTCGGTAGTTTTGCATGACTGACTCATCCAAATTAAAAACGACTATAACTTGGTGCTTTGCTGTCCAATTAGAGTAATATTTTGCTCATCTCCTGTACTTTTGTGTGATTTACGTATCAAGATCTTAAACGGCTATAATTTGTCGCCTGGGTATCAGATTAGAGTGAGTTTTTCTTGTCATTTTGATATTTCTGCTTAATTTACGCATCCAAATTAGAAACGGCTGTAACTTGATGCTCGGGTGTCCGTTGCAGTGATATTTTTGTTCATTTTCGTATTTTTACGTGAGCTGCGCATTTAAATTTAAAACGGCCGTAACTTGGCGTGCGGGCGCCCGATTACAACGATATTTGTTTTTATTTTTTCTAATTTTATGCGATCTATGAATCGAAATTAAAAACGCCTATATCTTGGTGCTCAGGTGTCCAATTAGGTCAAAATATTTCTCGTTTACGGCAGTTTTGCGTGATTGACGCACCGAAATTAGAAACGACTATAACTTGGTGCTTGGGTGTCTAATTAGAGTAATATTTTGCTCATCTCAAGTATTTTTACACGATTTACGTATCGTGACCTAAAACGGCAATAATTTGTCGCTCGGTTGTTGGGTTAGAATTAGTTTTTCTCATCATTTCTGATATTTCTGCTTGATTTACGCATCTAAATTAAAAACGTCTGTAATTTCGTGCTCGAGTATCCGTTACAGTGATATTTTTGTTTATTTTTTATATTTTTATGTGATCTGCGTGTAAAAGTTAAAAACGGCTGTAACTTGGTGCTCGGGCGTCCAATTACAACGATATTTGCCTTTATTTTTTCTATTCTTATGCGATCTACGAATCCAAATTAGAAACAGCTATATCTTGGTGCATGGGTGTCCTATTAGGTCAAAATTTTTCTTATTTGCTGCAGTTTTGCGTGATTGACGCACCGAAATTAAAAACAATTATAACTTGGTGCTTATTATTTTTTTTTTTGGTAGTTAAGCGGGTGTTTTATTACCAAAAAATATAGATTTACAACTAGCTCAAAACAAACCCCAAAGGGTACACATCCCATTTAAGGGAATCCAAAATACTAAAAACCCATCTAACCTATCCTTTAATAATTCCACTAACAACCAAAGTGGATAGGTTAGCAAAATAGGTCTCTCATATAACTTCATCTTCTCCCTTTTTTGTTGGACTTGGAATTTGATTGTTTTATAAGAGAGATGCTTGCAAGTGCTTGTGCTTTGATTGAATTGAACTTTTGGATACGGTCTAGAAGTTGCTTCTTTTCCCGAGCTTGGGAGGAAGTTGGTGTTGCACTTGCTTTTTTCGGCCTTTGCTTGATTGAAATCCCATCATCCTTCGGCTCTTCAGTTGGTTTGCCTTCCTCTTCTTCCCTTGATTGCTCTTTTGTTGACATGTTGAAAGAACTTCAAAGATGTTGGATGGCAATTGTGAATTATCATTACTTCTTTCTTTTGCTGTAGGAATACTCTTCCCCCTTCCTTTTACTTCTTGCCATTCTTCTTCCTTCTGCTCTTTAATTTTCCATTCTTGCTTGACTTGCTTAACATTGGGCTTAGGTTTGGAGGGGCAGGATGTTGCCATGTGACCAAAGATTTTGCATTCTTCACACCTTTTTGGTTTCCATGGAACTTCAACCTTGATCTCATAAGGATTACCATAACCCAAATTGATTTTGAAAGACTCGGGAATCTCTTTACCAACTTGCGTTTCAATGCATATTCTGGCATAAGTGAGCCTACTTTTCTTCTGTGTAAACTCATCAAGGAATAAAGGCTTGCCAACGACACTAGCTATATAGCTCATTCCCTCATCCGTCCAAAGTTCAAGTGGAATATTGAAGAATTTCACCCAAATTGGCAGTGATGAGAATTCCTCCCTATTTAATTGCATACCGGGGTGCCACCTTTTAATGAGTATTAATCGGTTACCACAATAATAGGGGCCTCCATCCAATATTTTCCTTAATGCATCCTCATCCTTGATATTAAATATATAAAATCCATTTTCAAGGGTGACCACATCTTCTACTTCCTTTGACCATTTTTTCTCTGCCCATGTCTTAACATAATGAAAGGAGCTCCATTTGTCAAGAAAATAGCCAACTAAAGCATGTTCCCAATGGGTATATCCTTGCTTAGAAATTTCAATTGGAATTTTAAGTTCATTTTCCTTAAAATCAACATTGAAGAATCTAAGATTGGTGGCCTTGTTTTGCTGTTCTGTGCCAAATAAGCTAGACCAGGGGGACTTACATTTTCCAGTAGCTTCATCATGCACGGGTTGTTCAATTGCACACGGGTGAACAAATGGCTTCCCGCCCACTCCTTTAGCTTTGAAATTGGACTTGCTTGCTGGTTCGACTCCTTTAACTAAGTGGGTCCCTCGGGTTGGTGATCTAATTAGAGTTTTATTTTGCACATCTCTTGTATTTTTTTGCGATTTACGTATAGTGATCTAAAACGGCTATAATTTGGCACCCGATTGTCGGATTAGAATGAGTTTTTCTTGTCATTGCTGATATTTCTACTAGATTTATGCATCGAAATTAAAAACGGTTCTAACTCGGTGCTCGGGTGTCCGTTACAGTGATATTTTTGTTCATTTTTTGTATTTTTATGTGATCTGCGCATTTAAATTAAAAACGGCTATAACTTGGAGCTCGGGCGTCCGATTACAACGATATTTGTCTCTATTTTTTCTATTTTTACGCGATCTATGAATCCAAATTAAAAACGGCTATATTTTGGTGCTCGGGTGTCTGATTAGGTCAAAAGTTTCATCATTTCTGGTAGTTTTGCGTGATTGACTCGTCCAAATTAAAAACGATTATAACTTGGTGCTTGGGTGTCTATTTAGAGTAATATTTTACTCATCTCTTCTATTTTAATGCGATTTATGTATCGAGATCTAAAACGGCTATAAATTGCCTCCCGGGTGTTGAATTAGTTTTTCTTGTCATTTCTGATATCTCTGCTTGATTTGCGCATCCAAATTAAAAACGGGTGTAACTTGTTATTCGGGTGTCCGTTACAGTGATACTTTTGTTCATTTTTTGAATTTTTACGTGATCTGCGCATTTAAATTAAAAACAACCATACCTTGGCGCTCTAGTGTCCGATTACAACGATATTTGTCTTTATTTTTAGTATTTTTACGCGATCGATGAATCCAAATTAAAAAGGGCTATATCTTGGCACTCGGGTGTCCGATTAGGTCAAAATTTTATCATTTCTAGCAGTTTTGCGTGATTGGCGCTTCCAAATTAAAAACGACTGTAACTTGGTGCTCAGGTGTCTGATTAGAGTAATATTTTGCTCATCTCTTGTATTTTTGCGCGATTTACGTATCGTGATCTAAAATGGCAATAATTTGGCGGCCGGTTGTCGGATTGGAGTGAGTTTTTTCTCGTCATTTCTGATATTTCTACTTGATTTACGTATCCAAATTAAAAACAGCTGTAACTTGGTGCTCGGGTGTCCGTTACAGTGATATTTTTGTTCATTTTTCACATTTTAACGTGATCTACGCATTTAAATAAAAAACGGCCATAATTTGGTGCTCAGGCGTCTGATTACAACGATATTTACCTGTATTTTATCTACTTTAACGCGATCTACGAATCCAAATTAAAAACGCCTATATCTTGGTGCTCGGGTGTCTGATTAGGTTAAAATTTTCGTTGTTTCCGGCAGTTTTGTGTGATTGACGCATCCAAATTTAAAAAGACTACAACTTGGTGCTTGGGGTTTCTAATTAGAGTAATATTTTGCTCATCTCTTGTATTTTTGCCCGATTTACGTATCGAGATCTAAAACGACTATAATTTGTCGCTCGGGTATCGGCTTAGAATTAGTTTTTCTCGTCATTCTGATATTTCTGCTTGATTTATGCATCCAAATTAAAAACGACTGTAACTTGATGCTCGGGTGTCCGTTACAGTGATATTTTTGTTCATTTTTTGTATTTATACGTGATCTGCGCATTTAAATTAAAAACTGCCGTAACTTGGCGCTGGGGCGTCCGATTACCACGATATTTGCATTTATTTTTTCTATTTTTACGCGATCTACGAACCCAAATTAAAAACGCTTATATCTTGGTGCTTGGGTGTCCGATTAGGTCAAAATTTTTCTCATTTCCGGTAGTTTTGCGTGATTGACGCACCGAAATTAAAAATGATTATAACTTGGTGGTTAGGTGTCTAATTAGAGTAATATTTTGCTGATCTCTTGTATTTTTGTGCGATATACATATCGTGATATAAACCGGCTATAATTTGGTGCCCGATTATCTGATTAGAATGAGTTTTTCTTGTCATTTCTGATATTTCTACTTGATTTGCGCATCCAAATTAAAAACGGCTGTAACTTGGTGCTCGGGTGTCCGTTACAGTGATATTTTTGTTCATTTTTCGTATGTTTACATGATCTGCGTGTTTAAATTAAAAAAGGATGTAACTTGGCGCTCGGGCGTCCGATTAGCACGATATTTGTCTTTATTTTTTCTATTTTTACGCGATCTACGAATCCTAATTAAAAATGCCCATATCTTGGCACTCGGGTGTCCAATTAGGTCAAAATTTTTCTCGTTTGTGGCAGTTTTGCGTGATTGATGCACCGAAATTAAAAACAATTATATCTTGGTGCCTAGGTGTCTAATTAGAGTAATATTTTGCTCATTTCTTGTATTTTTGCACAATTTACGTATCGTGAGCTAAAACGGCTATAATTTGGCGCCCGATTATTGGGTTAGAATGAGTTTTTCTCGTAATTTCTGATATTTCTACTTGATTTACGCATCCAAATTAAAAATGGCTGTAACTTGGTGCTCGGGTGTCCGTTACAGTGATATTTTTGCTCATTTTTCGTATTTTAACGTGATCTGCGTTTTTAAATTAAAAACGGCTGTAACTTGGGCGCTCGAGAGTCCGATTAGCACAATATTTGTCTTTATTTTTCCTATTTCTACGCGATCTACGAATCCAAATTAAAAACGCTTATATCTTGGTGCTCGGGTGTCTGATTAGGTCAAAATTTTTCTTATCTCCGACAGTTTTGCGTGATTGATGCATCCTAATTAAAAACGACTATAACTTGGTGCTTGGGTGTCTAATTAGAGTAATATTTTGCTCATCTTTTGTATTTTTGCGCGACTTACGCATTTAGATCTAAAACGGCTATAATTTGTCACCCGGGTATTGGATTAGAGTGAGTTTTTCTCGTTATGTAGGCATCCAAATTAAAAACGGCTGTAATTTGATATTTGAGTGTTCGTTGTAGTGATAGTTTTGTTAATTTTCGTATTTTTACGTGATCTACGCATTCAAATTAAAAATGGCTATAACTTGGCGCGCGGGTGCCCAATTACAATGATATGTGTCTTTATGTTTTCTATTTTTACGCGATCTACGAATCGAAATAAAAAACGCCTATATCTTGGCACTCAGGTGTCCAATTAGGTCAAAATATTTTCCCTTTTTGGCAGTTTTGCGTGATTGATGCACCGAAATTAAAAATGGCTATAACTTGGTGCTTGGGTGTCTAATTAGAGTAATATTTTCCTCATCTCTTCTATTTTTGCACGATTTATGTATCGTGACCTAAAACGGCTATAATTTATCGCCCGGTTATCGAGTTGGAATTAGTTTCTCTCATCATTTCTGATATTTCTGCTTGATTTACACATCTAAATTAAAAACGGTTGTAATTTGGTGCTCAGGTGTTCGTTACAGTGATATTTTTGTTTATTTTTTGTATTTTTACGTGATATGCGCATAAAAATTAAACACGGCTGTAACTTGGCGCTCGGGCATCCAATTACAACGATAATTGTCTTTATTTTTCTATTTCTACGCGATCTACGAATCCAAATTAGAAATAGCTATATCTTGGTGCTCGGGTGTCTAATTAGGTCAAAATGTTTCTCATTTCCGGCAGTTTTGCGTGATTGACGCAGCGAAATTAAAAACGATTATAACTTTTTTTTTTTTTTTGGTAAGTAAGCGTATTTTGGATTAACGGGAAATTATGTACAATGTCTTGGGGGCATTCCCCCGTGGTGCAATTACATAACAACTAGTGGATTCCCCAACTATTAAGCAAAATAGAATTTACATTAGCCAACATGACATGAGATTGGGATAACTTTCTTCTAACTTCATTTTGGATTCCATGGACAATGGCTGCTATAGGTGTAGATTACCCTTTGAAGATTCTCTTGTTCCTTTCTTCCCAAATGTGATAAACCAAACCGGCCCAAGCAAGCTTATAGAGCACACGGCAGGGTTGCTTCCCACTAAATTTGCCCATGGCCCAAGCAACTTCCCTTTTCCAAGGTTAAAACGATTATAACTTGGTGCTTAGGTGTCTAATTAGAGTGATATTTTGCTCATCTTTTGTATTTTTGCGCGATTTACGTATCGTGATCTAAAACGGCAATAATTTGGCGCCCGGTTGTCGGATTAGAATGAGTTTTTCTTGTCAATTCTGATGTTTCTACTAGATTTAAGCATCGAAATTAAAAATGGTTGTAACTTGGTGCTCGAGTGTCCGTTACAGTGATATTTTTTTTTCATTTTTTGAATTGTTACGTGATCTACGCATTTAAATTAAAAACGGCCATAACTTGGCGCTCGGGCATCCAATTACAACGTTATTTGTCTTTATTTTTTCTATTTTTACGTGATCTACGAATCCAAATTAAAAACGGCTATATCTTGGCGCTTGGGTGTCCGATTAGCTCAAAATTTTCATCGTTTTAGGTAGTTTTGCGTGATTGACACATCCAAATTAAAAACGACTATAAATTTGGTGCTTGGTTGTCTATTTGGAGTAATATTTTGCTCATCTCTTGTATTTTTGTGCGATTTACGTATCGAGATCTAAAACGGCTATAATTTGCCTCCTGAGTGTCGGATTGGAGTGAGTTTTTCTCATCATTTCTGATATTTCTACTTGATTTACACATCCAAATTAAAAACGGGTGTAACTTCGTCCTCGGGTGTTCGTTACAGTGAATTTTGTTCATTTTTTGAATTTTTACGTGATCTGCACATTTAAATTAAAAACAGCCATACCTTGGCGCTCGAGCGTTCGATTACAATAAAATTTGTCTTCATTTTTGCTATTTTTACACGATCGACGATTCCAAATTAAAAACGGCTATATCTTGGTGCTCAGGTGTCCGATTAGGTCAAAATTTTATCGTTTCCGGCAGTTTTGTATGATTGACGCATCCAAATTAAAAACGACTATAACTTGGTGCTCGGGTGTCTGATTAGAGTAATACTTTGCTTATCTCTTGTATTTTTGCACGATTTACGTATCGAGATCTAAAACGGCTATAATTTGTCGCCCGGGTTTCAGATTGGAGTGAGTTTTTCTTGTCATTTTGATATTTCTGCTTGATTTATGCATCCAAATTAGAAACGGCTGTAACTTGATGCTCGGGTGTCCGTTACAGTGATATTTTTGTTTTTTTTTCGTATTTTTACGTGATTTGCGCATTTAAATTAAAAACGGCCGTAACTTGGCGCTCGGGTGTCCGATTACCATGATATTTTTCTTTTTTTTTTTATTTTTACGTGATTTACGAACCCAAATTAAAAACGCTTATATCTTAGCACTTGGGTGTCCGATTAGGTCAAAAATTTTCTCGTTTCTGGCAGTTTTGCATGATTGACGCACCAAAATTAAAAACGATTATAACTTGGTACTTGTGTTTCTAATTAGAGTAATATTTTGCTCATCTTTTGTATTTTTGCACGATATACGTATCGTGATCTAAAACAGCTATAATTTGGCGCCCGATTATCGGATTAGAATGAGTTTTTCTTGTCATTTCTGATACTTCTACTTAATTTACGCATCCAAATTAAAAACGGCTGTAACTTGATGCTTGGGTGTCCGTTACAGTGATATTTTTATTTATTGTTTTGTATGTTTACATGATTTGCGCATTTAAATTAAAAACGGCTGTAACTTGGCGCTCGGGCATCCAATTACCACAATATTTGTCTTTATTTTTTCTATTTCTACGTAATCTACGAATCCTAATTAAAAGTGCCCATATCTTGGCACTCGGGTGTCCGATTAGGTCAAAATTTTTCTCGTTTCCGGCAATTTTGCGTGATTGACGCACCGAAATTAAAAACGATTATATCTTGGTGCCTGGGTGTCTAATTAGAGTAATATTTTGCTCATCTCTTGTATCTTTGCTCAATTCACGTATCGTGATCTAAAATGACTATAATTTGGCACCCGGTTGTCAGATTAGAATGAGTTTTTCTCGTCATTTATGATATTTCTGCTTGATTTATGCTTCCAAATTAAAAACGGCTGTAACTTGGTGCTCGGGGTGTCCGTTACGGTGATTGTTTTGTTCATTTTTTGTATTTTAGCGTGATTTGCACTTTTAAATTAAAAACGGCCGTAACTTGGCGCTCGAGCGTCCGATTAGCACGATATTTGTCTTTATTTTTCCTATTTCTATACGATCTACGAATCCAAATTAAAAACGCCTATATCTTGGCGCTCAGGTGTCTGATTAGGTCAAAATTTTCGTCGTTTCCAACAGTTTTGCGTGATTGACGCATCCAAATTAAAAACGACTACAACTTGGTGCTTAAGGTTTCTAATTAGAGTAATATTTTGCTCATATCTTGTATTTTTGCGCGATTTATGTATCAAGATCTACAACGGCTATAATTTATCGCCCGGGTATCAGATTAGAGTGAGTTTTACTCTTCATTCTGATATTTCTGCTTGATTTACGCATCCAAATTAAAAACGGTTGTATCTTGATGCTTGGGTGTCCGTTACAGTGATATTTTTGTTCGTTTTTCTTATTTTTACGTGATCTGTGCATTTAAATTAAAAATGGTCGTAACTTGGTGCTCGGGCGTCCGATTACCATAATATTTTTCTTTATTTTTTCTATTTTTTACGTGATCTACAAACCCAAATTAAAAATGCTTATATCTTGGCGCTTGGCTGTCCGATTAGGTCAAAATTTTTCTCGTTTCTGACAGTTTTGCGTGATTGACGCATCGAAATTAAAAACGATTATAACTTGGGGCTCGGGTGTCTAATTAGAGTAATCTTTTGCTCATCTCTTGTATTTTTGTGCGATATACGTATCGTGATCTGAAATGGCTATAATTTGGTGCCTGATTATCGGATTAGAATGAGTTTTTCTCGTCTTTTCTGATATTTCTACTTGATTTACACATCCAAATTAATAACGTCTGTAACTTGATGCTTAGTTGTCCGTTACAGTGATATTTTTGTTAATTTTTCGCATGTTTACGTGATCTACGCATTAAAATTAAAAACGGCCGTAACTTGGCCTTCGGGCGTCCAATTGCCAAGATATTTGTCTTTGTTTTTTCTATTTCTACTTGATCTACGAATCCTAATTAAAAATGCCTATATCTTGGCGCTCGGGTGTCCGATTAGGTCAAAATTTTTCTCGTTTCCAGTAGTTTTGCGTGATTGACGCACCGAAATTAAAAACGATTATATCTTGGTGCCTGGGCGTCTAATTAGAGTAATGTTTTGCTCATCTCTTGTATTTTTGTGCAATTTACGTATCGTGATCTAAAACGGCTATAATTTGGTGCCCGGTTGTCAAATTAGAATGAGTTTTTCCTCGTCATTTCTGATATTTCTGCTTGATTTATGCATCCAAATTAAAAACAGCTCTAACTTGTTGCTCAGGTGTCCATTACAGTGATATTTGTGTTTATTTTTTGTATTTTAACGTGATTTGCACTTTTAAATTAGAAACCACCGTAACTTGGCACTTGGGCGTCCGATTAGCATGATATTTGTCTTTATTTTTCCTATTTCTACGCGATCTACCAATCCAAATTAAAAACACCTATATCTTGGTGCTCGGGTGTCTGATTAGATCAAAATTTTTCTCGTTTCTGATAGTTTTGCGTGATTGACGCATCCTAATTAAAAATGGCTATAACTTGGTGCTTGGGCGTCTAATTAGAGTAATATTTTGCTTATCTTATGTATTTTTGCGCTACTTACGTATCGATATCTAAAACGGCTATAATTTGTCACCCGGGTATGGGATTAGAGTGATTTTTTCTCGTTATTCTGATATTTCTGCTTGATTTACGCATCCAAATTAATAACGGCTGTAACTTGATATTCGGGTGTCCGTTACAGTGATATTTTTGTTCATTTTTGTATTTTTATGTGATCTGCGCATTTAAATTTAAAACGACCGTAACTTAGCGTGCGGGCGCCTGATTACAATGATATTTGTCTTTATTTTTTCTATTTCTACGTGATCTAACTTAAAAAATGCCTATATCTTGGTGCTCGGGTGTCCAATTAGGTCAAAATATTTCTCGTTTCTGGCAGTTTTGCTTGATTGATGCACCGAAATTAAAAACGACTATAACTTAGTGCTTGGGTGTCTAATTAGAGTAATATTTTGCTCATCTCTTGTATTTTTGCGCAATTTACGTATTGTGACCTAAAACAGCTATAATTTGTTGCTTGGTTGTCGAGTTAGAATGAGTTTGTGCGGGTGTTCGTGCATGTGTGCGCGCGCTCGTGGGTGTTTTTGCGTGTGTACGCGCGCGGCCGTGTTTGAGCGTGTGTGAGTGCGCGAGCCTGCTTGTGCATGTGTGTGTGTACGCGTGTTTGTGCATCTGCATGCGCACGCGCGTGTTTATGCGTGTGTGAGCACACGCCCACGTGTTTGCGCATGCGCATGTTTGTGCATTTTTGTGCGTCTGTGCGCGCGCACGCATGCTTGTATGTGTTTACTTGCGCGCATGTTTGTGCATGCGTGAGCGCGCGCGCGTGTTTGTGCGTGTGGGCCCGTGCACGCGTGTTTGTGTGTGTTTGTGTATGTTTGTGCGTGTGTGAGAGTGCGAGCGTGTTTGCGCATGTTTGTGCGTCTGTGAGCGCACGCGCATTTTTGTGCGTGTGTGAGCGCGCGTGCGTGTTTGTGCTTGAGAGCGCGCGCGTGTTTGTAAGTGTGTGCACCTGCGCGCGTGTTTGCGTGTGTTTGTACGTCTGTGCGCGCGTGTTTGTGCATTAGGCACGCGCGCGCACGTGTTTGCGTGTGTTTGCGCTTGTTTCTGCGTGTGGGGTGTGCGTGCACGTGTTTGTGCGTGTGTCAATTTGTAGATCGCGTAAAAATACAGAAAATGATGACAAATATCATTGTAATCGGACACCCAAGCACAAAGTTTTCGCCGTTTTTAATTTTAATGCGCAGATCACGTAAAAATACAGGAAATGAACAAAAAAATTACTCTAACCGGACACCCGAGTACCAAGTCATAGCTGTTTCTAATTTGGACTTGTAGATCGCATAAAAATATAGGAAATAAACACAAATATCATCTTAATCGGACACCCGAGCACCAAGTTTTGGCCGTTTTTAATTTTAATGCGTAGATCCCCTAAAAATACAAAAAATGAACAAAAATATTACTCTAACGAGACACCAGAGTGCCAAGTTATAGCTATTTCTAATTTGGACTCGTAAATCGCATAAAAATATAGTAAATAAAAAAAAATCATTGTAATCGGACACCCGAACGCCAAGTTTTTACCATTTTTAATTTAAATGCACATATCACATAAAAATACAAAAAATGAAAAAAAAATATTACTCTAACCAGGCACCCGAGTGCCAAGTTATAGCCGTTTTTAATTTGGATTCATAGATCGCGTAAAAATACAAAAAATGAAGACAAATGTCATTGTTTTTTTTTGGTAAGTAGACAAATGTCATTGTAATCGGACAACCGAGCGATAGGATTTGTCCGTTTTAAATTTAAATGCGCAGATCATGTAAAAATACAAAAAATGAACAAAAATATTACTCTAACCAGACACCCAAGCGCCAAGTTTTTGTCGTTTTTAATTTAAATGCGCATATCTCGTAAAAATACAGAAAATAAAAAAAAAATATTACTCTAACCAGACACCCAAGCGCCAAGTTATAGCCGTCTTTAATTTGGATGCGCATATCACGTAAAAATACAGAAAATAAAAAAAAATATTACTCTAACCAGACACCCAAGTGCCAAGTTATAGCCGTCTTTAATTTGGATTTGTAGATCGCGTAAAAAAACAAAAGATGAAGACAAATATCATTGTAATCGGACACCTGAGCATCAAGTTCAGGCTATTTTAAATTTTAATGCGCAGATCACGTAAAAATACAAAAAATGAACAAAAATATTATTCTAACCGGACACCCGAGTGCCAAGTTATAGCCATTTCTAATTTGGACTCGTAGATCACGCAAAAATATAGTAAATAAAAATAAATATCATTATAATCGGACACCTAAGCGCCAAGTTTTGGCACTTTTTAATTCCGATCCATATATCACGTAGAAATACAAAAAATAAACAACAATATTGCTTTAACTAGACACCCGAGCGCCACGTTTTCGTGGTTTTTAATTTAAATGTGCATACCATGTAAAAATATAAAAAATGAAAAAATTTATTATTCTAACCAGACATCCGAGCGTCAAGTTATAACTGTTTTTAATTTGGATTCGCAGATCGCGTAAAAATACAAAAAATGAAGATAAATATCATTGCAATCGGCCAACCGAGCACCAAGTTTTGTCCATTTTTAATTTAAATGCGCAGATCACGTAAAAATACAAAAAATGAACAAAAATATTGCTCTAACCAAACACCCGAGTGCCAAGTTTTTGTTGTTTTTAATTTAAATGCGTATATCATGTAAAAATACAAAAAATGAAAAATAAAATATTACTCTAATTAGACACCCGAGTGCCAAGTTATAGCCGTTTTGAATTTGGATTCGTAGATTGCGCAAAAATATAGAAAATGAAGACAAATATCATTATAATCGGACACCCGAGCGCCAATTTTTTCGTCGTTTTTAATTTTAATGCGTAGATCACGTAAAAATACAAGAAATGAACAAAAAAATTACTCTAACCAGACACCTGAGTGCCAAGCTATAGTTGTTTCTAATTTGGACTCGTAGATCACGTAAAAATATAGGAAATAAAAACAAATATCATCTTAATCAGACACCCGAGCGCCATGTTTTGGCCGTTTGTAATTTTAATGCGCAGATCCCGTAAAAATACAAAAAATGAACAAACATATTACTTTAACCGGACACCCGAGTGCCAAGTTATAGCCGTTTCCAATTTGACTGGTAGATCACGTAAAAATATAGCAAATAAAAATAAATATCATTGTAATCAGACACTCGAGAACCAAGTTTTCGCCGTTTTCAAATCAAATGCGCATATCACGTAAAAAAATAAATAAATGAAAAAAAAATATTGCTCTAACCAAATACCCAAGCGCGAAGTTATAGCTGTTTTTAATTTGGTTTCGTAGATCGCATAAAAATACAAGAAATGAAGACAAATATCATTGTAATTGGACACCCGAGTGCCAAGTTTTGGCTGTTTTTAATTTTAATACGCAGATTACGTAAAAGTTCAAAAAATAAACAAAAATATTACTCTAACCGGACATCCGAGTGCTAAGTTATAGCCGTTTCTAATTTGGACTCGTAGATCACACAAAAATATAGTAAATAAAAACAAATATCATTGTAATCGGGCACACGAGCACCAAGTTTTGGCCGTTTTTAATTCCGACCCACAGATCATGTAGAAATACAAAAAAATAAATATAAATATTGCTCTAAGCAGACACCTGAGCGCCAAATTTTCGCCGTTTTTAATTTAAATGCGCAAATCAAGGATAAATATAAAAAATGAGAAAATATATTACTCAATCCGGACTCCCGAGTGGCAAGTTATATCCATTTTTAATTTAGATTCATAGATCGCGTAAAAATACGAAAAATGAAGACAAATATCATTGTAATCGGACAACCGAGCGCCAAGTTTTCTCTGTTTTTAATTTAAATGGGCAGATCACGTAAAAATACAAAAAATGAACAAAATTATTATTCTAACCAGACACCCGAGGGCCAAGTTATAGCTGTTTTTAATTTGGAATCGTAGATCGTGCAAAGATTCAAAAAATAAAAACAAATATCAGTGTAATCGGACACCCGAGCACAAAGATTTGGCCGTTTTTAATTTAAATGCGCAGATCACATAAAAAAATAAAAAATGAACAAAAATATTATTCTAACCAGACACCCGAGCACGAACTTATAGCTATTTCTAATTTAGAATAGTAGATCGCCTACAAATATAAAAAAATAAAGACAAATATCATTGTAATCGGACCCTCGAATACTAAGTTTTGGCTGTTTTTAATTTAAATGCGTGGATCACGTAAAAAAATAAAAAATGAACAAAAATTTTACTCTAACCAGACACTCGAGCGCCAACTTATAGCCGTTTTTAATTTGGATTCGTAAATCGCGTGAAAATAAAAAAATGAAGACAAATATCATTGTAATTGGACACCTGACCACCAGGCTTTGGCCGTTTTTAATTTTTTTTTTTTTTTGGTAGTGCCGTTTCTAATTTGAAAGTACAGATCACGAAAAAATACAAAAAATGTACAAAAATATTACTCTAACCAGACACCTGAGCGCCAACTTATGGCTGTTTTTAATTTGGATTCGTAAATCACATAAAAATACAAAAAATGAAGACAAATATCATTGTAATCGGACACTTGACCATCAAGTTTTGGCTATTTTTAATTTAGATGCACAGATGACGCTAAATTACAAAAAATAAACAAAAATATTTCTCTAACCCAACACCCGAGCGCCAAGTTATAGGTGTTTTTAATTTGGATACGTAGATTGCATAAAAATAAAAAAAATGAAGACAAATATCATTGTAATCGGACACCTAAGCACCAAGTTTTGGCCGTTTTAAATTTAAATGCGCAGATCACATAAAATACAAAAAATAAACAAAAATATTACTCAAACCAGACACCTGAGCGCTAACTTATAACCGTTTCTAATTTGGAATCGTAGATCGTGTAAAAATATGAAAAAAAAAAAGATAAATATCATTGTAATCGGACATCCGAGCACTAAGTTTTGGCCGTTTATAATTTAAATGCGCGGATCACGTAAAAAAACAAAAAATGGACAAACATTTTACTCTAACCAGACACCCGAGTGCCAACTTATAGCCGTTCTTAATTTGGATTCGTAAATCGCGTGAAAATAAAAAAGATGAAGACAAATATCATTGTAGTCGGATACTTGACCACCAGGTTTTGGCCGTTTTTAATTTAAATGCGCTGATCACATTAAAATACAAAAAATGAACAAAAATATTTCTCTAACCAAACACCCGAGCGCCAAGTTATAGGCGTTTTTAATTTGGATTCGTAGATCGTGTAAAAAAATGAAGACACATATCATTGTAATCGGACACACCTGAGCGCTTAGTTTCGGCTATTTTTAATTTAAAAGCATGGATCACGAAAAAATACAAAAAATGAACAAAAATATTACTCTAACCAGACACCCGATTGCCAACTTATAACCATTTTTAATTCGGATTCGTAAATCGCATAAAAATACAAAAAACTGAAGACAAATATCATTGTAATCGGACACTCAACCACCAAGTTTTGGCTGTTTTTAATTTAAATGAGCAGATTACGCTAAAATACAAAAAATGAACAAAAATATTTCTCTAACCAAACACCCGAGCGCCAAGTTATAGGCGTTTTTAATTTGGATTTGTAGATCGCATAAAAAAAAAAAATAAAGACAAATATCATTGTAATCGGACACCCGAGCACGAAGTTTTGGCCGTTTTAAATTTAAATGCACTGATCACGTAAAAATACAAAAAATGAAAGAAAAACTTTTTCTAACCAGACACTAGAGCGCCAAGTTCTAGCCGTTTTTAATTTGGATTCGTAGATCACGTAAAAATACAAAAAATGAAGACAAATGTCATTGAAACTGGACACCCGAGCACCAAAATTTTGTCATTTTTAATTTAAATGCGCAGATCACGAAAATGCAAAACATGAACAAAAATATTACTCTAACCAGACACCCGAGCGCCAAGTTATAGCTGTTTTTAATTTGGATTCGTAGATCGCATAAAAATTAAAGAAATAAAGACAAATATCGTTGTAGTAGCACACCAAAGAACTACATTTTGGTCGTTTTAAATTTAAATGCGCAAATCACGTAAAACTACAAAAAATTAACAAAAATATTGATCTAACTAGACACCCGAGCGCCAAGTTTTTGCCATTTTTAATTTAAATACACATATCATGTAAAAATACATAAAAATGAAGAAAAATATTACTCTAACTAGACACTTGAGCGCAAAGTTATAGCCGTTTCTAATTTGGATTCATAGATCGCATAAAAATACAAAAAAATAAGACAAATATCATTGTAATCGGACACCCAAGCGCCAAATTTTGATCCTTTTTAATTTGATACACAAATCACGTAGAAATACAAAAAATAAACAAAAATATTGCTCTAACTGGACACCCGAGCGCCAAGTTATAGCTGTTTTTAATTTCGATTCGTAGATCGCGTAAAAATACAAAAAATAAAGATAAATATCATTGTAATCAGATACCGGAGCGCCAAGTTTTGGTCATTTTTAATTTAAATGCACAAATCACTTAAAAATACAATAAATGAAAAAAAATATTACTATAACCAGACACCTGAGCGCAAGTTCTACCGTTTTTAATTTCGAATCGTAGATCGCGTAAAAATACAAAAAATGAAGACAAATGTCATTGAAATTGGACACCCAAGCACCAAATTTTGGCCGTTTTTAATTTAAGTGTGCAGATCACGGAAAAATACAAAAAATGAACAAAAATATTACTCTAACTAGACATCGAGCGCCAAGTTATAGCCGTTTTATATTTGGATTCATAGATTGCGTGAAAATTAAAAAAATAAAGACAAATATCATTATAATCGGACATCCAAGCACCATGTTTTGGCCGTTTTAAATTTAAATACGCAGATCACATAAAAATACAAAAGAATGAAGAAAAATATTACTCTAACTAGACACTCGAGCGCCAAGTTATGGCCATTTTTAATTTGGATTCATAGATCGCGCAAAAATAGAAAAAATGAAGACAAATATCATTGTAATCGGACAACCTAGCGCCAAATTTTGACCGTTTTTAATTTCGATACACAAATCATGTAAAAATACAAAAAATGAACAAAAATATTGCTCCAACCAGACGCACGAGCCCCAAGTTATAGCCGTTTTTAATTTGGATTCGTAGATCGCATAAAAATACAAAAAATAGAGACAAATATCATTGTAATCGGACACCCAAGTGTCAAGTTCTGGCCGTTTCTAATTCCAATCCAAAGATCATGTATAAATACAAAAAATAAACAAAAATATTGTTCTAATCAGACACCCGAGCGCTAAGTTTTCTCCGTTTTTAATTTAAATGTGCATATCACGTAAAAATACAAAATATAAAAAAATATCACTCTAACCAGGCACCCAAGCGCCAAATTATAGTTGTTTTTAAATTGGATTCGTAGATCGTGTAAAAATACAAAAAATGAAGACAGATATCATTGTAATCGGACAACTGAGCACTAGGTTTTATCCGTTTTTAATTTAAATGCGCAGATCACGTAAAAATACAAAAAATGAACAAAAATATTGCTTTAACTAGACACCCGAGCGCCAAGTTTTGCCGTTTTTAATTTAAATGCGCATATCACGTAAAAATACAAAAAATGAAAAAAATATTACTCTAACCAGACACCTGAGCGCCAAGTTATAGTCGTCTTTAATTTTGATTTGTAGATCGCGTAAAAAAATAAAAAATGAAGACAAATATCATTGTAATCGGACACTCGAGCGCCAATTTTTGGCCGTTTTTAATTTTAATGCGCAGATCACGTAAAAGTATAAATAATGAACAAAAATATTACTCTAACTGGACACCTGAGTGCCAATTTATAGCCCTTTCCAATTTGGACTCGTAGATGACGCAAAAATATAGTAAATAAAAACAAATATCATTGTAATCGGACACCCGAGCGCTAAGTTTTTGTCATTTTTAATTCCGATCCATAGATCATGTAGAAATACAAACAATAAACAAAAGTATTACTCTAACCAGACATCCAAGCACCAAGTTTTTGCCGTTTTTAATTTAAATGTTCATATCACGTAAAAATACAAATAATGAAAAAAAAATATCACTCTAACTAGACATCCCAGCGCCAAGTTATAGCCGTTTTTAAATTGGATTTGTAGATCGTGTAAAAATACAAAAAATGAAGACAAATATCATTGTAATCGGACAACCAAGCGCCAAGTTTTGTCCGTTTTTAATTTAAATGCGCAGATCACGTAAAAATACAAAAAATGAACAAAAAGTATTACTCTAACCAGACACCCGAGCGCCAAGTTTTTCACCGTTTTTAATTTAAATGCGCATATCACATAAAAATACAAAAAATAAAAAAAATATTACTCTGACCAGACACCCGAGCGCCAAGTTATAGTCGTTTTTAATTTGGATTCGTAGATAGCGTAAAAATACAAAAAATGAAGACAAATATCATTGTAATCGGACACCTGAGCGCCAAATTTTGACTGTTTTTAATTTCGATACACAAATCATGTAAAAATACAAAAAATAAACAAAAATATTGCTCCAACCAAACGCACGAGTGCCAAGTTATAGCCATTTTAATTTGGGTTCGTAGATTGCGTAAAAATACAAAAAATAGTGACAAATATCATTATAATCGGACACCCGAGCGCCAAGTTTTGGCCGTTTTAAATTTAAATGCGTGGATCACATAAAAATACAAAACATGAACAAAAATATTACTCCAACCAGACACCCGAGCGCCAAGTTATAGCCGTTTTTAATTTGGATTCACAGATCGCGTAAAAAAACAAAAACTAGAGACAAATATCATTGTAATCGGACACCCGAGCGCCAAGTTTTGGCCGTTTTTAATTTAAATGCGCAGATCACAGAAAAATACAAAAAATGAAATAAAAATATTACTCTAACTAGACACCCTAGCACCAAGTTATAACCGTTTTTAATTTGGATTCGTAGATCGCGTAAAAATACAAAAGATGAAGACAAATATTATTGTAATTTGACACCGGAGTGCTAAGTTTTGGCCGTTTTTAATTTTAATGCGCAATCATGTAAAAATACAAGAAATGAACAAACAAATTACTCTAATCGGACCCTCGAGTGCCAAGTTACAGTCGTTTCTAATTTTGACTTATAGATCGCATAAAAATAATGGAAATAAAAATAAGTATCATCTTAATCGGACAACTGAGCGCCAAGTCTTGGCCGTTTTTAATTTTAATGCGCAAATCATGTAAAAATATAGTAAATAAAACAAATATCATTGTAATCGGACACCCGAGCACCAAGTTTTGGGCGTTTTTAATTCTGATCCAAAGATCATGTTGAAATACAAAAAAAAATAAAAATATAGCTATAACCAGACACCCGAGCGCCAAGTTTTTGCTGTTTTTAATTTAAATGCGCATATCACGTAAAAATACATAAAATGAAAGCAAAATATTACTCTAACTAGACACCCGAGCACCAAGTTATTGCCCTTTTTAATTTGAATTCATAGATCGCGTAAAAATACAAAAATGAAGACAAATATCATTGTAATCGGACACCTGAGAGCTAAGTTTTGGCTGTTTTTAATTTTAATGCGCAGATCACGTAAAAGTACAAAAATATTACTCTAACCAGACACTCGAGTGCCAAGTTATAGCCGTTTCTAATTTGGACTCGTAGATCACGCAAAAATACAGTAAATAAAGACAAATATCATTGTAATTGGACACCCGAGCGCCAAGTTTTGGCCGTTTTTAATTCCAATCCACAGATCACATAGAAATACAAAAAATAAACAAAAATGTTGCTCTAACTAGACACTCGAGCGCCAAATTTTCGCCGTTTTTAGTTTAAATGCGCAAATCATGGATAAATATAAAAAAGAAAAAAAATATTACTCTAACCAGACTCCCGAGTGGCAAGTTATAGCCGTTTTTAATTTGGATTCGTAGATCGCGTAAAAATACAAAAAATGAAGACAAATATCATTGTAATCAGACAACCGAGCACCAAGTTTTGTCCATTTTTAATTTAAATGGGCAGATCACATAAACATACAAAAAATGAACAAAAATATTACTCTAACCAAACACCCAAGCGCCAACTTATAGCCGTTTCTAATTTAGAATCGTGGATCGCAAAAAAATATGAAAAAATAAAGACAAATATCATTGTAATCAGACACTCGAGCACTAAGTTTTGGCTATTTTAATTTAAATGCATGGATCACGTAAAAAATAAAAAAAAAAAGAACAAAAATCTTACTCTAACCAAACACCCGAGTGCCAACCTGTAACCGTTTTTAATTTGGATTCGTAGATCGTGTGAAAATAAAAAAATAAAGACAAATATCATTATAATCGGACACTCGAGCGTCGAGTTTTGGCCATTTTTAATTTATTTTTCCTGGTAAGTGCCGTTTTTAATTTAAAAGCGTAGATCACGAAAGATATAAAAAATGAACAAAAATATTACTCTAACCAGACACCTGAGCACCAACTCATAGCCGTTTTTAATTTGGATTCATAAATCGTGTACAAATATAAAAAATGAAGACAAATATCATTGTAATTAGACACTCGTCCACCATGCCAAGTTATAGCTGTTTTAAATTTAGATTCATAGATCACGTAAAAATACAAAAAAAAAAGACAAATATCATTGTAATCAAACACTCGAGTGCCAAGTTTTGGCCGTTTCAAATTTAAATGCACGGATCACGTAAAAATACAAAAAATGAACAAAAATATTGCTCTAACTAGACACCTGAGCACCAAGTTATAGCCGTTTTTAAATTAGATTCGTAGATCGCGCAAAAATACAAAAAATAAAGACAAATATCATTGTAATCGGACACCCGAGTACCAAGATTAGGCCGTTTTTAATATAAATGCGCAGACCATGTAAAAATACAAAAGTTGAACAAAAATATTACTCTAACCAGACATTCGAGCGCCAAGTTATAGCCGCTTATATTTGGATTCATAGATCGCGTAAAAATTAACAAAATAAAGACAAATATCATTGTAATCGGACACCTAAGCACCATGTTTTGGCCGTTTTAAATTTAAATTTGCAGATCACGTAAGAATACAAAAAATGAAGAAAAATAATACTCTAACTAGACGCCCGAGCACCAAGTTATAGCCATTTTTATTTTAGATTCGTAGATCACGTGAAAATACAAAAAATAAGACAAAAATCATTGTAATCAAACACCGGAGCGCCAAATTTTGACTGTTTTTAATTTCGAAAAATAGATCACGTAAAAATACAAAAAAAAAAATAAAAAATTACTCTAACCAGACACACGAGCGCCAAGTTATAGCCGTTTTTAATTTGGATTCGTAGATGGCGTAAAAAATAAAAAATGAAGACAAATATCATTGTAATCGAACACCCAAGCGCCAAGTTTTGGTCGTTTTTAATTTAAATGCACAAACCATGTAAAAATACAAAAGGTGAACAAAAATCTTACTCTAACCAGACACCCGAGTGCCATGTTATAGCCGTTTTTAATTTGCATTCATAGATCGCGTAAAAATACAAAAAAAGAAGACAAATATCATTGTAATCGGACACCCGAGCACCAAGTTCTAGCTATTTTTAATTTAAATGCGCAGATCATGTTAAAATACAAAAAATGAACAAAAATATTACTCTAACCAGACGCCCGAGTGCCAAGTTATACCCATTTTTAATTTTGATTCGTAGATCGCATAAAAATACAAAAATTGACGACAAATATCATTGTAATTGAACACCCGAGCACCAAGTTTTGGCAGTTTTTAATTTAAATACGAATATCACGTAGAAATACAAAAAATGAACAAAAATATTACTCTAACCAGACACCCGAGCGCCAAGTTATAGCCATTTTTTATCTGGATTCGTAGATCGCGTAAAATACAAAAAATGAGGACAAATATTTTTGTAATCAGACCCTCGAGTACCAAGTTTTGGCTGTTTCAAATTTAAATGCGTAGATCACGTAAAAATACAAAAAATGAACAAAAATATTACTCTAACCAGACGCCCGACCGCCAAGTTATAGCCGTTTTTAATTTGGATTCGTAGATCACGTAAAAATACAAAAAATGGGGACAAACATCATTGTAATCGAACACCCGAGCACCAAGTTTTGGTCGTTTTTAATTTAAATGTGCAGATCACAGAAAAATACAGAAAATGAAAAGAAAATATTACTCTAACTAGACACCCGAGCGCCAAGTTATAGCTGTTTTTATTTGGATTCGTTGATGCGTACAAATATAAAAAATGAAGGCAAATATCATTGTAATCGGACACCCGATGACCAAGTTTTGGCCGTTTTAAATTTAAATGCGCAGATCACGTAGAAATACAAAAAATGAACAAAAATATTACTCTATCTAGACACCCGAGTGCCAAGTTATGGCTGTTTTTAATTTCGATTCGTAGATCGCGTAAAAATATTAAAAATGAAAACAAATAACATTGTAATCCGACACCCGAGCACCATGTTTTGGCCGTTTTTAATTTCGATACACAGATCACGTAAAAATACAAAAATATTGCTCTAACCAGACACCCGAGTGCCAAGTTATAACCATTTTTTATTTGGATTCGTAGATCGCGTAAAAATACAAAACATGAAGATAAATATCATTGTAATCAGACCCCTGAGCACCAAGTTTTGGCTGTTTTAAATTTAAATGCGTAGATCACGTAGAAATACAAAAAATGAACAAAAATATTACTCTAATTAGACGCCCAAGCACGAAGAAATAGCCATTTTTAATTTGGATTCATAGATCGCGTAAAAATACAAAAAATGAGGACAAATATCATTGTAATCGGACACCCGAGCGCCAAGTTTTGGCTGTCTTTAATTTAAATATGAAGATCACATTAAAATACAAAAAATGAACAAAAATATTACTCTAACTAGATACCCTAGCACCAAGATATAGCCGTTTTTTATTTGGATTCATAGATCGCATAAAATTACAAAAAAATGAAGACAAATATCTTTGTAATCAGACCCCTGAGTACCATATTTTGGCTGTTTTAAATTTAAATGTGTAAATCACGTAAAAATACAAAAAATGAACAAAAATATTATTCTAACCAGACACCCAAGTGCTAAGTTATAGCCGTTTTTAATTTTGATTCGTGGATCACGTAAAAATACAAAAAACAAAGACAAATATCATTGTAATTGGATACCCGAGCGGCAAGTTTTGGCCGTTTTAAATTTAAATGTGCAGATCACGTAAAAATACAAGAAATGAAAAAAAAAATATTGCTTTAACCAGACACCCGAGCGCCAAGTTATAGCCGTTTTTAATTTGGATTCGTAGATCATGTAAAAATAAAAAAAAATAACGACAAATATCATTGTTATCGGACACCCGAGCACCAAGATTTTGTTTGTCTTTAATTTAAATGCGCAGATCATATAAAAATACAAAAAATAAACAAAAATATTACTCTAACTAGACACCCGAGCGCAATGTTATAGCCGTTTGAAATTGTATTCGTAGATCGCGCAAAGATACAAAAAAATGAAAATAAATATCATTGTAATCGGACACCCGAGCGTCAAGTTTTGGCCATTTTTAATTTAAATGCGCAGATCACATTAAAGTACAAAAAATGAACAAAAATATTGCTCTAACCGAACACCTAAGCACCAACTTATAGCCTTTTTTAATTAGGATTCATAGATCACGTAAAAATACAATAGATGACGACGAATATCATTGTAATCGGACTTCTGGCCACCAAGTTTTGGCCGTTTTTAATTTAAATGCGCAGATCACGTAATAATACAAAAAAAAGGAGAAAAATATTAATCTAACTAGATACCCGAGCGCCAAGTTAGAGCCATTTTTAATTTCGATTCGTAGATGGCGTAAAAATACAAAAAATTAAGACAAATATCATGGTAATCGGACCCCCAAGCACTAAGTTTTGATCGTTTTTAATTCTAATAGACAAATCACGTAAAAATACAAAAAATGAACAAAACTAATCCTCTAACCGGACACACGAGAGCCAAGTTATAGATGTTTTTAATTTGGATTCGTAGATCGCGTAAAAATACAAAAAATGAAGACAAACATCATTGTAATCGGACACCCGAGCGCCAAGTTTGACCATTTTTAATTTCGATACACAGATCACGTAATAATGAAAAAAAATGAACAAAAATATTGCTCTAACAAGTCACACGAGTGCCAAGTAATAGCCGTTTTCAATTTGGATTCGTAGATCGCGTAAAAATATAGAAAACGAAGACAAATATCATTGTAATTGGACACCCGAGCACCAAGTTCTAGCTATTTTTAATTTAAATGTGCAGATCACATCAAAATACAAAAAATAAACAAAAATATTACTCTAACCAGACGCCCGAGCGCCAAGTTATAGCCGTTTTTAATTTGGATTCGTAGATCGCATAAAAAAAATAAAAATTGAAGACAAATATCGTTGTAATCGAACGCCCGAGCAACAAGTTTTGGCCATTTTTAATTTACATACGAAGATCACATAAAAATACAAAAAATGAACAAAATATTACTCTAACAAGACACTCGAGCGCCAAGTTATAGCTATTTTTTGTATGGATTCGTAGATCACGTAAAAATACAAAAAATGAAGACAAATATCTTCGTAATAAGACCCCCGAGTATCAAGTTTTGAGTGTTTTAAATTTAAATGTGTAGATCACGTATAAATACAAAAAATTAACAAAAATATTACTCTAACCAGACGCCCGAGCGCCAACTTATAGCCATTTTTAATACGGATTCGTAGATCGCGTAAAAATACAAAAAAATGGAGATAAATATCATTGTAATTGGACACCCGAGCACCATGTTTTGGTCGTTTTTAATTTAAATGCACAGATCACAGAAAAATATAGAAAATGAACAAAAATATTACTCTAACCAGACACCTGAGCGCCAAGTTATAGTCGTTTTAATTTTGATTCGTAGAACGCATAGAAATACAAAACATAAAGACAAATATCATTGTAATCGGACATCGGAGCGCCAAGTTTTGGTCCTTTTTAATTTAAATGCGCGAATTACGTAAAAATATAAAAAATGAACAAAAATATTACTCTAACTAGACACCCGAGTGCCAAGTTCTAGCCGTTTTTAATTTCGATTCGTGGATTGCATAAAAATACAAAAAATGAAGACAAATGTCATTGAAATTGGACACCTAAGCACCAAATTTTGGCCCTTTTTAATTTAAATGTGCAAATCACGAAAAAATACAAAAAATGAACAAAAATATTACTCTAACCAGACACCCGAGCACCAAGTTATAACTGTTTTTAATTTAGATTCGTAGATCGCGTAAAAATTAAAAAAATAATAACAAATATCATTGTAATCGGACACCCAAGCACCATGTTCTGGCCGTTTTAAATTTAAATGCGCAGATCACGTAAAAATACAAAAAAAATGAAGAAAAATATTACTCTAACTAGACACCCGAGCGCCAAGTTATAGCTGTTTTTAATTTGGATCCGTAGATCGCGTAAAAATACAAAAAAGGAAGACAAATATTGTTGTAATCGGACACCCGAGCGCCAAGTTTTGACTGTTTTTAATTCCAATGCACAAATTACGTAAAAATACAAAAAATGAACAAAAATATTTCTCTAACCAAACACACGAGCACCAAGTTACAGTCGTTTTTAATTTGGATTCGCAGATCACGTAAAAATACAAAAGAAATAAGACAAATATCATTGCAATCGGACACCCGAGCACCAAGTCCTGGTTGTTTTTAATTTAAATGTGCAGATCACGTTAAAATACAGAAAATGAACAAAAATATTACTCTAACCAGACGCTCGAGCATCAAGTTATAGCCATTTTTAATTTCGATTCGTAGATCGTGAAAAAATACAAAAATTGAAGACAAATATCATTGCAATCAAACACCGGAGCACCAAGTTTTGGCCGTTTTTAATTTAAATACGAAGATCACGTAAAAATACAGAAAATGAACCAAAATATTACTCTAACTAGACGCCCGAGCGTCAAGTTATAGCCGTTTTTAATGTTGATTCGTAGATCGCATAGAATTACAAAAATTGAAACAAATATCCTTGTAATCGAACGCATGAGCACCAAGTTTTGGCTGTTTTAAATTTAAAAGCGCATATAACGTAAAAATACAAAAAAATAAAAATAAAAATATTATTCTAATCGAACGCCCGGGCACCAATTTAAAGCCGTTTTTAATTTAGATTTGTAGATCGCGTACAAATACAAAAAATGGAGACAAATGTTACTGTAATCGAACACCCGAGTGCCAAGTTTTGGCCGTTTTTAATTTAAATGCATGGATCTCGTAAAAATAAAAAAAATAAACAAAAATATTACTCTAACCAGACGCCAGAGCGCCAAGTTATACCCTTGTTAATTAGCATTCGTAGATCGCGTAAGAATGCAAAAAAAAAGAAGACAAATATCATTGTAATCGGACACCCGGCCACCAAGTTTTGGCCGTTTTTAATTTAGATGCGCAGATCACGTAAAATACAAAAAATGAACAAAAATATTATTCTAAACAGACACCTGAGCGCCAAGTTATAGCTGTTTGCAATTTAGATTCGTAGATCGCGTAAAAATACAAAAAATAAAGACAAACATCATTGTAATCGAACATTCGAGCGCCAATTTTTGGTCGTTTTTAATTTACATGCGCGGATCACGTAAAAATACAAAAAATGAACAAAACAATTACTCTAACCAAACATCCAAGCGCCAAGTTATAGCCGTTTTTAATTTCAATTCGTAGATTGTGTAAAAATAGAAAAAATAAAGTCAAATATCATTGTAATCGGACACCGGAGCGCCAAGTTTTGGTCGTTTTTAATTTAAATGCGCAGATCACGTAAAAATACAAAACATGAAAACAAATGTTACTCTAACCAGACACCCGAGGGCCAAGTTCTATCCGTTTTTAATTTTGATCCGTAGATCGTGTAAAAATACAAAAAATGAAGACAAATGTCATTGAATTGGACACCTGAGCACCAAAATTTGGCCGTTTTTAATTTAAATGTGCAAATCACGGAAAAATACAAAAAATGAACAAAAATTTTGCACTAACCAGACACATGAGCGCTAAGTTATAGCAGTTTTTAATTTGGATTCGTAGATCGCGTAAAAATACAAAGAAAAAAGATAAATACCATTGTAATCGGACACCCGAGCACCAAGTTCTGGCTGTTTTTAATTTAAATGCGCAGATCACGTTAAAATACAAAAAATGAACAAAAATATTACTTTAACCAGATGCCCGAGGACCAAGTTATGGCCGTTTTTAATTTTGATTCGTAGATCGTATAAAAATACAAAAATTGAGGACAAATATCATTGTAATCGAACGCCCGTGCACCAAGTTTTGGCCCTTTTTAATTTAAATATGAAGATCACAGAAAAATATAAAAATAAACAAAAATATTACTCTAACTAGACACCCGAGCGCCAAGATGTAGCTGTTTTTTATTTGGATTCGTAGATCGTGTAAAAATACAAAAAAATGAAGACAAATATCTTTGTAATCAGACCCCCAAGTACCAAGTTTTGGTTGTTTTAAATTTAAATGTGCAAATCACATAAAAATAAGAAAAATGAACAAAAATATTACTCTAACTAGACACCCGAGCGCCAAGATGTGGCTGTTTTTTATTTGGATTCGTAGATCGTGTAAAAATACAAAAAAATGAAGACAAATATCTTTGTAATCAGACCCCCAAGTACCAAGTTTTGGTTATTTTAAATTTAAATGTGTAAATCACGTAAAAATAAGAAAAATGAACAAAAATATTACTCTAACCAGACACCCGAGCGCCAAGTTATAGCCGTTTTTAATTTGGATTCGTAGATCGCATAAAAAAATAAAAATTGAAGACAAATATCGTTGTAATCGAACGCCCGAGCAACAAGTTTTGGCCGTTTTAATTTACATACGAAGATCACGTAAAAATACAAAAAATGAACAAAAATATTACTCTAACTAGACACCCGAGTGCCAAGTTATAGCCCTTTTTTGTTTGGATTCGTAGATCATGTAAAAATACAAAAAATGTAGACAAATATCTTCGTAATAAGACCCCCGAGTATCAAGTTTTGAGTGTTTTAAATTTAAATGTGTAGATCACGTATAAATACAAAAAATTAACAAAAATATTACTCTAACCAGACGCCTGAGCGCCAAGTTATAGCCATTTTTAATACGGATTCGTAGATCGCGTAAAAATACAAAAAATGGAGACAAATATCATTCTAATTGGACACCCGAGCGCCATGTTTTGGTCGTTTTTAATTTAAATGCACAGATCACAGAAAAATACGGAAAATGAACAAAAATATTACTCTAACCAGACACCTGAGCGCCAAGTTATAGTCGTTTTTAATTTTGATTCGTAGAACGCATAGAAATACAAAAAATAAAGACAAATATCATTGTAATCGGACATCGAAGCGCCAAGTTTTGGTCCTTTTTAATTAAAATGCGTGAATCACGTAAAAATACAAAAAATGAACAAAAATATTACTCTAACCAGACACCCGAGTGCCAAGTTCTAGCCGTTTTTAATTTTGATTCGTGGATTGCGTAAAAATACAAAAAATGAAGACAAATGTCATTGAAATTGGACACCTGAGCACCAAATATTGGCTGTTTTTAATTTAAATGTGCAAATCACGAAAAAATATAGAAAATAAACAAAATATTACTCTAACCAGACACCCGAGTGCCAAGTTATAGCTATTTTTAATTTGGATTCGTAGATCGCGTAAAAATTTAAAAAATAATGACAAATATCATTGTAATCGGACACCCAAGCACCATGTTTTGGCCATTTTAAATTTAAATGCGCAGATCACGTAAAAATAAAAAAAAATGAACGAAAATATTATTTTAACTAGACACCCGAGCGCCAAGTTATAGCTGTTTGTAATTTAGATTCATAGATCGCGTAAAAATACAAAAAATAAAGATAAATATCATTGTAATAGGACATCCGAGCACTAGGTTTTAGTCGTTTTTAATTTATATGCGCGAATCACGTAGAAATACAAAAAATCAACAAAAATATTACTCTAACCAGACACCCGAGCATCAAGTTACAGCCATTTTTAATTTCGATTCGTAGATTGGGTAAAAATAGAAAAAATAAAGACAAATATCATTGTAATCAGACATTAGAGCGCTAAGTTTTGGTCATTTTTAATTTAAATGCGCAGATCACGAAAAAATACAAAGAATGAAAACAAATATTACTCTAACTAGACACCCGAGCACCAAGTTCTAGCCGTTTTTAATTTCGATTTGTAGATCGCGTAAAAATACAAAAAGTGAAGACAAATTTATTGAAATTGGACACCCGAGCACCAAATTTTGGTCGTTTTTAATTTAAGTGTACAGATCACGAAAAAATACAAAAAATGAATAAAAAATATTACTTTAACTAGACACCCGAGCGCAAAGTAATAGCTGTTTTTAATTTGGATTTGTTGATCGCGTAAAAATTGAAAAAATAAAGGCAAATATCATTGTAATCCGATACCCAAGCACCATGTTTTGGCCGTTTTAAATTTAAATGCGCAGATCACGTAAAAATACAAAAGAAATGAAGAAAAATATTATTCTAACTAGACACCGGAGCCCCAAGTTATAGCTGTTTTCAATTTGGATTCGTAGATCGCGTAAAAATACAAAAAATGAAGACAAATATCTTTGTAATCAGACCCTCGAGTATCAAGTTTTGGCTGTTTTAAATTTAAGTGCGCAGAACATGTAAAAGTGCAAAAAAAAAAAATAAAAAAATTACTCTAACCAGACGTCCAAGCGCCAAGTTGTATCCGTTTCTAATTTGGATTCGTAGATTACATACACATACAAAAAATGCAGACAAATATCATTGTAATCGAACACCCGAATGCCAAGTTTGGCCGTTTTTAATTTAAATGCGCGAATCACGTAAAAATACAAAAAATGAACAAAAATATTACTCTAACCTGACTTCAGAGCACCAAGTTATAGCCATTGTTAATTTGAATTCATAGATCACGTAAAAATACAAAAAAAGAAGACAAATATCATTGCAATCGGACAACCGAGCACCAAGTTCTGGCCGATTTTAATTTAAATGCACAGATCACGTTAAAACAGAAAAAATGAACACAATATTACTCTAACTAGACACCGAGCAGTAAGTTATTTGGATTCGTAGATCGCGTAAAATACAAAAAATAGATACAAATATCATTGTAATCGGACACCTAAGCGTCAAGTTTTGGTCGTTTTTAATTTAAATGCCCAGATCACGGAAAAATACAAAAAATGAAAAAAAAAATTACTTTAACTAGACACCCGAGTGCCAAGTTATAGCCGTTTTTAATTATGATTCGTAGATCGCGTAAAAAATATAAATGATGACAAATATCATTGTAATCAGACACCCGGTCACCAAGTTTTGGCCGTTTTTAATTTAGATGCGCAAATCACGTAAAAATTCAAAAAATGAACAAAAATATTATTCTAACCAAACACCTGAGCGCCAAGTTATAGCTGTTTGTTATTTAGATTCATAGATTGCGTAAAAATACAAAAAATAAATAAAAATATCATTGTAATCGGACACCTGAGCGCTAAGTTTTGGTCATTTTTAATTTACATGTGCGGATCACATAAAAATAAAAACAATCAACAAAAATATTACTCTAACCAAACACCCGAGCGCCATGTTATAGCCGTTTTTAATTTCGATTCGTAGATCGCGTAAAAAAAGAAAAAATTAAGACAAATATCATTGTAATTGAACACTAGAGCGCCAAGTTTTGGTCGTTTTTAATTTAAATGCACAGATCACATAAAAAGAAAAAAAAAAGAAAACAAATATTACTCTAACAAGACACTCGAGTGCCAAGTTCTAGCCGTTTTTAATTTAAATGTGCAAATCATGGAAAAATACAAAAAATGAATAAAAATATTACTCTAACCAGACACCTGAGCGTAAAGATATAGCTGTTTTTAATTTTGATTCGTAGATTGTGTAAAAATTAAAAAAATAAAGACAAATATTATTGTAATCGGACACCTAAGCACCATGTTTTGGCTGTTTTAAATTTAAATGCGCATGAAAATTCGAGATATGCTGATGGAGATCCCAAACCAATCAAACAATCACGCACAAAAATAGAAGAAGGCGAGATATATAAAACGAGGTAATCCACAAAGGAAAACCTCAAACAAAAACTTTTACTAAAATCAATGAACGTTGGTTACAAACTCAACCACACGATAGATCGACTCCTCGACTCTATACTCTCGTTGACGTTTGCTCGAATCCTCAATTCACCAACTCCCACTAGCGAAAGCCCTTTAACTCCTCGAAGGCACACTACCGACTCTTAAGTAGCTTTGCTGAATCCACAGTGTGCACAAACTCAAACCCGAACTCCTTCGGATTGAACACGAACCAAGTTGGCTAAGTTGTTGAGAGAATAATTGATCTTTCAAGCTCTCAAACTAATGTGTATTCTCTCTCTCTTTTCTCCTCTATCTCTGTGTTAATGACCTTGAAAACGCCAGGATATATATAGAAAAATAAGGCGGCTGGGGCTATTGAAGTGATGTGTAGCTGAAGTTCCAGATCGACATCCTGTCAGTATTTTGACCATAACTTTTCACTCAAAAATCGGATTGACCTGATTCTTTTTGCGTTGGAAAGAAGATTCAAAGGGCTACAACTTTGTGTTTTAGCTGAAGCCTGAATCGATCATCTTCAAGGTCAAAATTGCGTTGCAAGTTGATCCCGTGGTCTTCCCGCGGCCTTCCTGTGGTTTTCCCGCAAATCAGAGCGGTCTTCCTGCACGACCAAATTGGCTCTCGGTTTTATCCCGTGGCCAACTGCGACCTTCCTGCTATCTTTCTACGTTAATCACTTCCGAGACTTCCGAATCATTTTAGGACTTCCAGCCATTATGGAAACTTGATTTTCTAAGGCCTCTTCAAATTCTAATCGACTTAGGACTCTAGTGTCTTAGCCTACGCTAAGTCTAAAGTACATACAATTCAATTTGATCATAGATTTGCCAATTTACAATACTAACCTTAACAGCGCAGATCATATAAGAATACAAAAAAATGAAGAAAATTACTACTCTAACTAGACACTCGAGCGTTATGTTATAGCTGTTTTTAATTTGGATTCGTAGATCGCATAAAAATACAAAAAAAGACAAATATCGTTGTAATCGGACACCCGAGCACCAAGTTTTGACCGTTTTTAATTCCAATGCACAAATCACATAAAAGTACAAAAAATGAACAAATATATTTCTTTAACCAGATACACGGGCGCCAAGTTACAGCCGTTTTTAATTTGGATTCATAGATCGCGTAAAAATACAAAAATTGAAGACAAATATTATTGCAATCGAATGCCCGAGCACCAAGTTTTGGCCGTTTTTAATTTAAATACGAAGATCATGTAACAATACAAAAAACGAACAAAAAATATTACTCTAACTAGACACCTGAGCGCCAAGATATATCCATTTTTTATTTGGATTCGTAGATCGCATAAAAATACAAAAAATGAAGACAATATCTTTGTAATCAGATGCCCGAGCACCAAGTTTTGGTCGATTTTAATTTAAATGCGCAGATCACATTAAAACACAAAAATGAACATAAATATTACTCTAACTAGACACCCGAGCGGCAAGTTATAGCCGTTTTAATTTGGATTTGTAGATCGCATAAAAATACAAAAAATAGAGACAAATATCATTGCAAACGGACACCCGATGACCAAGTTTGGTCGTTTTAATTTAAATGCCCAGATCATGGAAAAATACAAAAAATGAAACAAATATTGCTCTAGCCAGACACACGAGAGCCAAGTTATAGCCGTTTTTAATTTTGATTTGTAGATCGCGTAAAAATAGAATAAATGACGACAAATATCATTGTAATTGGACACCCGGCCATAAAGTTTTGGCTGTTTTTAATTTACATGCGCAGATCATGTACAAATACAAAAAATGAACAAAATATTATTCTAACCAGACAGCCGAGCGCCAAGTTATAGCTGTTTGTAATTTAGATTCGTAGATCGCGTAAAAATACAAAAAATAAATAAAAATATCATTGTAATTGGACATTCGAGCGCCATGTTTTGTCTGCTTTTAATTTACATGCGTGGATCACGTAAAAATATACAAAATGAACAAAAATATTACTTTAACTAGACACCCAAGCACCAAGTTATAGCTGTTTTTAATTTCGATTCGTAGATCACGTAAAAATAGAAAAAATAAAGACAAATATCATTGTAATCGGACACCGGAGCGCCAAGTTTTAGTCATTTTTAATTTAAATGCGCAAATCACGTAAAAATACAAAAAATGAAAAACAAATATTACCCTAACCAGACACCCGAGCGCCAAGTTCTAGCCGTTTATAATTTTGATTCGTAGATCACGTAAAAATACAAAAAATGAAGACAAATGTCATTGAAATTGGACATCCGAGCACCAAATTCTGGCCGTTTTTAATTTAAATGTGCAGATCGCAGAGAATACAAAAAATGAACAAAATATTACTCTAATCAAATATCCGAACGCCAAGTTATAGTTGTTTTTAATTTGGATTTGTAGATCGCGTAAGAATTAAAAAAATAAAGGCAAATATCATTGTAATCGGATGCCCAAGCACTATGTTTTGGCCGTTTTAAATTTAAATGCATAGATCACATAAAAATACAAAAAAATGATGAAAAATATTACTCTAACTAGACTCCCGAGTGCCAAGTTATAGCCGTTTTTAATTTGGATTTTTAGATCGTGTAAAAAATACAAAAAAATGGAGACAAATATCATTGTAATCGGACACCCGAGCGCCAAGTTTGGCCGTTTTTAATTTAAATGCCCAAATCACAGAAAAATACAAAAAAGAAAAAAAAAGATTACTTTAACTAGACACCCGAGTGCCAAGTTATAGCCGTTTTTAATTATGATTCGTAGATCGCGTAAAAAAATATAAATGATGACAAATATCATTGTAATCGGACACCCGGCCACCATGTTTTGGCCATTTTTAATTTAGATGTGCAAATCACGTAAAAAAAAGAAGACAAATATCATTGTAATCGGATACCAGAGCACCAAGTTCTGGCCGGTTTTAATTTAAATATGCTAATCACGTGAAAACACAAAAAATGAACACAAATATTAGTCTAACATGACACCTGAACGGCAAGTTATAGCCCATTTTAATTTGGATTCGTAGACTGCGTAAAAATATAAAAAATGAAGACAAAAATCATGGTAATCAGACACCTGAGCACCAAAAAATAAACACAAATATTACTCTAACCAGACGCCCGAGCACCAAGTTATGGCCATTTTTAATTTTGATTCGATGATCGCGTAGAATTACAATAATTAAAGACAAATATCATTGTAATCGGACACTCGAGTGCCATGTTTTGGCCGTTTTAAATTTAAATGTGCAGATCACGTAAAAATACAAAAAATGAACACAAATATTACTCTAACTAGACACCCGAGCGGCAAGTTATAGCCGTTTCTAATTTTGATTCGTAGATCGCGTAAAAATACAAAAATTGAAGACAAATATCATTGTATTCGAACGTCCGAACACTAAGTTCTGACCATTTTTAATTTAACTACCAAGATCACGTAAAAATACAAAAAATGAACAAAAATATTACTCTAACTAAACACTTGAGCGCCAAGTAATAGCCGTTTTTACTTGGATTCGCAGATCGCGTAAAAATACAAAAAATGAAGACAAATAGCATTGTAATCAAACCCCTAAGTATAAAGTTTTGGCTGTTTTAATTTAAATGTGCAGATCACGTAAAATACAAAAAATGAACAAAAATATTACTCTAACCAGACGTCCGAGCACCAATTTATAGTTGTTTTTAATTTGGATTCGTAGATCGCATAAAAATACAAAAAATAGAGACGAGTATCATTGTAATTGGATACACTAGCACCAAGTTTTGGTCGCTTTAATTTAAATGTACAGATCACGAAAAATACAAAAAATGAAAAAAATATTACTCTAACCAGACACCCAGCGTCAAGTTATTTCCTTTTGTAATTTGGATTCGTAGATCACAGACAATATAAAAAATGAAGACAAATATCATTGTAATCGACACCCGACGACCAAGTTTGACTGTTTCAAATTTAAATGCATAGATCACGTAAAAATACAATATTAATTGGATTCGTAGATCACAGACAAATATAAAAAATGAACAAAAATATTACTCTAACCAGACGCCAGAGCGCTAAGTTATAGCCGTTGTTAATTCGAATATCGTAGATCGCGTATAGAATACAAAAAAAAAGACAAATATCATTGTAATCGACACTCGAGCACCAAGTTCTGGCCAGTTTTAATTTAAATGCACAGAACACATTAAAACACAAAAAATGAACACCAATTTACTCAAACTAGACACCCGAGCGGCAAGTGATAGCCATTTTAATTTGGATTTGTAGATAGCGTAGAAAAATAAAAAATGAGACAAATATCATTGTAATTGGACACTTGAGCGCCAAGTTTAATCGTTTTTAATTCGAAACATAGATCACGGTAAAAATACAAATATAAATACAATATTACTCTACCAGACGCACGGCACCAGTTATAGCCGTTTTTTAATTTTGATTCGTAGATCGCGTAGAATTCAAAAATTGAAGACAAATATCATTAAAATTGAAGACAAATATCATTTTAATCGCACGACCGAGCACCAGTTTTGGCCGTTCGTAATTTAAATATGAAGATCACGTAAAAATATAAAAAATGAACAAAAATATTATTCTAACCAGACCCCCAAGCGTCAAGTAGAACCGTTTTTTATTTGGGATCGTAAGCCAAAACCAACCAAACCAAGCCTTTTGACCGCCCTAAAAGTGTTTTGGGTTCTCTACCTCTCAAGTGCAGAGGGCAATCGTAGTTTTAAAACTTAGTGAGTACCGAGGGTCATCTCCATAGGGAGGGCTTTGTTAAAAAGCTCTAGACTTGTTCTCTTAAGTTAGTAGGTGAACCTAATTAATTTAAACTAATTTTTAGCAACTCAAACTTTTGTTTTAGATTATATGAAAAGAAATTCAATTTAATTCTAAGTGCAAACAAGCATCGACTCTAAATTTTAAAGTGAATAAATCACTCATAAATTAAAATTAAATAACAAGCACGATACTAAAAAGGTTCTTGATCCAACTTTCAAGTCCGGTAGTTCACTACTTTACCTTGGGATGTTTTTATTCAAAACTAGATTAGGGTTAATTCGAAAAGTGTTAAGAATATTGTAACCAAAGGTCAGTACCAGTGATCTCAGTGGATATGGTTAAAGACCTTTGTTTCCAAAAGTTTTTCAAACAAACGAACTAGAAATGAATTCGAAACCTATTTTTAACCTTATTCGAAAGTATGTAAACGTTATATTCGAAAACCCATACCAGTGACTTCAAACGAGTGGTGGTTAAAGATTTTCAGTTTCGAATATTTCGAAAACAAGTTGAAAATAGATTTTAACACGGTAGATCCTTACGCATGAGCTCTCACAACCCATGCGAAGGGTCTACTAACACCCCAAGATTTTTGTGAACTATCCATTCTTGATTCGTTGAATCGAGAACTAGGGTTTACGCTAAAACTACTTTAAAACATCACAAAAACGATAAAAGATCATTCCATCATGCGAAAAAGGAATCGAAACAAGCAAAACATTATATTAAGAAGTAAATCGAAATAAATCGAAAGTAAATCGAAGTGCAACCTTACAATGTAACTCAATGTAAAAGAAAAGATGAACAAGTAATGCGAAGACAATGATGAAAACTCCAAAAACCTCGTATAAATCCACACGTCCAAGCGTACAAATCACTCTAAAATTAATCAAAACCTAATCTAACTCTCAATCTAAAGTGTAGTAAACAAAGAGAGGCGTCCCCTTCATGGCCGTGCAATCAGTCTTTAAAAAGATGCCACCAAACCCTAGAAGAGGAGCTTTCACGCGGCTATTCTAAATCACGGGTGGTCCCGACCGTCTGGAGAGGGGGTCGGGACCGTCTGAAGTTTTGTACTTTCTGTGGTCCCGACCGTCTGGGTGACAGTGGGACCATCTAGTTTCTCCTTCATTGCTTTCTTTCCTTCTCTTGGTTGGGTCTTTGGGCTAGTCTTTTCCATCGAATGAGATTCGGACCATGACTTTTTCTTTGTCTTCTTGGCCCTCTCCATAGCATAAACTTCGACATCCTTGCCCTTTTTCTACAAATAAAACAATAAATGTATAAGTAATACAATAACACTAAAACTTCAACTTTACTTATTTTAATGCATGAATAAGTGTTGAGTTAGGGAGTTTGTAATTACACTTTTCAAGTGTAATCACCTTTTCCCCAGTTGAGGTCAGCTATATGGATTTGTCAATGCCAAATAGATCTGTTTAGGGCCATGTCCTCCGATAGATCTAGGTAGGCAAGATAATGTTTAATAGTTTCTTCCCAACTTTTCTTGGGTCTTCCTCTACGTCCCCTACTCCTAGCAATCTCCATACTTTCACACCTTCTAACAGGTGCCTCCGTTGGACGCCTTCTAACATGGCCAAACCATCTTAATCGGTTTTCTCTCATTTTATCTTCAATCGGTGCTATTCCTACTATTTTTTTTTTTTTTAAAGGTAAAAGTAATATATTAATCAAAAAAAAATTAGAAGTTCATGTACAAATACACAGGGGCATACCCCTGGACAAATCAATCACCAATCACTCCTACAAATATGAGCATGAAACCCCAAGTGAAAAAATAGCAAACAAAAACTTGGGATTAATATATTTACTTTTACCTTTCAAAAAAAAAAAAAGGTGCTATTCCTACTTTGCCCCTAATCTTTTCGTTCCTAATCCTATCTTTCCTTGTTATCCTGCACATCCACCTCAGCATCCTCATCTCCGTAATTGCCATCTTTTGACCATGATTATGCTTTACTGCCCAACACTCTGATCCATATAGTAGCGCTGGTCTAACCGCCACCTTATAAACTTTCCTTTCACCTTGAGGGGGATTTTTCGTCGCACAAGACCCCTGAAGCACTCCTCCATTTGGTCCACCCAGCTTGAATCCTGTGACTTACATCAATATCAATTCCCCATCTTGTTGTACTATAGATCCAAGGTACCTAAATTTGTCTTTCTCTACAATCTTTTGTGTGCCTAAACTTACTTCTATACTACCCTTTTCCTACTTTGACTAAACTTACATTCCATATATTCCATCTTGCATCGGCTTAGCCTAAACCCTTTTGTCTCTAATGTTCCCGCCACAATTCTAATTAGCATTCACTCCTTCTCTCGTCCATCTACTAAAACAATATCATCTGCAAATAGTAAACCATGGCACCTCATCCTGAATATGTCTTGTAATCTCATCCATAACTAAAGCAAACAATACGGGCTTAATGCTGAGCCTTGATGTAACCAATCGTGATAGGGAACTCATTAGTCTCTCCACCAGTCGTCGTATACATGTCATGGCTCTATCATACATGTCCTTTATCACCTCAATATATGCGACACACACTCCTTTCTTTTCCAATACTCTCCATAGAATCTCCCTAGGAACCGGTCATATGCCTTCTCTAAATCATGAACACCATATGTAAATCTTTTTGACCTTCTCTATACTGTTCCATTAACCTCCTCAAGAGAAAGATAGCCTCCATGGTTGATCTTCCAGGCATGAAACCAAATTGTTCTCTGAAACGTTTGTTGTCCTTCTTAGTCTTCTTCAATAACTCTCTCCCATAATTTCATCGTATGGCTCATCAATTTAATCCCGCAGTAGTTCACACAGTTCTGAATATCTCCTTTGTTCTTGTATATGGGTATAAGGATACTTTTCCTCCATGCATCAGGCATCTTCTTGCTAAAAATTTTGTCAACCAACTTATGCCATCCTCTCCTAAGCACCTCCAAACCTCAATAGGGATACCATCTGGCCCGCTTTCCCATCTTCATCCTTTTTAATACTTCTTTTACTTCTTCTCCTTTTCTATAGAACATAAATTTAATTCTTCCCTAAAAGTGGTAAACTGCCCCAAATGTATGTCACTACTACTGCTTTCGTTAAATAACTTGTAGAAGTAGCTCTTCCAACGCTCCTTTATCTCCTCTTCCTTTACTAATACCTTTTCATCCTCATCCTTAATGCATTTAACTTGGTTTAAATCCTTGGTCCGTCTATCTCTGATTTAGCAAGCTTGAATATCTCTCTTTCGCCCTCCTTAGTGTCAAGTCGCCTATATAAATCCTCAAATGTTTTGCCTTAGCCTCACTAACTGCCTTTTTGGTTTCTCTTGCTTCTCTATACCTCTCCAAGTTCGCTTCATTTCGGTCGTTTTGCCAAGATTTAAAACACTCTCTTTTAACTCTTATCTTGTCTTGGACGGCCTCGTTCCACCACCATGCCTCTTTCTGTGCCGGAGCACTCCCTTTGGATTCTCCTAAGACTTCTTTCCCTACCCTCCTAATACACTTTGCTACCTTATCCCACATAATATTTGCACTCTCATTTACCGTCCAAATGTTTCCTCTAGTACTCTTTCCCTGAATGCTGCTTGCTTATCACCTTTTAAGTTCCACCATTTAGTCTTTGAGCATCTATACACTTCTTTTTTCTAGTCCACCTTTGAAGCTGCACATCTATGACCAACAACCTATGTTGGGCAGTCAAGCTCTCCCCCGTATAACTTTACAATCTTTACAAGCTACGCGTCTCTTTTCCTAGTTAAGAAGAAGTCAATCTGTGTCTTGAGGAGCCACTCTTATAAGTCACCAAATGTTCCTCTTCTTCCTAAAAAAGGTGTTCGTCACCATGAGATCATAAGCCACTGCAAACTCCAAAATATCCTTCCCTTCTTCATTTCTATCACCGTAACCATATCCCCCTGTACTCCTATGTATCCATCTACGTCGCGTCCTATATGACCGTTCAAATCTCCTCCTATGAAGACCATCTCTCCTTGAGGTATCTCTAATAGCATTCCTTCCAAGTCTTCCCAAAACTTCTCCTTATGTACATCTCCTAAGCCCACCTGGGGGCATAAGCACTAATTACGTTTACTATCTCTTCTCCTAACACTAACTTAATTGCAATAATCCTATCTCCATAGCGTTTCATTAACTATATCTTCCTTTGGTCCTTGCTTACTACTATGCCGACCCCATTTCTCGATCTATTAAGTCCCGTATACCATAACTTATACCCAGTCCTCTCAATCTCTTTAGCTTTCTGTCCACCCACTTCGTCTCTTGCAAGCAAGCAATTGCGATTCTTCTCCTTTCCATTGTATCCACCACTTCCATAAGTTTCCCAGTTAAGCTCCCAATATTCCAAGTACCTAATCTCAGCCTTCTATTTTGGACTAGCTTCCTCGCCCCCCCACTCGTCCAGGAAAGTGAGGACCCTTGCCTATTTAACACTACACCCGGGCATCGATGCAGCGGTCCTTGCTTATTTAACACTGTACTCGGATCATACAGTGCGTCGCTAAGTAGGAACGCCCCCGAAATCTCATTAGGTGTCGGAAAAAACATGAAAAAAATTCGACAAATTTTACGCTGGCTGTCAACTACCTAACACAACCCTTCTCCTTTATCCAGGCGTGGGACCGGCTATGAAAAAGCATAGGCGAGTTTTATTTGGATTCGTACATCACGTAAGAATACAAAAAATGAAGACAAATATCATTGTAATCAGACCCCTGAGTACTAAGTTTTGGCTGTTTTAAATTTAAATGTGCAGATCATATAGAAATACAAAAAATGAACAAAAATTACACTAACTAGACGCCCGAGCAACAAGTTATAGCCGTTTTTAATTTGGATTCGTAGATCACGTAAAAATACAAAAAATTGAGACAAATATCATTGTAATAAGACACCCGAGTGCCAAGTTTTGGTCGTTTCTAATTTAAATGTACAGATCACGGAAAAATACAAAAATAAAAAAATATTACTCTAACCAGACACTCGAGCACCAAGTTATAGCCGTTTTTAATTTGGATTCGTAGATCGCGTAAAAATATAAAAAAGAAACAATATCATTGTAATTGGACACCCGATGACTAAGTTTTGGCCGTTTCAAATTTAAATGCGCAGATCACATAAAAATACAAAAAAATGAACAAAATTATTACTCTAACTAGGAGCCTGAGCACCAAGATATAGCCGTTTTTTATTTCGATTCGTAGATCGCATAAAAATACAAAAAATGAAGGCAAATATCTTTGTAATCAGACCCCCGAGTACCAAGTTTTGGCTGTTCTAAATTTAAATGCACAGATCACGTAAAAATAAAAAATGAACAAAAATATTACTCCAACCAGACACTTGAGCTCCAAGTAATAGCCGTTTTTAATTTCGATTCGTAGATCACGAGCAAAAATACGAAAATAATGACAAATATCATTGTAATCGGACACCCGAGCACCAAGATTTGGCCGTTTTTAATTTAAATGCGTAGATCATGTAAAAATACAAAAGAGATCAAAAATATTACTCTAACTAGACACCCGAGCGCCAAGTTATAGTCGATTTTAATTTGGATTCGTAGATCGCATAAAAATACAAAAAATGAAGACAAATATCATTGTAATCGGACACCCGAGCGCCAAGTTTTGGCCTTTTTTAATTTAAATGCGCAGATCACGTTGAAGGACAAAAAATGAAAAAAATATTACTCTAACCAGACACCTGAGTACCAACTTAAAGCCATTTTTAATTTGGATTCAAAGATCGCGTAAAAATACAATAAATGACGACAAATATCATTGTAATCGGACACCCGGCCACAAAGTTTTGGTCGTTTTTTTTTAGATTCGCAGATCACGTAAAAATACAACAAATGATAAAAAATATTGCTCTAACCTGCCCAAGTTATAGTTGTTTGTAATTTAGATTCGTAGATCGCGTAAAAATATATTAAAAAAAAATATCATTGTAATCAGACACGAGCGCCAGGTTTTGGCCGTTTTGAATTTACATGCGCGGATCACGTAAAAATATAAAAAATGAACAAAAATATTTCTCTAACCAGATACGTGAGCGCCAAGTTATAGCCATTTTTAATTTCGATTCGTAGATCGCGTAGAAATACAAAAATAAAGACAAATATCATTCTAATCGAACAACGAAGCGCCAAGTTTTGGTCGTTTTTAATTTAAATGCACAGATCACGTAAAAATACAAAAAAATAAAAAAATAATACTCTAACCAGACACCCGAGTGCCAAGTTCTAGCCGTTTTTAATTTTGATTCGTAAGTCACGTAAAAATACAGAAAATGAAGACAATTGTCATTGAAATTGGACACTCGAGCACCAAATTTTGGACGTTTTTAATTTAAATGCGCAAATCAGGTAAAAATACAAAAAATGAAAAAAAATGTTACTCTAACCAGACGCCCGAACGCCAAGTTCTAGCCGTTTTTAATTTTGATATGTAGATCGCGTAAAAAACAAAATGAAGACAAATGTCATTAAAATTGGACACTCGAGCACCAAATTTTGGACGTTTTTAATTTAAATGCGCAGATCACGTAGAAATACAAACAAAAATGAAGCAACATATTACTCTAACTAGACACCCAAGTGCCAAGTTATAGCCCTTTTTAATTTGGATTCGTAGATGGTGTAAAAATGCAAAAAATGGAGACATATATCATTGTAATCGGACACCCGAGCGCCAAGTTTTGACCCTTTTTAATTGCAATACAAAAGTTACGTAAAAATACAAAAAATGAACAAAATATTGTTCTAACTAGACACACGAATGCCAAGTTGTAACCGTTTTTAATTTGGATTCGTAGATCGCAAAAAATACAAAATGAAGGCAAATATTATACAATCGGACACCCGAGCCCTAAGTTTGACTATTTTTAATTTCGATACACAGATCACGTAAAAATACAAAAAATGAACAAAAATATTGCTCTAACCAGGCACACAAATGCCAAGTTCTAGCCGCTTTTAATTTGTTTGGATTCGTAGATTGCGTAGAAATACAAAAAAAAAAGACAAATACAAAAAAAAAGACAAATATCATTGTAATCGGATACCTGAGCACTAAGTTCTGGTAGTTTTTAAGTTAAATGCACAGATCACGTTAAAATACAAAAAATGAACAAAAATATTATTCTAACCAGACGCCCGAGCGCCAAGTTATAGCCGTTTTTACTTTGGATTCGTAGAGTCGCGTAAAAATACAAAAAAAGAAGACAAATATCATTGTAATCGGACAGTACAAACTCTCCTGAGCTAATTGATCTTAAGCGTGAGACAGCAGAGCTTCTACCTTCCTAATATTCGCCGTGCTGATGCTCTTGAGTGGAAATTTAATGGAGTAAAATCTTTTCGCTAAGGAGGTATGGAAGTCTTTAAGATCTCATCACCCTAAAGTGCCGTGGTTCTCCATGTTTGGTTCAGAACTCATGTTCCCCCGTCACTCATTTGTGCTTTGGTTGGCAATGAAAAGGAAATTGGCTACTCAAGAGAGGCTTATGTCCTTTGGGTTACTATCTCATATGAGCTGCTATTTTTGTAGAGAACCTCGGGAGATCAAGATCATCTCTTTTTAATTGTCTTACCGGCTAGAATTTGGCATACTATTTTGATGGATTGTGGTTTCGAGTAACCTTGTCTTCTTGGGAGAAGTTGTTGAATAGGTGGTGTACACCACTTTCGTGGCCTTCTTTGCTTTCGATTATTGGGAAACATGCCTTTGCAGCTGTGTTTACGTCATTTGGAAGGAACGGAATAAGAGGAAGCATGAAAACAGCTTTTTGGATGAGGTGACAACTCTCCGGTCATATTAAGACACTATTCGGCTACGAGTAATGAGCTGCTCGGATTTACGAAGATGTGACCAGAATCGGCAATTTAGGTTTAGCAATGGATCTCCTCTGTTCTATTTTGGAATCTTGAGTTGTTGATTTGTAGTTTGTTTCCCCTTGCTCTTTTGACGATTGATTATTGTAAAGGGTGTTCTTTCTTTTTATGAGTTTTTTCCAGGGGTAGGCCCTTGAGGTATCTGTACAAAATATTTCTCTTCATTAATTAAATTCTTTTAACCTTTCAAAAAAAAAAAAAAGTAATCGGACACCCGAGCACCAAGTTTATTGCCGTTTTAATTTAAATGTGCAGATCCATGTTAAAAAACAAAAAATGAACACAAATATTACTCTAACAAGATGCACAAGCGCCAAGGTTATAGCTATTTTAATTTTGATTCATAGATCGCGTAGAATTACAAAAATGAAGGACAATATCATTGTAATCGATACTCCCGAGCACCAAATTTGGCCATTTTTAATTTAAATACGAAGATCGCGTAAAAATACAAAAAAATGAACAAAACTATTATTCTAACCAAACCCCTAAGCACCAAGTTATAACCGTTTTTGGTTTTTTTATTGGATTCGTAGATCGCGTAAAAATACAAAAAATGGAGACAAATATCATTGTAATCGGACCTCCAAGCGCCAAGTTGTTGGCCTTTTTTAGTTAAATGTGCGGATCACATAAAAAATACAAAAAGAACAAAAAGATTAACTACTAAACTAGATGCCATGAGCGCACAAGTTATAGCCGTTATGAATTTGGAATTCGTAGATCGAGCAATGACCGCTATTAGAAAAATGCGTCTAATTACCCCTAAGTGCAAGGGTGTGCGGTGTAGTTTTCATAACTCGGTGAGTCCAAGGTCGAATTCACAGGGAGTCTACGTTATTTAGCTTCTAGGTTATAATAAAAATCCTAAATTGAATATGACACTTAAGTTTGAAGATTAATTAAAACTAATTCCTAGGGTTTTGCAAATTTAAAATTCAAATTAAAAACAACTTAACAACCTATTAACAAAATTTCAGCAATTTAACTTTAGATTTTTTATTTCAAGAATTAACTATTAAGTAAATGAATTCTTCCTAATTTAAATTTGCTTCAAAATAATCTAATTTAAGAATTGCAATGTAAACACTTTTAATTAATTCAAGGGAAGGTGATTCAATTGATAAAGAAAATAAATTTAAGAAGTCCTTGATCCAACCTATCATTCCGGGTAGCTTACGTCTTCACTATGGGATGTGTTGTAATACTTGCGTTAAAACCTAAATTAGGATTTGTTTGAAAATTATTGAGAAAAGTTATTAATCAAAAAGCTTTTACCGAGTGATTACAGAGAATGTAGTCAAAAACTTCTGTTTTCGAAGGGTTTTCAAACAATCCTATTCGAATTCAGATTCAAATCCAATTCTTCTAGTTTATCCAAAATTATTAAGAAAATTTTAATCGAAAACTTTTACCAGTGATTACAGAGAATATAGTCAAAGGTTTCGTTTTCGAAAGTTTTTGAAACAACCATTCAAAATTAGGATTCAAAAATCTGAATTCTCAGTCTTCAAAATTATTAAGAAAATTTTATCGAAACCCTTATCCAGTGATTACAGAGAATATAGTCAAAGATTTTCATTTTCGAAAGTTTTTGAAAGAACTGAATTAGGTTTTAAAAAGTATAGATCCCTACGCATGTGTTTTTGCAAACCATGCGAAGGGTCTTCGCAAACGTTCAAAAGTTGTAGACCCCTACGCATGAGTTTTCGCAAACTCTGCGAAGGGTCTACATACATCCCATAGATCAGAGTAAACTACCTTTCCTTGATTCGTTGAATCAAGAACTAGGGTTTCTACGCTAGCATGCTTGTAAACAAAACGAAAACATTCATCGAAGACATATTTAACAGATCTAAAGAATAAGATGAAGAAACTATTATAAAATGAAGAACGAAAGTAAACGTACTTTGAAATCAACGCTGAAACGAAGTATTGAACAACTACGGCTGTAATGAAAACTACAAAGGCTTCGTAAATCCATAAAAGCATTACACGAACAATAAAAATCTCTCAAAACTATCTAAAATTCTAAAAAAGAATGAAAAACTAAACTAGAGCTGTCCTAAAGTATGTAAAATTGAACTATTGCTCTCCTAGGGTCGGCTATGTAGCATGGGTTATAAAGAAGTTGCAAGGAAAACCCTAAAAGACGGAATTAAGCCACGCATGCATAACACATTGTGGTCCGGACCGTTTGGTAGGGGGTCTGGACCATAGAAACTTTACTCTTCAAGTTCTGTTCTCGTTTGCTGCTTCTGACAGCTTTATGTCCTTAACTTCCAATGCGATTTTGACCTTGAAGATGATGGATTCAGGCTTTGGTAAAAACACGAAAGTTGTAGCCCTTTGAGTCTTCTTTCCAACCCAAAATGAATCAGGTCAATCCGAGTTGTGAGTGAAAAGATATGGTCAAATACTGACAAGGTGTTAAGCTGAAACTTCAGCTGCACACCACTTCAACCATCTTGAACTTCGGACCATTTTTCTCTCCTCGGCAGCCACTTTCATCACTACTAATCTCACTTATTTTGCCCTT